>JADLZK010010884.1:0-500299 GCA_015847255.1 Hyparrhenia diplandra | reverse complement strand
CATTTGCTTGCCGGATGATGCGGCCACGTAAAGTGGTCCTGCAGCTTACCGCTAGCTTCCCGGACCGTGCCGCCTCGACCTCGCGCTCCCTCGTTTGCCGAGCATCTCCAACAACGCCTCGGCCCGAAGAGGTGACCGTTCTTCTCGCGGTTCCCAAGAATGAGACGGGCATGTCGTATTTCCATTCTTCAACGTGGATCCCGGACGAAGCCGGAGGATCGGGCTGGTCGCATAGGACGGGCTTTCCGCTGAAAGCCGGAGGGTGATCGGACGCCAGGAAGTCCTTGACGGAGGGCAGCAATGGCACGACCGCGTTTCCCAGCGGCACTCGGTGGCGACCGGGTCCGTGGCCGGATGGAATCCGGAGGCGGCGGAAGTGCCGGAGTGTCCCCAGTGTCCGGAAAGTCCCAACTCTTCCCCGCGCAGCGTACGCCGAGCAGGGGGAAGAATCTTGCGCACGCTTTCTCCCGCCGCCGATGGCTCAAGATCTCGGAAGGCGCTCGAACCCCACGGGCAAACGATGGGTCCGGGTAGGCGCCGTACAGTGGCGCTTGGGCCCACTTTGTAGTATTGGACGCGCCGCGCCGCTTCTCCCGGGCGGTGATCACGGAAGGGCATCTTGGCCTCCAAACCGGCCGCCGCGATACGTAACCCGGGCCGCCGCCAACCACCCTCGCTCTACGCCGGCGCAGGTGGAGCCTTGGCGTGTTCCGCCAAAGGCGCGCTGCCGAAGTCGGAGAAGGCCGGAAGCGGCCGCGTAAGGCGCTGGGCGGAAGCCGTGGAACGTGCACACGGACAGCCCTGCCGGAGGAGAGCGAGGAGTCACGTAGCTCACACCCGCCGCCGACACGCCGGGCGCCAGCAGGATCCCAACAGGTCGGGCGACGCGGATGGTCGCCGCCCGGCCCGTGGCCACGCGAATCCTCCTGCCCCACCGCAAGGGCTGGTCTGCAGGGAGCCCCACCCCGACGCCGGCGGGCCGGGCCGGGCACGCGAAGGTGGCGTAGTGGCACCGCAGATCATCCGGCCTCGACCGTCGGGAAGCGTAGTGCGTACTTACGCGCAGAGGCGTACGGAGGCTCCAATCGCGCTCGGTAGAGGGCGGCGCCGAGATGGACAGCTGCGCGAAGAGGGCCACGAGCTCGTCTGGCATCGGGTCCACCGGAGCGGTGGGCAACATAGCTCCGGGCAAGCTCGAGAAGGTCCGAGGAGGCGCTGGGCTAAGTCCGGGCGGCCGCGAGCCACAAGCAAACGCCGTAGCCTCGCTAGCCGGGCCCGCCTGCATCGTGGAGGCCACACGGCCTCGCCACCGTGTGCCCACACGAGCCCAGCCAGCCGCTGGGAGGTGGTGTTGGCGCGAAGTCGACGATCACCCCACACCGCAGCAGCAGGCTCCTCCCTCGCGGCGGTGGCGGTAGAGGCGGCGACGGGGGTCATCCGACGAATGCGCCTCGCTGCCCCGCCTCTCGCAGCCGTGGCCCCCGCGGGCCGCTGCGCAGCAGGAGACAGCGCAAGACGGCGCATCTACTGCATCGCGAGCACGCGTGATCCTTCGCAAGATAGTTGAAGCACAGGCCTACAAGATAGGGCTCGATCACTTGGCGCCGACGCGACGCAGGCGGGTTTGCCGCTGTAGACCGGGTTGAGCAGTAACGCTGCGGGCGCACTCGAGTGGTGGAGGATGCGCCGCCGGCCCGCCACATCCGCCAAGGTAGCACGGCGGCACGCCCCCAACCGCTGGTGGGCAAGCGAGCGGCGCGCCCGAGGCGTAGGTGGGCGAGACGCCGCTCGGCGCCGTATGCATGGCCGGGTCCAACGCCGGCACCGCCATCGGCCCCTCGGCGACCGCCGCCTCGGGCGGCGCCGCCCACGTGCCCAAGCGCTTGCGGGGGGGAGAAGTTTACGTCGGGGTCGCACCCAGATGACAAATGCTCGCGTTTACCCGACGCCGGTAAAGGAGTCAGTCAACAGCACGGCGCCCTCGTTGATGCAGGTAGTTATTGTCAAAAATTAAGTACTTATTTTCCTACTAAATCATGGATAAATAATATAAAAAAAGATTATTATTACTAATGGATTCCATGAGTTTTGGTGCACACTCAGTTTTACCGAGAAATCTGAATATTCCAAAAAATACCAAGAAAAGAGAAGAAATAGAGAAATGGAAGAAAAGGACCAAATCCAAGGCATTGGTATAAATTCCGTGGGTTCAAATGACGAAAGAATGAAGCTCGAAGAGGTCGGAGGGTAGAAGCCCTGTAGGGGCCGGGCGGCACGCCCCTCGTGTCGCGCGGCAATCGTGGAGGAACCACGTGTCCAGCTCGAACCTTCCTACAACCGACCTATGGAGAAGATCTTAGTCCGGCCAATCAAGTCGGTTTGATCCAAGGGCTGAGATTCATCCCACCGGCCTATATATAGGGGGTAGGGCTCCCCCTGAAACCCTAATTCATTAGCTAATTCATTAGCTATCTCATCTCATTGATTAGAGAGGGATCCCAATGTAAGGAACTCTCTTCTTCAATATAGATCTAGGGTTAGACATATTCAATGTAATAGATAGATTAGATCTAGTCGAGTTAGGGGAGAGCGGAGTCAAGGCCCCGATTCTGAGAGTCTTCGTAGTTATGGTATGTCTTTTGTATCTTCACTCTACAAGACTTATGCTTTGATATATATATCTTCTATTTACTTTTATGCCTTTTCATTTATGGTTAGTATAGTTATTATACTTTGCATAGGATCTCCACTCGCATCGAAAGTGCTCTAGTTATTCCTGTTAGCTAGAGTAGTAGTTAATAGTGTAGACATGGTGTCTAGACTAGAGGTTACTTGAGATTGCGCCCAATCCCACGGATAGTTTGTGGTAGCCCTGTGTGGTGACAGCCCCGATGGTCGACGTATTCCACCACGCTCGGGTTGGTGTTTGTAGGACTTTAGTCGAGAGCTTCCTAGCCCCCTTCTCACCTCTTTCGTGGCTAGTGTTCTGATGTCCCAAGTGTTATTGTGTGATTGCTATATCTATCCATGCATCGCTACCTTAGAACCAAAGTATTAGAGAAGTAATTAGGAACCTTTGCCTCTCCCGTTGTCCTCTTGATTAGCTAAGTTGTTTCATTTATCATAGTATTCGTTTAGTCATTATTAGTAGATTACTTTTATGCTTTAGTATTCATAGTCTTATTTATATTTATCATTTATCACTTACCCTCTTTAGTCTAGTTGATTTACTAAGTTAGTAGATACATGATTGTGAGTTATTAGAATTCTTTACCATTAGCTTCCCCTCGTGGATACGATACCCTAGAATACTCTCCTAGGGAAAAGCTACATTGATGTTTTGTGCACTTGCAGAATCTTCTTATTCTTATATAGCATTTAACAAACGCCAACAAGCTTTTTACGCCAAGCTGTCGGGAAGCAATTGGTGTAAAGATTTTAATAATGATCTTGATATCCGCTAATTTAGTATATCACTAGCTTTAGTAGGATTACCCTTGTTCTGTTGTGTTGTGGATTAGACAGGACATAAGATGCCGCTGACCTTCCGGCAAGATTCCACAAGAAAGGGAAAGAAGAACCATTGAAGAATCGATTGGAGAAGAAGTCGCCGCCACAAGAATTCAATGCACACATCTCAAGTGACGCATATGAAGCCGCACATCATGGTAAGTATGATCAATAAAGGTGAGAAAGTCTTGCTTATGGATTTTAAATATATTGAGTAGTTATCATTTAATTTCTTGCATTATATTGCATGTTTACTTTTATTATTTCATGCATTCCCTCCATTTAGTTCGTGTTTTCTTATATTAAACCCACTACATGTTTAGTTCTTTGCATTTATCCATGTCATTTGTATCTAAAAAAAAAAAAAATCTTTCCATGATCATGCTCTTTTTATCTTCATTTGAGTAAATCTCTGTTGTGCTCTCATGCTACCTTTGTTTATGATAGTATGCTTTAGTTGGGGAGTACTTCTATATGCATATAGGTATTTCCAAAGGCTTTTAAATTAAGCATGGTGCTTAGGTTAAATAGTCTTCCTTAATTAAATTAGACATGGAGTCTAGTTTGGTTTTTGAACTAAAAATTGCTTGAGTAAATATTGGTATATTTTGTCGGACTAACCCCCGCAGAAAAATTCTCAAATTCAATTGGGTAAGTCAAGAGATGAACTCTTATCAGAGATGAAGCAAGGCGTATGATGAACTCCAACAACTTCACACAAAAGTTCGATGAACAATTTCTAAAGAACATGGGAGTTACAACACAATTTGAGGGATGATTCAAGATTCACACTTGACTTCAAGTGTCGAATGATGGCAAGGTGCTAGCTTGGGGGGAGGAAGGCCAACTCCAATAAGATATTCTCGATGTGCTCCTCTTCACATGCTCCCGCTCACTATGACATGCTGGTTTGCAATCCTCCACTCACTATTACTTTGTCTCTATAAGTTTGAATGCTTTCATAAATAATCAAACTTAAGTTGCAAAGTAAAATATTAATCTTGCTTAATTCCTATTAAAGCTTAATCTTTCATATTTAATCAATAGTTATTAAGAAGATCTAGACAATTAAAGCTTAAAATATCCAACTCCGCTAACGCTTAACGAGTTCCACTAGCTTTGTTGTCTATTTGGGTTTCATCAACAGGAATTATGAGCCAAGACGAAAGGAAACATTCGACCACTTGGTAGAGCATCAATTCAACATATTACTATCATCATCAATGCTCCATCAAGGAAGGATCGACATCACCTCACCTCAAAGACGCATTACAAAAAATCTAGCTTGGGGAGAGCACCCCCGGTTATCGAGATAAGTATCCCTTTACTTACTATCTTTTGCTTTTCTTTAAAAAGACCATAAAAAGATGCATAAAGTTTTAAATCAAATAAAGAGTTTGTCTTATATATATATGTGTGTGTGTGTGTGTGTGTGTGTGTGTGTGTGTGTGTGTGTGTGTGTTGTTTTTTTTAAGGTGTGGTTAATAAGTGTTAGTTAGAATAAAAAAGTTAATCTTGGAAATTATGAATAGTTGCTCTACTCTAATTCTTTTTAGTACCTTGTTTTTAACTAGAAACTCCTCCGATGTTTTGGATATATTTGTCCTCGCTTTCAAATTTGCTCTATACCTGACTTGTGGGTAGCATACACTTGATCTAAGTCTAGAAATTGGGGGATATGATATGAGAGAGTCCGAGCATGCTATTTATCTTGTTCTTTGTGAAACTATATCCGAGATTTGCTTTGAAAAATTTAAAATCTTTTATGATGAGCTCTTGTTTGCGTAGTGTTAAATTCCTACCAAAGCCATATTTATGATCATTAGATTAGGAAAACATTCCAGTTATATATGCTGTTTGCTTTTGGGTTGAGTAGTTCAAGCTTTGTCATACCCGTGAGGAGTTCAGTCATGAAAAGACAAGTTTCCATCCACACACTTTTTCACTTACATATGCATTATTCCTACACTAGAGTGATCGCAATACCATGCTTTTTTCCACATATAATCCATTTATTTGTTTCATTCCTACACCGGGAGTAAACACCCCATCAAACTATAGGAAGCCCATGTTTATTTACTCCAAAATATCTTTGTTGATATCTCTCAAAAGTTTATCAAGAGAAAGAGAGTGGGTTGCTGCTAAAAAAAAAAAAAAGTAAAAAGGGGAGATGAAAAATGGACAAGTGTCCTACGGGCGAGTAGAGCCTACCTCCCTAAAAAGAAAAAAAGAGAGTAAAAAGACAAGTGTCCAATTGAAAACAATGGGTACATAGATGCCCGCCTCTCGAAAGAAAAAGAAAGAAAAGTATGCAGCCCAAAACCCTAAACCCTAGAATACTCTCCTAGGAAAAGCTACATTGATGTTCCTCGGCGCTTCGCGTAATTTTATTCTTATAGCACTTAACAAACGCCAACAACAGCGCCGCACGCATCCGCCGTAAGTTGAGGCGTGCAGGGATGGAGAGCCCACGAGGAGGTGCATCTGCAGGTGCGGTCCGGCCGCCGCAGAACCACATCGACGCCGCCATCATCGCTCCGCCGGAGACGGCGCCTCATTTCACCGCAGACGCCTTGACCTGCCCAAGAGGACGGGAAGAAGGGAGCAGCGCCAGGAGAGAGACCCTCGCGGAGTGCCCGGGCCGGCCGCTGTCGCGACCGGTGAGGCACCCGAGTCGCCGAATCACCGCGCATGGCGACGGTCGGAGCCGAAGGTCGCACAAGCACGACCCTCGCATCCACCAACATCGACGGCGAGGAGGTGGCCGCAGTCGAGGGTGGCGCGCTGAGGAGGTGGAGATATCACCCACAAATCCTCCTCCTCGACGTCCGCAACGGAGGCGTAGGGGAGAGGCCTCCCGCGGATGGACGGGCCATGTCCCGCCACGAGGCTGAGTGCCAACGTCGGGGAGGGAGCGGCCGTGGCCACCGGGAGCGGGCAGCCGGGCACCTCCCATCGCCCACAGCAAGGTGCTCGTGGGCCGGGTCGGCAGAAGTTGCGCGCGGTAGCCGGGCTGAGCAGCGACGCAGGAGGAGGATCCGGATGCCGTGGAGGGGGGCACGGCGGCCGGCCCGTGGCGCGTGGCGCCCGCCACGGCCACTCGGGCAAGACGCCTCCCCACCGGGCGTCCGCCGCGGCCTCCCCGGCGTGTGACGGCCCCCCACGGACGTCCACCGCTGGCACCTGTAGCGGACGGCCCCACGGGCGCCCACTGCGGCCTCCCACGGTGCCCCTTGGAGGAAAGCAGAGGCAACGGCCCGGCGGGCGAAGGAGAGGCGGGGAGGGCGGATCCATAGGCAACGGAAAGCAAGCCACCGGATCCGGCGCGGCCAGGCCGGATCCGGTCCCAGCCGTGACAGGGAGTTGGTGGAAGGCGGCGCCGGCGCCGACCCCTTGGGTGAGGCACCTGCGCGCTGGCCGCATCCCCCCGCGACGCAGGGCAGGGGAGACGGAGGGGGGGAGGAGAGAGGGCTCGAGAGGATGGGGGTAGGGGGATGGTGGCGGCGCCGTGGCCGGGAGGTCGACGCCGACGCCGGGCGTGGCGATGGCGCCATCACCGTGGCAACGGTCGGGTGCTTTACGTCCTCGCCGCCATCATGATGCCGAGCTAGTTGACACGTGCTGATGTTTAACTACTGATCCGAGCTGACCTTACTGAAGGCAATTTGAGCATATACGTGCACCAAAATACAAGCTGATCGTGCATGTTGTGGTATTTGGTTCGTACGTGCATCGAAATGACAAGTTCTTGTGCTACATTAAGCAAATTCAAAGATGTTGGGGCAATTTGCACCCACTAGTATAGTTACTATTGTACTTCGATGTAACTTACTCTTTTTACAAACCAAACTTAATATATACCCACAAAACTTGTCGTGCACGTTCGAATACGGTACGAAGAATAAAGCCCTTCACTTGAAGGGTCGATTGGAAAAATATCCATGCAATTTACACCCTTGCTTGTAGTGAATTCGTTAATCTCGAGATCTACTGGCTTTGTCATTCGAGAGATGACTATAGGATATAGTTTTGTGTCTGTATGCTCATATAGAAGTAAGTGTATATCTGTGGACATGTGCGTCTCTACCACGTCATTCGCAAAAGCAAAATGAAAAATGGAAAAAAAAAAGAAAAGAAAAAAGAAAAAGAAACAGAAAAAGAAAAAGAAAAAGAAGACGAGGAGATCGAGAAGAAAAGAGACAGAAGAACAATAATAAAGTAAGAAAAAAAGTAAAAGACGCACCTGTCTGATGGATCGATTGCTTCCAAACAACGGTGGATTTGGAATTCGATTCCCCTACTTCTCAGTTTCCCACAATCTATCCTTGCCTCCCTCCCTCCTCCTACTCGGCGGCAGTCGCAACTTCCAATCCAAGGCGGACGCTAGCTGGCCTCGCTGCCAGAGCCTTCTTTCATTGGCCTCCCCCTGTTTCATGCAAATCGAATCAAATCAATCTTAGGCATTCCACTCGTCCCTATCGTGGGCCGCCCACGGTGGGCGCGGTCCTAGCTGCTTGCTTGGATGGCGGCCAGCTTAAGGTCTGCCCCCTATGTTTGCTGTTCGTCGATCGTCTTCTTTTGTTTTGCTGTCAGAGAGCTTATTGTTTCCTTGCCGTGGCAGTTGATGTTCACAACCTGCCGTGATCGTTGCAGCAGGCAAGGAGTCCTCCAAGGTCGGATTTGTCTCTGAGCTTGGTTTTCATGCAATAAATTTGAGTATATATATGCTGTTGTTGATGCTAGACTCTGTGTTTTGTTGATTTTATTTTAGATTTGGGAGATACCAGGTTATTAAAGGATTTTCTAGTTCTAATATTGGGTGTATAGTGTATACCCTTGATGCATAAGAAAGGGAAAATTAAGATCATAGTGTGGACGTTTATCTGTGCACTATGCCTCATCTGAGCTTTCTGCAGTCGTCCTTTTTCTTCTTAATTATTTTCTTTCCACGATTTATATATGGCTTTTTTCGTTTTCTTTTATAGACGAATAACAAGTAACAACTGCTGGGGCAGGCTGTGAACGTTTATCTGTTCTTCTTTCTACTTCTTTTTTTATTTCGTTCTGTAGTCTGAATTGCTTATTGTTTCCCTTGCCGTGGCAGTTTGTGCTTGGCAATCGATATTCCCAACCTGTAGTGATCATTATTGCTGCAGGCAAAGAGAAGTTTTTATTCACGATCGGGCCGCCATCCGTTTTTCGTTAAGAGGAGCACGCAAAGAGAAAGTCCAATGTAATATAACTTGTTCATTCGATTATTTTGCATCATATGACTGAGAAAAAAATGTGTAAATTAGAAAAACGGTGTTCAATCGGATTTATATGCTGTTGATTCTAGAGTTTGTGTTGTTGTTGATTTTCTTTTCATATTTGTGTGGTTAGAACATTATATTAATCGTTCAATATTCATAAGAATCGTTCATTGTTCTGACTAGATATGTAGCCATCTGTTCTTTTATAGATTAATATTAACTGCTGGGTAAGAATTGATCTGAACAATTTCTGCACCTGCAGAAGAAGATGGAGTTTGTGGTGGGTGCTTCGGAGGCCACGATGCAATCTCTCCTAGGCAAGCTAGGTGGCCTCCTTGCCCAGGAGTACACTTTGATCCGTGGCGTCCGCGCATATTCAGTACATCACCGACGAGCTCGCCAGCATGCAGGCCTTCCTGGGTGACCTCGGGTCCACCCAGGACGACCATGACGCCGCTCAAGAACTGGATGAAGCAGATCCGTGACATGGCATATGACATGGAAGACTGCATCGACGACTTCGCCCACCGCCTCCCCACGACCCCAGCGATGCAAGATGCTCCTTCATAGTGACACTATTCTACCTACCTGTGGACATTTTGGCCTCGCCGTGAAATTGCTTCCAAGATTGCTGAGCTCAAGGTCAGGGCGCAACAGATCGCTGAGCGGCGCGGCAGATATGGAGTGGACAATCCAAGCCCAAAAAAGTGGTAGCACCTCTGGAACCCATGCCATTACTTATGGCATTGCTGAGCATCTGATGGCGGACCGTCAGCTCATCCACACGCCGAAGCCTGTGGGAGTGGAGGAGGACATGAAGAAGCTTCGGCCTTGGCTAACAAAAGAATCTCATCGAGCTGCTGTTATTTCCATAGTTGGGTTTGGTGGCGTGGAAAGACCACCATTGCCACCAAACTGTATGGAGATTTCGGGAACGAATTCGCCTGCCGAGCGTCAGTCACGGTGTCGCAGAACTATGATGAAGATCAAGTCCTCAGGGATATCCTGAGTCAAATCAAGCCACGGGACAGAGAGCAAGAGCAACAAAACAAAACACAGCCATACCAGAGAAGAAACTAGCTGCTCGCATGAAAGGCTTTTGCAAAGCTTGTTGTGCCTGTGACACTCTATGGTCGCTGCATCAGGAAGCAAGGCAATGATGGCAACACTCGTTGACACAGAGCAAGATAGAAACAATGAGCCACGACCAACTTATTCAAGAGCTGCAATCGCGCCTGAAAGGAAGGAGGTACATCTACATTATTGCTTTACTTTTTGTAGCAGCTATATTGAAGACTGTGCAGCGTATATACACACAAAGTCACTGAACATTGTGATATTTTAACTTGTCAACACTTAAAATCTTATATGACGCTCCGATTACTATCACCAGGCAAGAACTTAGGGCCAAGAGTTTTTTGACACCGACACGAAATACAAAATAAATAACATCAATAATTGTAGTAAATGTATTGATTCTCACAATAATTAGAAACATATACTTGGTATACTCTAATCGTCGTGGTCAATAAGATGCATTATATCTACTATTTCCAAAAAAAAAAAAAAAAATGCCATCCCCAATCCAGAAGAGTGCTCTACAAAGCAATAAAATTGCACCGAAATCAATAGATTGATTAGGACGCCCCCGTCGCCCACCCGCCGCAGGCGGCTAGGGTTGCCGTGCCATCAACGACCACGCCTATTCCTCGACGCCGCCGGAGGGAGTAGCCAGAGGCCCGTCGCGCGCCCCAAAGACGGCGCGGGGCGAGGCTCTCGTCCGGGGGGGCGTGAGCGCCGCTGCGGGAAGGAGCCCGGCGACCGGCAGTGAAGGCTCATCGGGCGCCGACGATTGGGGCTCGAAGGTGCTGTATCCGGTCCTCCGGTGGCCGATCCGGTCCCCTTCTAGGCCGGATCCGCGCATGCGGGTGGATGGCGGCACTGAGGGTGGACGACTGATGGCGACGGGAGGCCGTGAGCTGCTGGCCGGGCATGGGGGCGAGCGTCATCACCGAGGCGGCGACGGTGCGGATGGTGCAGCGGTAACGTGGGGGTGCAACGCCCGGCCGCTCTTCTTCGTTTCAGTGCGACAAATGTCCGGCGCCCGTCCGATGGGATGGGGTAGCGGGTGTTGTGGTGGTGGCGGCGCTCGTGGACGCGATGGGATGGCATGTGGCGGCTCAGGCGCATGGAGACGCTTGTTGGTGGCATGGAGGCGACGGTGGGGCTGGTGGTATCAACGTCGCCGATAGCGCTTTGGCACCTATGCCCGCCTTGTGATTGCGGTCTCACGAAGTTGGACACCAAGTTGAGGATTGAGGTCGCTGTCAATGGCATCCGAAGGTGGCCGAAGGTGGATGTTCGCGAACTATTGGAGGGCTTGGCATCTACTTGGTGGAGGGCGACGGTCTTGAGGGATCGTCGCGCTAGTTGCGCCTACCTAAGATGGTAAGCAAAGCGGCATTGGTGGCACCCATGAAGTTGGAGACATGGTGGCCAACAGTGCTTTGCCGAGGTAACTTTATGTGGTTTTGGGGGGGCGGGTGGTCCCGCTCTATGGCAACCATTTCGCATAAGGAGGTTCTTCCTTGACTGGCCGGTGGAGGATTCATGGAGCACATCTATCTTCGGTGAGGCAGCTAGGTGGTTCGAAGCTGCAGCTGTATGCGCGCCGATAGCGGTGGACGGGATCGGATTGGTGTGTGCTAGAGGCAGCTTCACACGCATTGGTTTGGCAGCTTGCGGGGACTTCGGGCGCTATCCCCGCTATAGCGGTTAGTCCGGGTTTGGTGCAAGCGATCCGGTTGGGGGAGGGCTACGCCGCTTGCAGCGATCCATGGCGGCTAGCCTTGCTTGGCAATAGGTTAGCTTCGATGTGGGTCATCATCGCTGTGATGGCGCCGAAGTGGTGACAATGGCATTTTCACCCCGACATCCTTTTCATCCGGTGCTTTGGTAGTGCAAAGTGTGGTGACCGACCTGCAGGTTGGAGTTGGTGGTGGTTTCCTTTTTGAGTTGTACTTCAGCTTGGTGCGGTCCATTTCGAGTCCCAATCCGACCAACCGGAGTTATTCTTTCTTTTTTCCCTTTTGATGAGTTGTTTGTTGGTCGTTGTTGTATCGTTAAGCCCATTTTGGGCTTCCTTCTTTTTAATATAATCTCCTCCCTCGGTTTGTTTTAAAAAATTAGGAGGCCAGTAGACAAGGTACATATATAGCCTATAGGCAAGGCAGGCCCTAGGCTAGTTTACATAAGTATGGCCACACCGAGGGATCTCCTTGCCGGATATAACATTAGTCATTAATCAATCTATAAGTAGCCATAAGGATTCAATGGCCTATGTGCCTGTTTTAACAGATATATAATTCAGTTTGGTTTCTTCAGTTCTTAGAAATTTCTGTTTCCACAAAACACAACCGGATTGGTCTGTCCCCGCACGAGAAACCGAAAGCGCTTTGGTGTTGCCTTTCTTCGTTCTCGTTTTTAGTTGAACCGAATAAATGTTCAAATTGGACCGTAACTCCTGAAAGACCATCAAATCCTTGATGAAGATGTCCGTATACTAGGATGACATCAACACGTGGAGGACGTGGACAACACTAATGGCAACATGCACCCGAGCAAAGTGAAGGTCAATCTCAATGTAGATCGTCTTTGATGTTGTCGTAGTACAACAAGGGAGCCATCTTTGGTGGGGACCGGAGCTAGCTCACATAGAAGTTGCCACAGCCCAGAAGCCTCGACCATGATACTTAGCATCGGTCCTAGACCTAGAGGCAGCGTTCTAGCATTTGGAAGACCAGAGATGAGGCTATCCTCGAGGAACACGTAATAGCTTGAGGTGGATTTGGGAGTGTCGAGCTAGCAAGCGTAGTCGGAAAGTAGACAACCGTAATCCGAACTATGATGAGGGTCCTAGAAGTGATTTAGAGTGGCAAGGTGAGGCTCTCAAGGATCGTGCATGTGGAGGTAGACCTACTAGATGGCATAGGAGATCGATGTCCGGACGGGTGGAGGTGAGGTATTGCAGAGCACTAGCCATACAACGAAAAATCTATGGCATCACTAATGGCGTTACCAGCCCCGCATTGAAATCTTGGGAGAGAAATCCACTAGAGCGGTGCAGGGGCTTCCCACTTAGCCATGCTCGCACGGGCCGAGGATCTCTTGGATGTACCGGTGTTGCAAAGAGAAAGTGGCCATTGGGCCGTCGCTGAACCTACATCTCGAGGAAGTGATGGAAAATGCCCAAGCCATCCATCGACAACTCCTACTATAGGGCAACAATGGTGCAATGCTTTGGAGCACGATCAACGACGTAGTAAGGACGATGTCATCCACATAGAGCATGCAATACGTAGATGTGGTTGGCACCGTATTGAAAGTTGAAACCATGGCGGGATATGATTAAAAAGGCCGATAACAAATTGGAAAATCCCAAACTAGCCCATTAAATGAGTCCTTGTATATATATACATACAAACCCTAATCTCTCACCCCCCATCTACCACACTCAATCGCCCATCCCCTCTCCCCCAAACCAGTCCATACCTCCCTCCTCCCATCTCCCAGACAACCCATCACTCCCCACTGTCTCCCTCTCCTCTAGCAGCACCCACACCTCCTCTTCCCCCGCCGACAAGCCGGCGACGATAGGGCGGCGGGCATGGCGGCGTGGCGTGGTGGCACGCCGCTGGATGTCGGGGCGTAGGGCGGCACACATGTGGGCTAGCGGGCGCAGGGCTGGCCATACATCTCGACGGCCTAGGGCATGACGGAGTGGCGTCGCTGGACTTCGGGCGCACATGGCGGCGCCGGGCGGCAAAAGACAAGAGGGAAGGTGATGGGGACAAATACACATGTCGGATCCAAAGTGTATGCCCTCATGCTCTCTCCCTCCCTCTACTCTATCTCTAAAAATCCAGCTAGGGCTGCCCCTCGCGTCTCCTTCTCTTAGATATGCAGCGATAGTGACGGGCCTAGCGGCGGGGGGCCTGACAAGGCAGGTGGCCCGACCAAATCCGTGCTCCGTGGCACCCCGGCGTAGATTTAGGGGGTACTAGTGTGGATTCCAAAGAGGGCGGCGCCGCTGGGGCAGTGTGTGTGGATCCCGGGGCAGCCTAGGCCCAGATCTAGGCCCATTTTTATGCGGTTTTTAGATTAACCATGGCTAGACCCGAAAGCATTTTTCGGCCGGTCGGTTCGGCCGGGCCGAAAAAACCCTCAAGTATTTCGGGGGTCAAAACAATCTTGCCCATGACGCCCCACTCGGGCAAGTCGGGCCTAGCTTTTTGGGTCGGGTTCGGGCCGGCCCAGTGGGCTTGGCGGGCTACCCGTGCATTTTACACTATAAAATAGCTAGAAATGTATTTTGGGCCGAGTTCGGGCCAAGAAAAATTTTACCGGCTTCAAAATCTCTGCCCAGGCCTTGTCCAAGAAGCTTTCGCGGGCGGGCCAAAACCCGTCGCCTCGGGCCAGCCCGCGGGCCGGGTCGGCCGGGCTAGTTTTGCTCGTATAACCATGGCAGTTTTTTTGTAATAAAACCGCCATGGTTAATATTAATGGTGGCGGTTTTTGGGGTAAGAAAACCATTAACTGTGGCCTTCCGCTCGTGGTGGTTACAAAACCACGACGGTAATCGAAAAAAACCGCCACAAGAAAAGATTTTCGTGGAGTGGTAGGTGGTTTAGAAAAGGAGTGAGTTGGTGGAGGTGGAGTTGTGGCAGGAGTTAAAGGTGGCGTGATTAAAATAGGAGGAGAAGGCATGGAGGTATCATCACCGATGAAAAACAAGGAAAACACAAAAAAGGTGATGGACTCGCGGGGGAATACGAGGGCTTATTGGATGGGTTGTAATAGAAAGGATGATCCTCAACAAAATTATTCGTGAGAGATCTGGATGCGGCGGGAAGAAGGGTCATAGCATCGATAACCTTTATCCTCCTTGTACTGATTCGTCTCTATAGACACTTCTAGAACCTTGTAGAGCTTTCATATGTGCTGTAGTTTCGATTTGTGAGTGAATCCGATCATGGGTTGTGATAGTCGCCTAGCGCCGTTGGCAGTAGTTGGTGATGGAGAGATCACCCTGAATGAAGTTGTGGAAGGCGGCGTTGAGGTAGAACACCCGCTGCTCGCGGTTGCCGGTAAACTATTGTTCCATGGCGATTGAGATGGAGTGAGCATTGGCTGGGTCTTCCTAGACAATCTCATCGAGATTAGGTGAGATGGTGCCGAGGAGCCACGTCATGACGACGCACTACATGCGCCCCCAGTCGGGGTAGGTGTGGTCGGCGGCATTAGTGAGAACATGGCACTAGAGGGAGAACTTCTCGAGAACCGTAAGCATCTGGAGGCACTAGCGGGTGTAGTTGTTGGACCCCATGTCGAGGGCAGCGGAACAAGGGCGCTGATGTTATAGACATTTATGGCCTAGGTGTGGAGATTGATGATGACGAGGACCACTCGCCATTGTCAACATTGCTGGTAGAGGAGGCTCCGGCACACTTGGTGGCGTCAGCGTGGGCATGCTGAGCTTTGGTAGCTAGGGCGTGCTTGGCCTCACGGGCGGAGTTCATTTGGGTCCATTCGAGTCCCAAATATGTGTTTTAAATTTATAGATTTCCAAATTCAAGAACTCGAATGTTCACATAGTTAATACCAAAAGTTGTTTACTATTGATAAGTTTATATTTAAAGTTGTTTAGAGCGTCATATATTTTTCTTAAATTCGCATATATTTAAATCTTGGATGGAGAGACATCCTATACCAAAGTTGTTTAAAGTTGTTTGGAGTTTTCAAGCAACCTTGGATGGAGAGACATCCTATACCAAAGTTTTAGTGCTTGACAAGATTTAAATCTTTGTAGGTAATTTTTTCATTTTAATTCATTATGTAGACAAAGTATTGAATATAAGATTACAAAATGTTTATATAAAAAAAGATAGCTTATTATATAGTGTTCAAAGGTAGGTTACGGGTTGGATTCTCTAAAGTTGCAATGCATAGTATATCCGCACACCAATGAGGTATTACTCACAATAACAATCCAGTCAATTGTATATCTCATTAGGCTTAAAAAAGGAAATTCATGAGGACATATGCATTCTATGAGTAAAACAGACATAATAACAATTGGACAGATCAATTTATCTGCTCACAACGTCTCATGCAACAGACAAATGAACTAGCACCTTTTTTCTCACTTTGTAATTTATTTGATTTTTGTTCGCAGGTATATCTTTTTCATTGATGACATATGGTCTGTAGAAACATGGGAGAATATTAGAAATTGGTTGCCACATGAAAAGACAGTAAAGTAATTGTGACCACTAGATTTCAAGCTGTTGGTGCGGCGTGCATAGAAACAGATGGGACTGGTTATCTGCATACTGTGAATGTTCTTGATGATGCTATGTCCAAAAAAGTCTATTTAACCGTGGTATTTCTGAATCCCAAAGCAGCAGACATAGCGTAAGTGGGAATGCAAGATCTCAAGTTGCTGGTATGGAGTTCTCCGAAGGCGAGGGAACTGATAATCCACATTCAGCCAATATTTCTAGTGATGCCAATGCCAATGCTAATGCCAATGAACCACTTACTGATCATGTTTCTGATTCACAAAGAAGAAATGGCAGCAAGAAAGAAAAGGTCCATGAGGAGATATGGAAGTATTGTGGGGGCTGCCTTTGGCCATAGTAAGCATGGCTGGCCTTGTTGCCTGCAACCCAACAAAAAAAGAGTGACCATTGGAGTACAGTTTGCAAGTCATTATTTCCAGAGCAGGTGGCTCCCCTTACCCTCGATGGGGTCACAAGGATACTTGAATATTGCTACAATGATTTGCCACCAGATCTCAAGACCTGCTCATTGTATTTGAGTATATTTCCTAAGGGTTCAAAAATTAGTAAGAAGCGTCTGACCAGACGATGGATATCTGAATGCTTTGTTATGGAGAAGCAAGGGCTAAGTGCAGAGGAAGTAGCAGAAACATACTTTAATCAGCTCATAAGTAGGAAGATAATACGCCCACAGGAACACAGCAGCAATGGAAAGATAAAAATCCTTTAAAGTTCATGACATGATTCTTGAGTATATTGTGTCCAAATCAAGTGAAGAGAACTTTATTACTGTTGTTGGTGGCCATTGGCTGATGCCAACTCCTAGCAACAAAGTCCGTCGACTGTCCATGCAAAGCAGTGGTTCCAAACATGGGAATCCTACAAAAGGAATGAACTTGTCCCAAGTGCGATCACTGACTGTGTTTGGAAGCCAAAACCGTCGACTTCCTTTCCATTCATTCAATAATGGAATAATTCAAGTACTGGATCTTGAGGGTTGGAAGGGTATGACAGATAGCTATCTGAAGGACATATGTAAAAATGCTTGTGCTCAAGTATTTGAGCCTCCGGCGAACAGAGGTTGCTAATATCCCATCAATGATAGGAAAGCTTGAGTATCTAGAAACTCTTGACATAAGGGAGACGAGAGTTGAGGTGCTTCCAAAAGCTTTTGGTCAGCTCAAACGTCTTCGTAGCATGCTTGGAGGGAGTAAAACCCAAAGAAGGCATTGAAGTTGCCACATGAGAAGCATAAAGGAGCCAATGAAAGCACTTCGTTTATTGTCAGGGATTGAGATCAATAAGGAGTCAACAGCTGTAGCAAGCCTTCATCAGATGACAGGGCTAAAAAAGCTTGCCATTTACAAGCTCAATATACAGGAGGGTGATAAGATCTTCAAACAATTACTCTCCGCTATTGAATATCTCTAGTTGTGGTCTTCAGACTCTAGCAATCAATGATGAGGGCTCTGAGTTTATCAACTCACTGGACTCCATGTCCACTCCTCCAAGGTACCTCATTGGGCTGGAGCTATCTGGCAAGATGGAGAACCTCCCAAAGTGGATCCAAGATCTCAGTAATCTCTACAAGCTGACACTTTCTGTAACAGTTCTTAGGACCGATACTTTCAAGATCATCCAAAACCTACCTAAATTATTCAGTCTCACCTTTACACTCACTGCAGACAAGGATGATCGGGACATAGTGGACATCCTTGAGGAAAATAAACTGCTTACCGATAGGGAGATCATTGTTCCACCTGGAGGATTCAAGAGTCTAAAACTGCTTCGCTTCTTTGCAACTCTAGTGCCAAGGCTGAGCTTTGCAGTTACAGGAGATGAAGTAATGCCTGCACTCGAGAGGATTGATATGCGGTTTGAAGACTTCGAAGGGATATATGGCATTGAGACTCTTAGAAGTCTCCAGGAGTTGCATCTCAGTGTTGGTAATCAAGCAAATGAAGTAACTAAGTTCTTGGTAGAAGAATTGAAGCTCAACGCCAACTGCAACTATTTAGACGGGAAATATGCAACGAAGTGGCCAAAAATAATCAGTGATTGAAGAGAGGATGCCATTGTCTTTCCATTCAGGTGCATTATCTGGTAGTGTATTCTTATGTGGAGACTATTTCTGTTCATCTGCTCCAGGTGTTCACCGTCACTATGTTTTTCGTTTCCGTTTCAGAGCCTGTCAGTCTGTAGCTTCAGAGTTTCAGTTTCGTCACTCAGTTCTTATTCGTTTTCGTTTCAGAGTTTCAGAGTCTGTCTTTCCCTTTCAGTTTCAGAGTTTGGGTTGAGTTCTTGTAAGCCTGACGCGATTAGTCCGAGTCCTGTGCGGCTCGAGTCTTGCGTGGTCGTGGGATGGCACGATCATTGTGAAGTTTGTGCCAGGAGAATATCTCCTTGTAAGTTTCCTTTATATTGCAATATAAACAGCAGAAAATGCTGCCAGTTGACAGCACCAAAAAAACATCTGAGGTTCATCGAGCTCTTCTGAGTTCTGAGTCGGTCGGTCTAGTTCGTTGGCAGTGAGAAATCCCCGGCAAGCCTGAACAAGTGGCAGTGAGAAACCTTTCGGCTTTCTGGGCTGATAATGACATCCGTCCACTACTTCCGATCAGCACTCGCTTTCCCGTCAGAGGGGAGCGAATCGCTTTCTGGGAGGACCTCGACGAGCGCATCGTTAAGGAGACCGGGGCGACCATCATTCAGTCGATCCGCGCCGTGGAAAAAGGTATAGGGATCGATCAGATCAACGAAAAAAACAGAAATTTATGATAAAGCTAGCTGGAGACAGTATATGTACAACGATGCATGTACGCTTGATTTGATTTTATACTAGCCAGTAGCCACCAATAGAGTACAGCAGATCGACAGTCCATCCAAAGTCGAAACAAACACACCGAAACGCGCCAAAATCGTCGGCACGACAACTCTAACAGAGGCACACAACCAACATCTTCACCTCAGACGGCGATGAAAGTCCATGGCCGTCCTTGGCGGAGCGATCGGCACGGCGATGGCTTCCTCGCCGTCACCGTTCGAGACGGCGACGATGAGGCTCAACACGAACGACGCGCCAGCGGGCCTGCCCCACATAAAGTCGACGTGGAGGCCCAGGTATACGCGCGGCCCAACGGGAGCCCGTCGCCCCGGGCCATTCCCTTCCCTGACTGACCGAGGGTCTGACTCTGACCCAACCGCACGCGCGCAGCCCTTCTCCACCGCCGCCGTTGCCGTGCTCTCCAACGGCCCCGCCTCCACCCCGGTACGTGCCCGCGGCTCCCCGTCCCCCAATCGGTTCTCGGGTTCTGACGTTCTGTCTGATTGCGCGTGGCTGCGCTCACCGCCTTGCCCGCTGGACTGACCGCGCGTCCCGCTTCTCGCCTCCCCTCCCTCCCTCCGCAGCCTAGGGTGCGCCTCCTCATCGGCGGGGAGTTCGTCGAGTCGCGAGCCGACGAGCATGTCGACGTCACCAACCCCGTAAGCTCTTCTTCCTCCGAATGGATTGTGATTTCGTGTTGATCGATCGATTTCGGGGCGGTCAACGGTGGATGTGTGACGCATGCATTTGGGGTGTGTGGGTGTCGCAGGCGACGCAGGAGGAATTTTTTTATTTTTAACCCTTTTTTTTAGAAAAACTATTTTTAACCCGGTTTTGAAAGATTTTTCGAGAATAACCCTTTTGACGCGCCTCAGCCCAGCGCTGCTCTTGCACGCTGCCAAGCCCCTGCGCATGCGCCACGCGGCTGGGCGCCGACGTACCCGGCGTAGCGCGACCACGCCCGGCGTGGCAGCTCCCACCGCCGCCCGAGATCAAAGCGCGGCAGGCGCTGCAGCTCATCGGCTCGCGCGGCGGCGCGCCCTGATTCCCGGGCGCGGCAGGGGCGGAATTACTCCCCGAGCCCGAGCCCGACTCAACTCTTCTGTCTTCATACCCGCTCGAAAGGGAAGAGTTGAAAAAAAAAAAAAAAGCCGCCGCCGGACCTGGACCCGCTCCCCGCGCCCGCCGCCCGGCCGGGCGACGCCGACGACGCTGCTGCACCTCCATCCGCTCCTCCACCTCCACATCTCCCCGCACCGTCCCTTCCAAGGTGGACATGCCCGGCGTGGTAAAAAGAGTTATAGGTAATCTCTTGTCATTTGTTTTTCTTTAAAATTGTGGGCAAGCAATAGATTGCACTAGGCAAATTTGTAACCATGGCACCTATATTTTGTTGGCATTGATTGATTCATTTTTATTTTATATGATTTCCTATATGTAGTTCTATGTTTGATTCCGTAGAAATGAAAGTAGACATAGTTTTGATCTTTTTATGCAACAAATAAGAAAGCGAAATAACTATATTGCATTGTAACAATTTTAATTTTTTTGGATATAGTTATGCTCGTTTTTGTCGCCCTGATCCCTATGTCCACAAGCCTCTCCCACCGTGTGTTCCAAAGGCCCAATTGCTGGTGTGGTGATCCTTGCAAAGTAGAATGGGATGACCAGGATGAGGAAATCTACATGCGGAAGTATTGGATGTGTGCCAATTACAAATGGACGCCTGGCCCGATACAACGCCGTAGTAGCATGGTGTGTATATTCTTTTTGGTTATTTTTTTGTCTATGGTTATATATTTGGTTTGTGACAATTCTTTGTTTTGCAGACCCCACCACCACTCTGTGATTTTGAGTGATGGATCGACCTTGAGGTCAGTGAGGAGAACAAGAAATTCTTGGAAGGCTACAAGGAGTTTAGGGCTGGGTTTCAACGGAGGCATGAGGAGTTGAAGAAGCAAGCGGCTCATCAGAAGGCGCGCAGGGAGGAAGAGGAAAGGAGGAGAGCTGATGTTGAGAGGGAGGAGAGGGAGAGGAAGATAGAGCATGCGCGCCGTGCCAAGGCCGAGTGGGAGGCTGGCTCAAGGCGCCCCCCCCACCCCCTGCCCCCTGCCCCACCCCACGCCCCTGCGCCCGGCCCGCCTTTTGCAAATGTGGTGTCCAGCGCAGTATGGCCTTGTTCCTTCAGAGTGGGGAATAGGCTATTTTTGTGGCCATATGGTGGATTATGATGAGGTTGGAATTTTTTTTGAGGCAACCACATGAGACATTATTTTATCTAACTAAAATCCAATTGTTTGTTTTGGCGTAACACTAGGAAATGCTTTTTGGAGTCCTTTGAAGGAAAAGATGAGGTCAAGGAAGCAATCAGCGGGCACAAACTTGGGCGAAATGGGTGTTGGGGCATGTACCATCATACCGATTCTTCCGTGCACGCAAACTTCCAAGGGCATGTATGATCCCTACTACTACACCGATATGATACCTCAACTCCTTATCTGAATGTGTGGCGCGGTAGGGCCGATGGTGATGCACAAAGATAGTCTTCTAGGAATAGTTTCATCTCGACATTGACTTGAAGATCATACCCTTCCTAAGAATTGGGTCCTTCTCATTGTGCACCATGCCTCTACACACCGAGACCGCTATCACAAACCGCCATATGAGTCATGCTAACATCCCTATAGTTCGAACACTTGGATATTGATGTTCCTCCGACTGAATTGTCTTAGCTCTTCAACCGTGTACTCGGTGGTGGAACGTGATGTTGTGCTTCCCTGATCCTACCCCAAGAGTCATATGGTCTATCATCCTCCGGCAAATCATGTACCAATCTCCCATGGGGCGGCACGGCATGAAAGACCGATGTCGGCACTGCATCTGTGGCTACTCCCTCATCATCATCAGAATCATCTGAATCACTACTGCCCTCATCGTCCCTCATACGCCTCCGCCTCCGCCCACCGCGCCTCGGCCTCTTCCCCGCTCATAGTCCCCGCATCAAAGTCATCCGTCCGCAAACCTACGGGATGTTCATGCAATCGCCTTCCTCGTGTCACCCGACCGCCCAAATCCATGTCCGTTCCTTCATGGAATGTACCGCCTCTCGCCCCAAATGCTGGCTCACCACGACCATCATCCAAAATCCTGTAACCATTCTCAACAAACACCTCTGCCATGGCCACATTTGAACTTTGCACCACCCTAATGTATCGGGTCCATTGAGAAGGGTTCAACAATGGCACAATCACATAGTGAGCCCCTAGTCTTCCCGGTGTCAAACCTACCCTTCAATGTAAAATCACCGCCAAACTTCACCTTCAAACGGTCACAAAGGTCCACGTAATCTAGGGGCTCATCAAACCATTCCACTTCTTCATCCATATTCTCTACCGTACCATCTTCTTTCCTAATGGTCCCACCGTACAACACTTTCGGACACAACAATCCATCTACAAAGACATTCGACACACACTTGATCATTTCATGGAATTAGTGAAACCTACGGTCCATACTAAATTAAGCTAAAACTAAATATCCAACAAACTAACTAAATATACCTAACCCTAACTATCCAAATAAGTTTAGCTACAACTAACTACCCTAACTTCCTAAGAACCACAATCACTATAACACATAATATTCCTAGCAAGACGACAATGTATTACCTTGACGGCGACGAAGTGGAAGCCGGCGACGGTGATGAATCGGCGACGGCTGCCGGGCGGAATCGGGCTCCACCCCTAACCGGGAATAGAGGGCGCTCACCCACCATTGGGGATGAAGGTCGCAACGGCGTGATGGCGTTGGAGGGGCGATGCGGAGGGAGGAATGGAGGGCGCCGCAACGGCGTGATGGAGGTGACGGTGGAGGCTCACCCACCATGCGGGGCGAACTCCCCGCGGGGCGGCGCTGGACGAGGGGCGGCGCGCGGCGGCGAATAGCAGCCTCGGGCGGCGCGGGCGGCCGCTGGGCGGGCCGGCAGTTTCCTCTTGAGCGGGGCGGCGGCCGAGGTTGGACGGTTGGCGGGGCGCCGCCTCCAGTACCGGCGGCGCGCGCCTAGAGGGAGATGGGGCGGCGGCGGCGGCGGCCGAGGCGGGCCGACCGCCGGGCGGGGAGGAGAAGCCGGGCGGCGGCGCCGAAGTTTTTTTTTTTTTTCTCGCCGAAACGGTAGAGTGAGGAAGACCGGCGGGACCGGTGAGTCGGGCTCGGCTTGGGAGTACTGGGCCTGCCGCGCCCCGCATCAAGGCCTTGCTGCGCCGCCTGGATGCCGGCAGCTGCAGCCGCCAAGCTTTGATCTGCGGCGCCGTGGGGAGCTGCCACGTCGGGCGTGTCCGCGGCGTCGGGCCACGCCGGCAGCCCCGCCGCGTCGGCGCATGCAGGGCGCGGGCAGCGCAAGAGCCGCGCTATTTGGGCTGAGGCGTCAAAAAGGGTTATTCTCGAAAAATCTTTCAAAACCGGGTTAAAAATAGTTTTTCTTTAAAAAAGGGTTAAAAATAAAAAAAAATTCCGCAGGAGGTGGTGTCGCGGATCCCGCTCACTACGGCCGATGAGTTTAAGGCTGCTGTCGATGCCGCCAGGACGGCTTTCCCGGTGGCGAACACGCCCGTCCACGACAAGGCAGCGAGTCGTGTTCAAGTTCCAGGAGCTCATCCGACTAACATGGTGGTTCCTTGTTCTCCTTGTCGTGTCATTCTGATGTTATATTGTCTTTGTTTTCGTGACTGTCAGTTGCCTCCTGATTACAGGACAAGCTTGCAGAGAACATCACTACGGAGCAGGGAAGACGCTGAAAGATGCTTGGGGTGATGTTTTCCGCGGTCTAGGTCAGTTCCCAGATTATTGGAATCATGATTTCAACCATCACTTGATTCAATCAATTCAACCATCACTTATTTGTTTTGCAACAACACACACACAAAATCTTGCTTACTCATACATTATTTGTGTAGTCTCACATGTGGTCTCATGATTTCCATATCTAGATTGCATGAAAAGCCAATAGTACTGCTGGTTTATTTATTGTAGTGCACAATACTCTTCTCATATGCTTGAACTGTTGACTTTTCAATGATTGAACTCTTTCTGTGATAGAACTCTTTCTAATATTGACCATTTATTATACCACTTCGATTTTGAACTCTTAATCATATAGAGGTGGTGGAGCATGCTTGTGGAATGGGAACACTGCAAATGGGCGAATATGTATCAAATGTTTCTAATGGGATTGACACCTTCAGCATTCGGGAGCCACTTGGTGTTTGTGCTGGGATATGCCCATTTAATTTTCCTGCTATGATTCCCCCATGGGTATGCCTAACTGACCTTCCCCCTGTCAAATTGTTTGTCATAGAAGACTGACACCATTGATCATTTGAACTATGTGACATACCCTTGCATTCTTACTTAAATATATAGGACAGGATTTGTGCTGTTTTCATGAGCATACTATTCCAGACACTGTTGTTATTTCTTCTGCTATTTTCCATTCAAATTGTTCAACTGAAGAGAATAGATTTGGTCACTCTGAATGTTTCTTCTCTGCAATGGCTGCAGATGTTTCCCATAGCAGTTACATGTGGCAATACTTTTGTCCTTAAGCCATCGGAAAAGGACCCAGGTGATTTTTTTTTTTTTACTTTTATCATCAACATCTATCAATTACTCCCTCTATTCCAAATTATAAGACGTTTTGGCTTTTCTAGATCGTAACTTTTGCTATGCACTTACATAGACACCATGTCTAGATTCATTGTAAAAACAAGTGTATGTAAGCTAAAACGCCTTATAATCTACTTTATGAAGGGAGTACTTAGTAAAATATGATCTTACATTCAACTAGTTCCAATCTTTGTTTAAGACAAATAGCAAGCAGCATAAGCATTCCCTGCACCCCTCATTGCCAAGCCAACTAGTAACTGGGCAAATCCTTTTTATCTTTATCCAGTTCCTTGATAAAATTTGTTATTGTCATGATATATATGAACTAAAATCTGAAAATATACATGGCCGTATGCCTACTTGCTTACCTACCATTGCAGATTAGTAACTAAGTTGCATGTTTCTTTACATCTAATTAGGGAAAAACGTACTCATATGCACATATGATTACTGATTTTAATTTGTGGTGTGTACCTATTCACAAATTCTGTTTGTTTGCCACCGACCTAGTGGTTTGTAAACGCAGTGTCTTGTAAATCCTTTCCTCTTAATGAAATACTCCCTCCGGTCGGTTTTGTTAGGGCGTTCTCACGCTTTTGGAGTTTGGCAGCTATATTAGGCGTGGCAGCAAGTACGAAGTCAAATGTTTAAATGGCCTTGCATGGTATTGGGTGAGCTCGCGGTGGGTTATCAATTTAGGTACTCCGGCTGCATGGCACAACTTGCATGCATTTAATGACCATACGTTTCTCTGTACTGCATGTATTGAGCCAAGAGCTTGCATGCGTGGTTACTACTCTCTTTGGTATCTGAGATTTTGCTGATACGCCTAAGAAAACCGTCCGGAGGGAGTACTTGCCAAGGCATGTTTGCGAAAAAAATGTGGTGTGTACCTGTTGTACCTGAAGTCAATATTTGCACAAGTGTTATAAGTTATCGCAAGGAAATGATTTCTCCGGTAGCGTAGAGCTACTTACCACATTGGCTCATGAGAAGGTTAAATGTATAGATTATATAGGTTGCACTTTGCAACTCTTTTGAACAATGGAAACTGAGTTACTCAAGTATTGATACATTAATGGGTGCATTAAAAAGTAGCAAATACTATATAAAGTCTTTCAAATTGCTTTAATTTCGACTAATTTGTATTGGAAATCTTATGGTGTGCTCTGTTTTCCAATTGTTATACTAATTCAGGTCTTTGCTATGATGCTTGCGGAGCTAGCAATGGAAGCGGTTTGCCTAAGGGTGTTTTTGAACATTGTTCATGGTACCAATGTATGGTATTCTTTGCTACCTTTCTATTTTTGATAATATGTTTCTCAGTATTTTACTGATGCCGGCAGTGTACATAATGACACGACAAACGCCAATTTTTGGGCAATGCTTCCTAAAGTACTCGTAGGATTGTCCGATCTTATAATTTTTCCTTTTAAAATACATTAATGAATTTATTCTCGCTGACCTTCATATCTGTTAGATAGTTTGGTTCTAATTGCTTCACCAATGCAGGATGTTGTCAACAATATTTGTGATGATGAGGATATTAAGGCTGTTTCTTTTTTGTTGGTTCCAATACAGTAAGTGAATCTAGTGACTTACATTTTTTTTGCATCAATAATGTGTTCGATATTTTGTGCTGCATAATATGTCATTAAGTTACTAATAATTTTCGTCTTTGTATTTTGTTCGCATATTATATATTTTTTTTGCATCAACCTTTTCCTTTTCATCTTTGTATGTCATTAAGTTACTAATCCTTATTAAAAACCACCGACTGCTCACAAACATGTCTCACATGTCTAATCTTTTGAATCAACGTTATTGTAATGCTTCAAAATCTAATTAATTTTGATCTTGACATAATTTGTCTATTTTGATTTTATCAAGATTCTAATAAGAGCTATGCATTTGGACAGTTATTTACGGTATTGTATTTATCATTTATGTTAACAACATGCTAATGTGTTGTCACAATATTATAAAGATGCATTTATAAACTCTAGTCGAACTTTTTACATTAGATTTACAAGCATATACTACATTGGAATAATGATGCTTCTAACGCTGAAAGCTAGTCCCTTCCTTTTCTCAATTGAGCGATACTATGTGATTTCTCTGTCTCGGGCTGGTATGCATATATATTCTAGAGCATCCGCGGCGGCAGCAAGCGTGTTCAGGTGAGTTTGTGTCTCTGATGACTTTAAGTGAAAACTATTTTTATTTTCTACCTTGTTGTAAGTAGCATGATCCACAACAAATATTTCGTTTCTTTATAGTGCAATATGGGAGCAAAGAATCATGCAATTATCCTACCTGATGCTGATAGAGATGCTACATTGAATGCCCTTATTGCTTTCTTTGGATTTGGTGCAAGCAGGCAAAGGTGCATGGCATTGAGCACTGCTGTTTTTTGTTGGGGGTTCAGAATCTTGGTATACCCTATTCGGATGACTTTTTTCTTGTATTGTCTTCTGAGGTAGCACAACTAACCAAAATTTCTCCTAGGGAGGATGAATTAGTCAAACGTGCAAGTGGCCTTATTGTTAATTCAGGGAATGGTTAATGATGCAGACCTTGGTCCAGTGATCAGCCAGACAGTATGTTTTGGACTGCCTCCCATTTTTGTGTTATTTGTATTATGCAACTTGTGGATACAGTCTCAATAACTTTGTGAATGTTAGTCACATAGAATTACCTTTTTTCTGAAATACAAGAGCTGTTTTCCCCATATGATCTGACTATTGAAAGATTAAGAGGAGAATACATTGCATCTTCATTCCTCAAACCGAAAATGATCGACTATCCAAACTTTAAACCTCGATGAGCAACTATTGGTAAAAAGGAGATCCACATAAGTATGATATACATTGATTTACCCTTTTGAACTTGGATGGGACACGTTGATCTTGGATGGGACACGAAGACCTTTGTTTTGCCATAGTAAAGTTCAGGGGCTGTTTTTATTGTCAAAAAAGTGTCTGTAAAAAGTAAATTGGGTTCTTGACGCCTTCACTTGTATGACCTGAATATTGAATAGAATTTTATCAGTAGGTGGTAATCGGTGCTAACACTGAGATGGACCGATCACATTAAAATTAATTGGTTCGGGGATTAGTGAGTGACATTACTTTATCATAGTGTGACTTTGCTTAGTACTTAAGCACCTAGTATCAAAGTTGATCTCGGCCTCAAGTTAGTTTAGGATTCAGGGTCATTGAATGTTTTTGTGGCATATAATCATATGCGAGTTATCCAGATTAGTATTTATGAATGTCCCGAAGTTACTAGCTTTTGTGTTTGGCTGTAAAACTATTATCGCCTTGGGATTCATACCATTATCGCAGCTTAGTAGGTTGCCGATGAAAATGAACTTTCCGTTTGTTGCGGAGATATCTTATCTTGCAGTCTTACTTCACTACCCATGAAATATCTAGCTTCAGAATTGAGGGCTTTTGGGTTTTCACTGTTTCTTTTCTCGCTAACATTCACTAACAATCGGGCAAAGGATCGTATCTGTAAGTTAGTCCAAAGTGGTGTTGACAGCGGTGCTCTCGTATATTGCTTGATGGAAGAAAGATTGTGGTAATTTCAATAATCCAGTTGTTTATAGTCTGCCTGCAGTTGTACTACATCTTGTTAACTTGAAATCTCTGTAATATGCCTCGGTATGAAGATGGAAATTTTGTTGGTCCAACCATTCTGGCTGATGTTAAAAGTGACATGGAGTGTTACAAGGTAGTTTTTAGAAATTGGTTATGAAATTTAACCTTGCATCTCAGTTGTAGGATTTGGGGTCATGGAGAAGCAGAACTATCTGTAGGATCTGCTGTCCGTATATTTCAAGAATTAAAATATGGAGTGCACTGCAGGTAAATTGGCTCCAAATTGAAGTGCAAACCTTTGAATATGTTCGACAGTTGACACAACCATTATTGGAGCCATTATCCATTGTGAAAATGCACATTCTGAATCTGTTGTATAATGCTCATGTGCCATTAAACATAATCCCTGATTATGACTGGAGAACTAATATTCCTCTGCACTCCACAATGGGTCACAAATCATCTACTGTGCATAATACGTATTCAAACTGCAATTATGTTAGTTTCCACCTTCAAGCCGCTTCCCAAAATCCCCATAAGCGGATTATCCTTTTATGGTGGTGGAAGCACATATGCATGTAATAATTAACAGTTCATCAGAAGATTCATTCATATTTCTGAGTGTCAGTGGTAGCTGCTGCATACTTTGTAAGCTATGTGAAGAGTCTTACTCAAATTAAGTATTTTCTCAAATCTCAAAAACAAACTTGGAAAGAATGTATAAATTGGAGGTCAAATATGCTGTTAGTTATCAAGTCATTCCCAAAATAAATCAAGGAAACTTATCTTGATAAAGGTATATTGATTGAACCTTGCTAACTTATTGAAACAGGAGGAAATATTTGGTCCAGTGCTTCTCTTAATGAAGGTATGCTGAATTTCTTTTTTGCTTTCAGCATCAATAGGTTATGCTGTGCTGCCATTACTCACCCTCCTTTTATTCCCCAAAAAATTTCAGGCAGAGAGCCTGGATGATGCTATCCAAATTGTAAACAGAAACAAGTAATATCTTTCTCCTCTATACTTGTAGATCTGAAGCATTCCTTGCGATCTAGTTTAAATATTTATTTGTTCCTGTCTGCAGGTATGGCAATGGGGCCTCCATATTTACAACATCTGGTGTCTCTGCCAGGAAATTTCAAACAGACATTGAAGCTGGCCAGGTATAGTATGTGTCATTTTTAAAAGACTATTACCAGATTGCATTGCATATGCTACTTGAAAAAAACGAAAGCAAAGAAAGAAATGGTTCCATTCTGAATTTGATTAAACTAGAAACCAGAAGAAAATGTACTGACTCATGCAGCATGTATTTTTATTCAAAACGTTTTTATGGTTTCATTTGCAGGTGGGCATCAACGTGCGATTCCAGTTCCCTTGCCATTCTTCTCCTTCACCGGCAGCAAAGCTTCATTTGCAGGAGATTTGAATTTCTACGGTACACCCTTATCAGAGCGCTTAACACCACTTGATCGTTCCTTGATAATCACGATGGCACTGATGTCATCGCAAGCAGTTATATTCGCGGGTAACTAACATGATGGCATGGAATATCAGGCAAGGCTGGCGTGCAGTTCTTCACCCAGATCAAGACGATCACACAGCAGTGGAAGGAGTCGCCGGCGCAGCGGGTCTCCCTCTCCATGCCCACCTCGCAGAAGTGACAGACCCGACTCTCCAAAGCTTCTCCTCTAGACAGACCCATGCATCATGTGTGGCCACCAGTTAGTCTAGGTGCTCGCTCGCTCTTTGGTTGGACACCATGCATGCAAATTCAAAACATCGAATTGCCAATAGATAGATATGAGCGCTGCCCACTTTGCTGTGTAAAGGTTAAAGAATATTGTAAAAGCCCCAGGTCTGTATATTGGAGTGTCATACTGTCATATGTAAACCCACAATAAGAGCAGAAATAAAAATGCGCCGCCATGGTGGTTTGTGGTATTTGCCTGCAATTTACCCTCAGAAATATGGCCTTGATACCTGGCAACTTACAACATCCCCGGTCTTGGTCAGTTTGGGGTTGGCGCCTATATATATATCATATATATATATTCATTCAAGAGAAGTAGAATATACACCTGTGATCTCCACAATTTTTTTGAATCAGTAAACTGATAGGAATGCAATAATATTTTCAAAGCAAGATTCTATTCAATCATGACCTGCATTATCATACACTGCTTACTGTACGAGGACTTGAGGAGGCGAATGAGAACAGAATTTCACACTCTGCCTAGTCGTTGTTGCTTTTCCAGCTTTTGCCCAATTCATAGATAAAAGTTTCAGAAATAATGTAGCACAGATATGCTAGATATATCAGAATATATGACACGAGTTGATAAATTCTGTTTCAGAGTTAATACAAATCTTTATTACAACAATTTGAAGACTCAATACGTGTTGATAAATTCTGCTTCAGAGTTAATACAAATCTTTATTACAATTTGAAGACACCACAACATGTTCCATTTTGGAGGTAAACAAACAATAAACTGGTTGTAGTAATAAATGATATCACAGGACATGGAGAATCTCAGCATGCATCTTCCTGAATATAGAGAATGGCATTCCCCATCTTGTGTAGGGAATAGTGATGATGTGTGCCTTTGGGATAGAGAATTTGCAGCAAGCAAATTAACATGGAAGTCTGAAACACTTGTCTGTGTAGTCGAGGATTCAGCTTGTACTAATGATCAACGTCCTGCCACAGTAAGAAAGGAAGGAAAAGATGCAGTTATTAGTTTAACGTTCTGTTAGTAAAATGGTACTGTACTTTACATGTGCCATACTGTGAGCAACAGGGTTGCGTGGAGAGGAAGAAGAAGGGACCGAGGAAGAAGAAGAACAGTAGAACGACGAATCTTAGCTATAATTTGAAATGTTCGATGTCCAAAAGTGACTCTCTGTTCTCGCGTCTCTCAATTTATATTACAGGGCACCCTCCCTCGCACGCTTCAGCAGGGCGTAAGCCGCAGGCGAATCAAGCCCATTCATTACCGACGAACCTCGTGTTGGGCCTTCTCGCCCTGGCAGTGCTGGCCCGCCCCGCAGTAGCTGTTGTCGGTCGGCCCGCGATGGAGGTGCTGCTAACATCCCCCTTCTTGAGCTGGTGCTTGTCCCCAAGCAGCCGCACGCGGAAATTCCTGATGAACGGCTTCATAATCTTCCCATGTCGCCAATTCAGCGGGTAAGTTGTTCCACTTGATCAATACTTGAGCAATAGAAGATGTACCTCGGGTGATCGAACGAGTCTGCAGAACCCGCTCAGGAGCCAAGTGAATAGCGAAATCAGTCGGTAAAGTTGGGGATACCTGATGAGATGCGCCCACAGTCTTCTTGAGCTGGGAAACGTGGAACACCGGATGCACCAAGGAATGAGAAGGAAGCTCAAGTTTGTAAGCCACCGAACCAATTTTTGCCAGCACACGATATGGCCCGAAGAAGCGAAAGCTGAGCTTCTGATGAGATCGGGGTGCCAAAGAAGTCTGCACATACGGTTGCAACTTAAGGAACACCAAATCACCTGCCTCAAAAGAGCGTTCGACCGATGTGTATCGGCTGTTTCTTCATGCGGGCCTTGGCTCGGGAGAGGTGCCGCTGCGAGGGTGATCCATAAACCTATTCGGCCGGATTTCGACCATGTGGCAACATCTTGATTGGAAGCCGTCGGGTCAACAATCGATGTATGGGAGAGTAACCATAGACAGCGAAAGGAGACCGGCCAATGGCGAGAATGTGGACTAGTATTGAACCAATACTCTCGCTGAAACTAACCACTCCAAATTTCAAATGACTTGGGCAAGCATGCACAAAGCAACGTAGGTATGTTTCCAGGCACTGATTCACACGTTCGGTTTGGCCGTCAGACTGAGGATGATATGAAGTGCTCTTGCACAATGTGACACCAGACAGCCTGAAAAGCTCATCCCAGAAGTTACTAGTGAAAATAGGATCCCAATCAGAAACAATCTGTTTGGGCAGACCATGATGTCTGTAAACATTGTCAAAGAATGCCTTAGCCACAATCTCAGCTGTAAAAGGATGTTTCAGAGCAATAAAGTGACTGTACTTCGTTAGCAGATCCACCACCACAAGAATGCAATTGAAGGACTTGGACAATGGTAAATCACTGATAAAATCCATAGACAAGACCTCAAAAGCAGCTTTGGGCACTTGCACTGGCTGTAGCAACCCAGGCAGATGAGTACGGTCATATTTAGCTTGCTGACAAATCAAACAAGACTGAACAAATGTCCTGCATTGCACTTTCTCATTCCCTTCCGTGCAAAGCATTGCTTGAGTTTCATGTAAGTAACCGGAATACCTGAATGACCAGCCCAAGCTGATGTGTGAAACTGCTGGATAAGGCTTTGTTGCAGATTCAGATCAGATCCCACCCATACTCTTGACTTGTAACGAAGAAGACCAGACCGAAATCGTAGCCACAAAGCATCGGCCCAATGCCGGCTTAGTAACAAGATCAATAGCAACTGGGTCATCCTGATAACCGGCAATAACCGAGGCTGTCCAAGATGGAACTAGAGTAGTAACAGTGTTGCATATGGCAGGAGAGTTTGGGTGTCTAGACAAGGCATCAGCTGCCCTGTTGGAAGAACCTGAACGATAGACAATTCTGTACTGAAGACCAAGCAATTTAGAGAAAACTCTTTGCTGCCCGTAAGTGTGAAGTCACTGATCGACAATTGAGTTAATGCCTTTTGGTCAGTCAGAATAATAAACTCCTGGAATTGTAAGTAAGATCTCCACTGCTGAACTGCCAAGAGAATGGCCATATACTCTTTCTCATATGTAGACAATCCTTTAGATTTACTGCCCAGAGCCTTGCTGAAATAAGCTAAAGGATGTCCCTCCCGCATCAACACAAAGACCCACTCCACTATCTGAAGCGTCTGTCTCAATGACAAACTGCTTGGCAAAGTTAGGAAGAGCGAATCGGGACCGACCGCAGCGATTTCGATTATGCGGAATGCGCCTCATGGTCACCAGTCCACAAGAAAATACTATGTTTCTTCAAAGAAATTAGTTAGTGGCTTGGAAATGACCCCAAAATTTCTCACAAACCTTCTGTAATACCCAGCTAGGCCAAGGAAGGATCTGAGTTCTTTGACAGACTTGGGAGAAGACCAGGCTGCAATAGAGTCCAACTTAGAGGGATCAGTTTCCACACCAGCTGCACTAATCACATGACCAAGATAAGCAATTTTAGTCTGAGCAAATGCACACTTTGACTTTTTGAGTTTCCACTGATCCTTGCTGAGAAGCTCAAAGACCACCCTGAGATGTTGTAGGTGTTGCTCCAAAGAACTGCTGTACACCAAAATGTCATCAAAAAAGACTAGAGCAAAATCTCTCAAGCATGGATGAAGAGTTGTATTCATAGCATCCTGAAATGTTCCTGGAGCACCAGTAAGTCCAAATGACATGACACAGAACTCAAATTGCCCCATATGAGTTTGGAATGCAGTCTTATACTCTTCTCCAGACCTCATCCTGATCTGATGGAACCCAGACTGCAGATCCAAAGTAGAAAAATGAGTGGCACCAGCTAACTCATCCAATAACTCCTCAATAATAGGGACTGGATATTTGCCTTTGACGGTTAAGGCATTCAACCGCCTATAATCCACACAAAACCTCCGTGTATTGTCTTTTTTTCTTAACTAGCAACACCGGTGATGCAAAAGCACTGGTGCTCTTCTGAATTAGACCCTTCCGTAACATTTCATTAACCTGTTTTTCAATTTCTGTTTTCAAAACAGGTGCATAGCGGTAGGGTCGAACAAAGACTGGTTGGGCTCCCGAATCGAGGGAATGGAGTGGTCACAGACCTAGAGGGAGGCAGTCCTGAAGTTGGTTCAAAGAGTGCAAAGAAATTCACTCACAAGAGCTTCCACAAAGAGGTTGTACCACGTAATCAACGGGTTCCACGGTGTCTTGTAATAAAGTTAACTGCACCACAATACCAACCGGCAACACAAAATCGAGCCAAACAAAGTAACAAAGGAATCCTCATAAGGTATGGACATCCATTTGTTTTCCCAAAGGACATTCATGGGGTTGAAACTGGATAACCAATCCAATCCAAGAATCATATCAAAAGCTGCTAGAGGAATAATTTTCAAATCTGTGACAAAATGACAGTCCTGAACCTCCCAACGAGCTGCTGGAATATAATTAGTGCACTGCAGAATTGAACCATTGGCAACTTGTACAGACAATGGATGCTCTAATGATTGAATGCCAGATAACAAGGAGGTGAATCTATCACTGATAAATGAATTAGAGCTACCAGAATCCACCAAAATAGACACAGGTTGACCCTGAATGGTACCCTTGAAGCATAATGTCTTGGGCACAGACTGACCGGCTAGAGCAGCAAGTGATAAATGCATCATAATCTGGGAAGTTTCAGAGTTTACCACAGGCTCTTCAATAGATTCATCTTCTTCGTGAAAGACATCCAATATCTCTTGCACCAGATGTAACTGTACTGTCTCTGAGCAGTGATGGTCTCGAGTGTACTTAGCACCACACTTGAAGCAAAGACCCTGGGCTCTTCTGGCAGCACGCAGGGCTTGAAACTTGCCATCTGAAGAAGAAGTTGAGGAACCCACGGATGGACGCTTGGTATCACCAACAGTTGGGCGAGGCAAAGGATGGACACTCCCAAACCCCGGCCGAGATGACCCTGCCTAATCATAACGCTTGATTGGCTTCTTCAGAAGTCCCAACGCCTCCTCCTGCAATTCAGCCAAATTGCAAGCAGTATCCAGAGTGGCAGGCTTATGAATAAGAAGAACAGCTTTGATCTCATCCCGCAAACCATCAATAAAACGTTGGACGAATACAATGGGTCAGGGTGTTTGGCATAAGCTTTGAGTTCATCGACCAACCCCACAAACTTCTCAATATACTCAGCAACTGGGCCAGTTTGGTGGATTTGGAACAAGCGGCGAAGCAACAACTCATGTTCATCACGTGCGAAACGCTGCAACAGCTGAGCACAAAGGCCATCCCACCCCGACGCTCTAATTCATCCTCAACAGAGGACAACCAGCGTTTAGCGGTGCCATGGAAATGCATAGTGGCAGCAGATACCCACAACTCAGACTCGACCCTATAGAGACGGAAATATCGAACCGCCTGCTTGATCCGTGAGTTTGGGGTGTTCACCATCAAAACGAGGAAAATCAAACTTAGGTAGCTTCCCGAACCGATCCCCCAAGACCCACCCCGGTACCCGGACCGGGTAGTGATGATGGGGATCAGTGGTGGAATGGATAGATTCATGGGCGGGGGGCGATGAGCGTGATACGCATACCACGGTGTTGTGGTGGCCACAGAGTGGTAACCACCGGGCCACCCCAACGCCGACGTGGTGCCCACTCGGGCGGGTTGGCCGCTGATCCCGCTAGATGGGCGTGGGGCAGCCGTGGTGCCGTCGAACGCCAGTGGTGGCGGATTGAAGGGCGGCGGCACCGTCCGTCGGGGAGGCGGCTGGTATGCCCACGCCGTTGGTGACGATGGAGCAGACCTGTGTAGTGGCCCTCCTTGAGTCTTCATGTCCACAGGCGCCCGCTTGGACACCGGGAGCGGATGGAGACGGGGCACCTCCATGGAGGGCGCCTTCCCGTGAACGCCCGGCTAAGATGAGGGTCCTCCCACCATGGATCGCTCCATGAACTTGGAGATTTTCCCCACCTCCAAAGGCTTCAGGCCCGAGAGACGATCGATGTCACCTCTCAAGTCATCAATGAGTCCCGACGCCGAGGGCGCCATCCGTCGAACACCGAGACGCCGCCTCCGTGTCGCCGAGACGGGTCGATGCAGCGGCTTGGTTGTCGCCCACCTTGGCGTTCCAGTTCGCCGAGGCGTTGGTTGATCGGCACGGCGAGCGGCGATGCGGCGATCCATCTCGTCGAGGAAGATGCGCCGCGCGGGATCCATGACTCCGAGCTTGCGCTGACGACGGGTGAAGTGGTCGTGCGCCGCGGTGACGACGGCTCCAGCACGGCGGAGGAACTGGGCGTCGACACCACAAATCGAACAGCGGTGGATGGATTTATTGTGTTTCGGACTCGAGATTGAATCCAAACGACTTATCACCAGAGCCTTGTGCCGAATCGATCGATGGGAAGGAACGACACGCCAAGGATGCGACGGTCTCGATACCAGATGTGAGCAACAGGGTTGCGTGGAGAGGAAGATGAAGGGGACCGAGGAAGAAGAAGAACAGTAGAACGACGAATCTTAGCTATAATTTGAAATGTTCGATGTCCAAAAGTGACTCTCTGTTCTCGCGTCTCTCAATTTATATTACAGGGGCACCCTCCCTCGCACGCTCGCAGGCGTAAGCCGCAGGCCGGAATCAAGCCCATTCATTACCGACGAACCTCGTGTTGGGCCTTCTCGCCCTGGCAGTGCTGGCCCGGCCCGCAGTAGCTGTTGTCGGGTCGGCCACAGTGGAGGTGCTGCTAACACATACAGGTTACCTTGAATATATATCTTGGCAATAGTCAGGCAAGCAAGATGATAAATTAAGCTGCGGTCTCCTCGATCTCTGCCGCCCCACTGCTGCAAGCCTCATTGCTACCTTGAGAAGTCTGCAATATCTGGCCTCTGAACTCCACCATCTCCCGGCCCCTAACAAATAGATCACATCTAATCAATAAGTTGGGATGTTCCCAGGCTTCTTTTGTCACGATGTCGACTGTGGCGCTGATGCACGGGCTGTCTCCCCTATACCATTCGTTGCATCGGAATCTGACTTCTCTCAGGCTCACGAGGTGCTTGATACCCATAGGGTGGTCTGTATTTGGTGGGCCACCGTAGAACTGGAACTCGAAGTAAAGGTATTCCAGTTTCGGCATAGCTCCTTCCTGGAAGGTAATCCGTGGCACTCGGCTGTCAATAATGAGGGCCAGGAGATTTGCGAACCCTCCGGTGCTAATGACTGTCGGAATTCTGGGGACAGCTTCGAACCTTAGCGTTAGGCTCTCAAGGATGGGCATCTCCCGCAGAATCTTGAGATCCTGCTCCTCTAGTTTGCAGATCCTGATGTCCAAGGTGCCAATATTGTTGAAGTGCTCTTTGATCCACAGCGGAATGTGCATGTGCTTCGTGCCGACGACTAGTCCGCCATCACCAGCCTCCTGAATCTTTTTTGAAAAGGACAGGATCTCCCCGGCTAGCGATGACACCAGATCACTATTCTTCCAAATTCGGCGGACGCAATAGGGCAACCGCTCTAATTTTGAAAGCTTACCAGCCTCAAATGGTAGTGTGCCGAATACCGCGTCTAGATTCTTCAGTTTCTTCAGTCCCCCGATTTCCCGTGGTATTTTCCTCACACCCGTGAGTCTCAAACCTAGAGCCTCTAAATGCTGCAGTTTCCCAATATCTCGAGGCAGCTTTGTGATTGTCCTAACTCCATTCAAATCTAGCACCTGCAACCGCCGGAGATTCCTGATCTCACGGGGCAGCTGTGTGATCTCTGTTGCACTCAGGTTCAGCGTCTCCAAATGCTGCAGTTTCCCAATCTCCTTGGGCAGCTCTGTGATCTCTGTTTTGCTCAGGTTCAGATTCTTCAGCTGCTGCAGTTCCCCAATGTCCCTAGGTATCCTTGAGAGCTCACGGTTGTAATTCATAACCAGAGTCTTCAGTTTCTTCAGTGTCAAGATGATCTCCCAGGCTTGCTCTCTGATATTTGACTGACCGATGATCAGACTCTCTAAATGTTGCAGGTTCCCCATCTCCCTAGGCAGCTCTGCGAGATCATTGTTCGATAAGTCCAGAGTCTTCAATTGCTTGAGGTCACCGATCTCAGTAGGTAACCTTGTGATCCCTGTTCCATGCACTTGCAAAGTCTCCAAATGCTGCAGCCTCGCTATCTCTGCTGGCATCTCAGTAATCCCATTGCGTTGAACATATCGGCCGCCTGACACTAGCAGGTGCCTCAGACGGAGCAGCCCACACATATCCTTGAGATGTTGATTCTCAAAAACCCCATTGCGTTGAACATCCAACACTCGCAGATTTTCCAAATTCTTGTAGGGTACACTCTCGGCATGTGTAAAAACGACAAGGGCCGAATATGATGCCAAATTCCTGACAAGGTATCCACTGCATCACTGCTTGCTGGCCAATAGTCAATACATAGCCGGCCAACTGGAGAGGATGGAACACCATCAGAAGTGCAAGTGATGAAATTGCCTTCTTGCAACTTCCGTCTAAGGTAATTTCGCATCATGGGGTGCATGGAGCCACCTGTAATGAAGCTCCTGCTCACAAGCTCGTCAAAGTAATCTTTTGCCACCTCTTCCTTGCGAACAAAACCTTGAGCGATCCATCGCCTGACCAACTCGTCCCTTGTAAATTTGCAACCCTCAGGGTATATACTGCAGTACAACAAGCAGGTCTTCAACATATGATGAGGAAGATCCTTATAGCCAAGCTCCAGACTCTCTACCAATGGTTCAAACCCTGGAGTGTTCTGAATGCCATTTCTCGTAACTTGTTCCACAATCCTGTTTTGCAAATCACGTGTCTCTATACATTGCCTTTGTTGTTCTTGACGCTCTCGTTCCTTTGTCAATGCTGAAAACATACAAGCCACTGCTAACGGCATATCACCACACATGTACACAATAGCAGGGTTGTAATGGTCAATACCTTCTCCAACCATGTCAGCATTCATATGAATCATTTTTTCAAATTTTCTCGTATCAATCATTTCATCACTGAAGGTTTCAAAAATTAATTTGTGGACCAATGTTTCAAAATCTTGACGCCACTTCTCAGCCATAGACTCGACACGAGTCGTCGTGACAATTCTACTGCCTAGATTATTATCTGGAAGAGACTTCTTCATGATTTCCCATTCCCGTAATGCCAGATGTCGTCGATTATAACCAGGTACCTGTAAAAGTGTAAAGAGAACAACAGTCAATTATAACAGAGCTGGTACTTCCTTTACTATTCCCTCCATTCCAAATTATAAGCCTTTCTGGTTTTTCTAGATGCATCTCCTTTATTATGCATTTAGTTATACACTATGTCTAGATACAAAGTAAAGGAAATGTATCGAGAAAAGCCAGAAAGTCTTATAATTTGGAATGGATGTAGTACGTGGCAAACACCCTATTTTCAAAGATGCGGTGTGCATACATCTTGTGTACAGTATTAGTCACACTGCCTGTAGCCGATAAGCACTTACCATATGCAGTATAATAAAAGCTTCATTATTAAAAAAATTACCATACAGTATGGCGTCAGAGAGACCATACCTAAGCTAGCTTCCATTATACTATATCATTAGGGTTCATAAACAAGCCATGGCCAAAAGATCTTATTCAAGCACGAACACAACGGAAAATACGGTGGCCCGATGCATACATCCAACTTGGGAGCCAGACAAACAAGTAAAAAAAGCAAACAAGGATGAGTACTTAAGGCTTGTTTGGTTCAAAGGACTAGGGACTAAATATGACCTAAATATTACTCCCTAAAGTTGTTTTGTTTAAGGGACTAATTTGTTGCACAAGAGGTTAATCAACTCGAGAAAAAACTAGAGATTTGGGCCACTAGTTCCAGTTAACACCTCCCATGAGGCTAATGGACTAAGAACTAATTGGGATTAAAATTTAGAACATTATATCTTCTTTAGTAATTTAGGGACTAAATGAAACTAAAATTTAGTTTTTAGTCCCTAAGTTAGGGTGCTCATTGCGAACACATGGTTGATGATAATCATTTATGTGTTTAGTTGTGATGAGGCATTCATCAACACGTAACATTTTCATTGTACTTTGTTTTCTCTTTTTTCGGATACACTTACCCCGACACACTCGGTGTGTCGGTTGACGTGTTCCTTGGCTTGTGGTGTGTAGGTGTTGAGCACAAGACGATGGTCGGCGGCAAGGTGAAGGATAAGGAGGACGTGCCGTGCCAATGAACCCGAGCGCTGAAGGGCGGACGTGAGGCTTGGACCGAGGGACCAAGTGCCGGGTCACTAGCCGTGCGGATAACACTTGAGACATCGACAAGTGCAAGAACACGGATGACCGTGGTCGATCGAGTCAAGACGGCGAGCGTGCAAGTCAAGCGGGCATCTCAAAATACTTGGCGGCCGGGCGGTCAAGATGGCGTGACACGTGTCGGTGGGACGGTTTGATGGTTTGGGCCTCAAAACCATCGATGGCCGGTATCATGGTTTGGACCTCAAACCACGGGTGCGGGTTTCTCGGGTTTGCGCCTCAAAACCTAGGTGGTGTTCCGGCGGGCGTAAGTACGACACGCGGGCGACATCGGGAGTCCGCGTCGAAAGCAAAGCTACCAAAGAGAAGGCACGATGGCCGTCGGATCGAGAAGATTTCCATGTTGGACTATTATGCCCCTGGCTAAGTAGTTCTCGACTATTGTATCCCTAGGGCTAGTTCAGGTCCACTAGGACTTGGACTAAAAATAGAGATGGTTGTCCTCCTTCTTCCATGCCTCTCTAGTTGTAGTTATTCCTTTAGGTTCTTCCCATTCTCTAGCTGCTTTGTTGTGTGAGGTCTAGACTTTGTGAAATTCATCTGTAGGAAGCACACCCCTAAGTGTGTGCCCTCCGGGGCTTTTTGGATCGATGGATTGTGTTCGAAAGTGCTGTGATTTGTATTCTTGCAAGTCTATTTTTGTCGGCTTTTTTTCTCCTCCACCTTCTCAATCTCAATCAGGTCAATTCTAGTCTGTTTTGGTTGATTCTTGTTGCCCCAATCCGTTCTTGACCAAGAACCAAAGAGTTTCACCAAAGAAAATCATCTCAAAACCTCTTGTGTCATCGAATTGGGGTGATTTAGTTTTTGAGCTCGTGTTTTTCAAAGTAAGTTGAGTTTTGGGATTCCCAGTGATTTACTTGATCTTTTGCAAAATTTCTTGGGGAATTAGGCCACCTACATGTCGTGATCCTATGGCTTGAAAATTGTGACCTAAGATCAAGTATTGAGGAAGTTCCAATCGAATTTGGTTTTGAGGCGATTTTGAAATCACGAGCAGTACTTCTAGGATTGAGGCCAGCGGATGCTAGAACCTAACCATTGGACGCGTCTGCTGCCGCTTTGATGTCATGTGTCAGTAGCCTATCCCGAGAGGTTGTCTAGGTGGTTTTGGAGCAGCTGATGCGTCCATAGCTAGACCAGCTGATGCGTCTGACGCCCCCCAGACGCTAAGTCCTAGCACGTCTGCTTCCTCTGCTCAGTCAGAGGCTATCCAACAAGGTTTTCCTGACACGTCCTCTGGGTAGGCTCCCGACGCGTCCGTTGTGCCTAGTTGAGTCCACTACTTCCTAGTGATTTGCTGTTTTTGTCCGTTCTCTTGTCAGATTGCATTGGTGAGTTCTCGATCGACCTGTTGTGCTAGGACATCTCCTGGAGCATCCACCTAGAAATCTAGGTCATGATATTTTGAGGGTTGCTTGATCCATATCGAGGAGGAGTGAGAGCCAAGGACTTGGTTTTTGAAAGAAAATTTTGAGGCTCCTATTCACCACCCCACCTCTAGTCTCCTATCCGGTCCTTCAATTGGTATCGACTCTGGTTAAGGATCGCTCCAACCTTAACCGGCCTGTGATCCACTCATAGGCAACATGGATCATGGTTTTGGTCACTTTGGTGGCAAACCACTAGAGTTCGATGGATCGAACTATCCCTATTGGAAGATCAAGATGCAAGCTCATCTTATGGGGATAGATTCGCGCATCTGGGATATTGTCGAAGATCCCAATTACGAGATGCTAGCTGCATGTGTTGGCCAAGATCAAATTGACCAACAAAATGCCAATAGCTGAGGTCGTACGATGCTTTTCTACGATCTCAAGGATACCGAGTTTGAGAGGGTCTCGGATTGCCTCACGGCATGAGAAATATGGGTTCGGTTGCAAAACTATCACGAGGGTACTCCCCAAGTGAAGAACCGACTCTTCGAGACCTACAAGCGTGAGTATGAAAACTTTGTGCAACTCTATGGAGAGACTATCGACTCGATGTTTCATCGCTCTCAAACCATTCTTAACAAGATGAGAGTGAACAAGGGAAACTTGCCTTATGACGATCATGAGAGAGCCATCAAGTTACTATATGCTCTAGATCAGAAGGTATGGGACGTCAAGGTCAATGCTATCCTTGAATCTAAGAACTTGGACATGTTGACGGTGAACGGGCTATTAAGCAAGCTCAAGTCGACAAAGATCGACAACCAAATCACCGCCAAGCTCAAGAACGCGTCTTCCTCTTCCATGGCGCTTGTGTCCGACAAAGGTAGTGCTTCATCTTTGGTTTTTTCTAGCCCATCATAGGGTTTTGCCTTGCCTCTCTTGTGACAATGACAGAGGAGCAGATGGAGTCCCTCGATGACGATGAGCTAGCTCTTGTCATGAGCCGCTTCTCTTTGTTTAACAACAACCGTTTGAATAGGAAGTGTGGGGAGGTCCGCAGGAAGAGTGCTTTGGGTGTGGAGGGTTCGATCACTATGTCGCCATATGTCTGAACAAGGACAAGTCTTCCTCTGACAAGCACGCCTCCAACAAGTACTCCTCCGCCAAGAACGACTACTACAGGCACAAGACAAGAATCACTCTTCATCCTCCAAGCACAAGCCGAAGAACTTCGACAAGGAGGCGCTCAAGCGTAAGTACCTCAAGTGAAGCAAGGTGAAGGATCGACCCTTCCACTTCAACTTGAGTGGCCTCGACGATGATGACTCGACAAGCACTCTTCATCCTCCGACTATGAAGATTCTAAGAGGAAGGTTGAGGAGAAGTTCAACGGGTTGTGCTTCTACGCCAACTCCACACATGGTGGCTACTACACGATGGCACTTGAGAACGATGTCGGTGATGACTCTACTTTTGAGGTAGAACCTACAATCAAATCTCTCACTTCGAACTCAATTCCACGAATGATGCCTTGATTAGTCAAGATAAGTTTGATCAAGCAAGTGGCTAAGGATAAGAAAGAGTTCAGGGAGAAGTATGAAGCTACCTTAGCCGAACTTGAGTTCGCTAGGTCTAAGGTTGTCTTTGTCGATGAGTCGGAGTGCGATGCATGTGCTTTCCACATGTCTATCTTAGTTTCGCAGAAAACTAAGTACACCACTTTGATGGATGAGCCCGAGGAGTTGAGGGCTAGGCCTAATGTGTTGAGTGCTTGCATGTCTTGTTCCGACTTGCAATCTAAGTTGGCGAGTAGCTCACTAAGATAGCAATCTTAAAGAAGGCCAACTTAGAGAGCACGGTTGCAAGTGTACTAAGTACGAAGCCTTGGAGTAAGAACTTACCGCTTGTAAGCATGACAAGATGAAAACCGTGGAGGAAAAACAAATACCTTGTAAGCATGTTGTTGAGTCGGTTCAAGAAGGAACCCATACACAACGGGTTTAGGCTAATGCTATAGGTGGGAGGGGGAATGTTCCATATGGAAAAGTTAGGCAATTTAGTGGTGTTAACCCTAGTGAGAAACCATCCACTACTACTACTCCCAAGTTGTTCAAAATCACTCCACCAAAGCCTACCATGCCAAGCGTGAAACATGGAGTGCTTGAAGAACCTCCCAAAGCTCCATTTCAAAAACAGGTGTGGATTCCTAAATTGAATGATCTCCGAAACCCACTTCATACTCTTCCCAACATCTCTAGTGATCCCCTTCCAAGGCCAAACCTCCACCAAAAGTGCATCATATGCACAAGAGAGTGAGCCAACAACCACCCAAGAGGGAGGTGAGGTATCATTGTGACTATTGCCATAGAGATGGTCACTTGGTTGAGTTCTGCTTTCGGAGGAATAGAGATGAGAGGAAGGAGTTTGAGGCGAACAACTGGATCATGTACCGTCCACCCCATGGTGTATATGTGCCACCGATTGAGAGGCGTGTTTGTAGGCCTCAAGGTGCGAGACCATGTGGTTTGGACCATGACCAATATGGTTTTGAGCCTCGTGATTGGAGCTTTTCGTCTCACGCACTTAGTGAGCTATGTTTTCCCTTTTGTGGTGGTCACTTTCCGAGACATGGTGACTTTAGTGTTTCTCCTAACACTTGTTGAGGTCAAATGAGCTGACACTAGTTTTCTTCTCCTTTCACTAACCCGGTGTTGTGCCATTTGCTCATCCCATGTCCTATTTTTGATGTAGGACACAAGTTTGGAGAACACTTGGCTTGTGTATTCGGATGCTCACACCATATGATCGGAAGTGCCAAGTGGTTCTTCTGGACTCACCCCCGTGAAGAACAATGAGTTCATCACTTTTGGGGATAATAGCAAAGATAAGATTGTCTCCCCGAGGCTCCATCCATCTTAATGATAGCTTTGTGTTGAAAGGCGTTGCATTGGTTTCCAGTTTGCACTTCAATTTGTTATCCGTGTCTTAGCTTCTTAGTGATGGTTTTGAGGTTCATTTCAAACCAGGTTGTTCTAAGATTCTTGATTCTAGAGAAAATCTTGTTTGTTGGATTGTGCCTTTTGGGAATGTCTTTTTGGCGAAATTTTTCTAGATCTTATGGCCCTTCTCGATGTTTGGTTGCCAGTTCTTCGAGCTCTAGAAGTGGCATAGGAGGCTTGGTCATTTGAGCTTTGACCTACTCTCAAGGTTGAGTTCACTTGAGTTCAATCCGAGGATTGTGCAAGCTCAAGTTTGAGAGAGACCTCATTTGCCATCCTTGCCGACATGGTAAGATGGTTGTTGCTTCTCATCCACCTGTGAACCAAATCTTAACTAAGGAACCCGGTGAGCTTTTGCATATGGACACCGTTGGTCCAGCTCAGTGAGGTCCGATGGTGGGAATTGGTATGTGCTTGTCATCGTTGATGACTTCTCGAGGTACTCTTGGGTCTTCTTTATGGAAGGAAAGGATGAGGCATTTTCTCATGCTAAGGATTTGATCTTAATGTTGAGAAATGAGTTACCAAATGCCATAAGAGCTATATGCAGTGATAATGGCACCAAATTCAAAAACACTCATTTCGACACCTTTTGCTCTTCCTTAGGCATTGAGCATCGGTTTTTCTTCGCCCAGTATGTGCCTTAGCAAAATGGGATTTTGGAAAGGAAGAATCACACATTGGTGGAGATAGCACGAACCATGCTCGATGAGCACAATACACCTCAGCACTATTGAGCCAAAACCATCAACACTGCGTGCCATGTTTCAAACCAAATTTTCTTGCATGGTTTCACTAAGAAAACTTCCTATGAGTTGCGATTTGGTTGTCAACCCAAGGTTAGTCACTTTAGAGTGTTCAGTTACAAGTGCTTCATTCTCAAGAAGGGTAAGTTGGCAATAGCTTGAGTCTCGCTCCTCTGATGGCATCTTTCTAGGGTATGCTCTTCACTCTCATGCATATAGAGTACTTAACCTTGAAACTAACCGCGTCATGGAGACTTGTGAAGTCACCTTCGACGAAACTATGCCATCATCTTCTTCTGTCTTTGGTTGTGTAGATGAGAAGGACTTGAAGGAGTCCATTTTTGTGGAGGAGGAGCAGGACAAGTTCATGTGGGATGCTCCCGAGCCGACTCCACCACCGGTCCCACTTGAGCTGCATGGAGGACGACCGAGGTCCATGGCCCCGACACAACTATGTCTACTTCATGGGGGCCGATCAACCCGCTTCCTCGGCCTACACCGGTTGTACCCGAGGAGGCCCAGCTGCGGTTGAGGGGGACGTGACCTCTTCGAGAGAAGCGCCAAGGCACATTCAGAACCACCATCACCCAACACAATGATTGGTGAGCTAGACCAAAGGGTAACGAGGTCAAAACTTACACCATTTCACATTTCGCTCATTTGCCTTTTGTTGCTACCTTTGAACCCAAAAATGTGAGTCATGCTATGTCGACCCGATTGGATAAATGCCATGCATGAGGAGCTTGAGAATTTTGAGAGGAACCAAGTTTGGGTCCTAGTGCCTCCACCCTTAGACTGTCATCCCATAGGAACTAAGTGGGTGTTCAAAAAAAAGTTGGGTGAGGATGGAGTGGTTGTGAGGAACAAGGCAAGGCTTGTAGCTCAAGGCTTTTGCCAAAAGGATGGGATCGATTTTGATCAAACCTTTGCTCCCGTAGCTCGTTTAGAAGCCATAAGAATCTTGCTTGCCTTCACAGCCTCGAAGGGGTTCCAAATACACCAAATGGATGTGAAGAGTGTTTTTCTAAATGGTTACATTGAGGAGGAGGTGTATGTGAAACAACCTCCAAGGTTTGAGAATCCCAAGTTCCCCTAACCATGTCTTTAAACTCCACAAGGTCCTATATGGACTCAAACAAGCTAGGAGAGCGTGGTATGAGCGACTCAAGACCTTTTTGCTTAATAAGGGGTTCAAAATGGGTTCGGTGGATAAGACCTTGTTTCTCCTCAAGCAAGGTGGTGATCTCCTCATAGTTCGGATATACGTGGGACGATATCACTTTTGGGGAATCTTTTAATGCCCCCTCACTGGAAAGGTTTTCTAAAATGGTGAGCGAGGAATTCGAGATGAGCATGATGGGCGAGTTGACCTTTTTCCTCGACTTTAGATTAAGAAGGCAAAGGATGATCCTGAAGAAGATCCTGAAGAAGTTCGGCATGAATGATGCAAATCCACTCTCGATGCCCATCTCAACGGTGGCGGCCTTGGACAAAGACAAAGATGGAGAACCCATTAGTCAGAAGAAGTTCAGAGCATGATTGGCTCCCTCCTCTACCTCACGGCGACTTCGACCCGACATCCAGTTCATGGTTTCCCTTTGCACGTGGTTCTAGTCTTCTCCACGCTCATCTCACCGCCAAGCGGTGAAGCAGATTATGAGGTACTTATGCTTTACCCCCGAGTTTGGACTTTGGTATTCCACTGCTTCCTCTCTTTCGCTTTGTGGTTTCTCGGATGCTGATTATGTGGGGTGTAGAGTCCATCCTATGTCTACCTCTGGTACCTGTTAGTTCTTGGGTATGTCTCTAGTGTCTTGGTTGTCCCGCTAAGCAACCTAGTGTAGCTCGATCTACTATCGAGGTCGAGTATGTGGCTGCTGTGGCGTGTTGCTCTCAATTGTTGTGGATGGTTGCTACTCTGAAAGACTACAATCTACACTTTACAAAAGTGTCATTGTATTGTGATAGCAAAAGTGCAATTTGTGTAGCTAATAACCCTATCATTCGTGCTAATACTAAGCATATAGAGGTTCGCCATTCATTTCTGAGATCACCGGAGAAGGGTGATATTGATAGGTACATGTAGGCATGAAAACAACTGGCAGATATCTTTACCAAGCCGCATGATCAAGCGCAGTTTGCTTTCCTTAGGGGGCGAGTTGGGGGTTTGTTACCCCTTTTAGAGTCTCTTGGGAGCCTCTTTAGTGTACAATAGATTGTTTTCTTTTCATCTTTTTGTGTTGCATTTTGTATCATATCTTGCATGTCATCATGTATCATAATCATTTTGAGCTTCTTGATTATATGAATTGAAATGAGTCTATGCTCTAATTAGTATATCTTACATGTTGGTGCTCTCTTGCTTAGACTCACATTCATCAAATGCTATATGTTATGACCTGAGCTGTTTTTTATAAATATGAAATTACTCTTAAATGATGAAATCTAAAAATCGGTTCACCCTTGAGATGGCAACTAGCATGTGTAGGAGGTGTGAGATCCCTTGATCTATACTTTGTTTTCTTGGTTGCTATGTCTCATGCATTGAGTTACACACTTGCTTAGATACCTATATGCAAATCATGAAAAATCTAAATCTAAGCCAAGTGCTTTAGAAGTCCTTGAGTAGGGTGCATATTGTCCCACCTCAAGATCTCAAGATTGCTTCTCATTACACTTGAACTTGGATCTTGTAGTGGATGACCAAAACCATTGTCTTAAGCTTCTAATTGCTCACAAGCATAGGTCCGACATGGTTGATAATAGCTGACAATGTGGAAACTCACTCACATTCATGCAATACCTTTTACCTTGTGCCAAGTTGCACTTCAATGATAAAATGGCAAAAACACAAGTATTGGGTATGTCTTTTGCATGATGTGTGAACGTTGTTTAGGAAGTTCACCTTGTTTACAAATCGAATTGCTCTCGTATATCTTCTTCTTATGCTTCCTTGAGGCTATTTTAAGTGGTGAACCCCATTTTTGAAATGCTTAGACTTGATAAAAAAAAATGCTTAAATGCCATATTTTTTAACACTTGATCAATTTGAGCACTTGATAGCACCTATACCTTGTTGATATGATACTTTATAGAGCATCTTCTCATTTGACTTGCTATAATTTTGAAGCTCTTGCATTGTAATATATGCATTCATAGCATGTTTCGAGGAATATGTAGCTTGATATTTGCATGTGTCAACAAGGCAGAAAAAAAATGTACACACAAAGATGCACTTGTTGAGGGGGAGAAAATGGAATTTTTGTGCATGGCAATAGGGGAGCTTCGCCCAAATAGATATGTCGAGCCTTTGCCTCTTTCTTGAGGGTCTAGCGGTTTCATGCGTTTGTGCCTTTCAATTGCATGGCAATAGGGGAGCTTCACTAGCTAAATGTGTCAATCATTTGCCTCTTTCTTGAGGGTCTAGCGGTATTCGTGTGTTTGTGCCTTTCAATTCATTTTTGGTCCTTCGAGCTTTTTATTTGGCTTTGAGTTTTGACTTGGTTGTGTTAAGCCTTTGCCCACTGTCTTTGGGGACCAAGTTTTTGCTCTCTTTGCTCATCTCATGACCTCTCTTTATTTGTCTCGACTTTGGTCGTTTGGGCGAGCTCTTGTTCCTCCCTTCTATCTCTTTGTGCCAGGTGTCGACAATGCACTCAACAAGGGGGAGATTGAAGCGGATGGTTGATAATAACCATTTATGTGCTTAGTCGTGATGAGGCATTGATCAACACGTAACATTTTCATTCTACTTTGTTTTCTCTTTTCTTCGGATACACTTACCCCGGCACACTTAGTGTGTCGGTTGACGTATTCCTTGGCTTGTGGTGTGCAGGTGTTGAGCACAAGACGCGGTGGTCGGGCAAGGTGAAGGACAAGGAGGACGGTCGTCTTGACAAACCCGAGCTGATGAAGGGTTGACATGAGGCTTGGACCGAGGGACCAAGTGTTGGGTGACTGAAATCTCATGTTTGGTTTTGGAAATTGATGACACACTTGTGGCACTAATCCTTTGCTCTAAGTGTGACTTATGAGATAGGATTAGATGGATGACAAGGAGCATGATGATCATGAACATAGACAATGTCGGTGGACTTGATGGATCGTCAAGCTCGATGATCGACTTGAGAGCAACCCGGGAGATCAAGGCAAAGGTATCTTGATAGGGTTTTCCTTTCGGTGATCAAGACACGATAGAGCGTGTGATCACATTATAGGATAGATAGCCAACTATCAAGAGGAGATGCCGTGACAATCCTTTGGTGAAGTGCTTCTAGGTCCAATTGACTTGCATATGCATTTAGGATTGAGAGCACTAACTTCGTTCTTGTCTAACCGATCGCGACATGCTAACTCTTGTGCTCACGGGACACATTCGAAGTGTTGGCAACTCAAGACAAGAAGCGAAAACTGGAAAGATGGAAAGACGACGACGCTGATGATGAAGAGAAGCTTCGGCAATCATGCGACGCCGGGCGGCCTTTGGGCGCGCGAGCACAAAGTCGTGGTTCAAAGGCCTTTGCTGCCGACGCGTCGGCGACGGCGCTGGACGCGTTCAAAATGGATCCGCCGTCCGGCTACTGTGGAAAACTTCGTCATTGAGAAGAAATGAACTGCGCCGACGCTGCGCTGGCGGCGTCGGCTGCGCGACGCGGTCCATAAGCATGTCGGGAGGCCCCCAGGCGGGCGCACGCTGGCGCGTCCGGCGTGGCGGCGTCTGGCGCTGTGCAATCGAGGGCGCCCGTGCGTCGGCGCAGAGCCCCGCGCGTCCGCGCGAGCGACAGAGGAGGCAATCTTGGACCAACGGTTCTATTTCGACTTTGGGTCTATATATAGTGGCTTGGCCGGTCCTTGAAGTTCTCTCTTGCACATTTCAATAGCCTAACTCATTTGTGAGCTTGTGAGACTCCTCTCTACTCATCTCTTCACTCTAACTTCGATTCTTGAGTGAGATTGAGAGTGATAGAAGTGCATTGCTTGATAGTCTTGCATCCGTGAGGCACTTCATCCTTGGAGAAGCCGCGGGATCTTGTTTCTCTTGGGAATTTGCTTGGTTCCCTAGCGGCTTGGAGCAAGAGGCGGTGTTGAGCTCGATTGGAGCTTGTTCGAGACCACACCGTGGTTTTGTGAGGGGTTCCTTACCCCGCGGAGATTCATGAAAGGAGCACTAGTGGATTGCTCGTGGCTTTGTTGGACCCTCTCTTGTGATCGCTTTGCTTGAGCTCCCACCGGGGATTTGGCACCGCCATTAAGCTTAGCAACCGTCAAGTGAGTGTGTCGCCACAACAAGGACTAGCGCGTGCGGCAAGCACGTGAACCACGGTAAAAATCATCATGTCAATTGTGTGCTTGCTCGTTGGAGATTTCGTATTGATCACGGTGATTGGCTTCCACCTCTACACTCCACCGTCGGTATATCGATCACTCTCTCTAGCATTTACTTTGATATACTTGTGTAGAATTGCCTAGGTTGTTTAGTTGCTTACCTTGTTAGAATTGTTTAGCTCCTAGTTGTTGTTTTAGTTAGTCTTGCTTGTTCACCTAGGAGTAATCTAGCGACATAGCCTTTGTGTGAATTAGAGACAATAGAATTGACTTGTGGCTTGCCTAGCTAGATTGTTGCATCGCTTATTTAGCTTCGCCACCTTATTGTCTAACTTGGTTGTTTAGTGTTGTTGCAAGATTTTTTTAATAGGCTATTCACCCCCTCTCTAGCCATTAGGACCTTTCAAGTGGTATCGAGCCGAGGCACCATATTTGAGTGGCTTAACAACCAACGGTGACAAAAATGGCTACATTCCATGTCAACAACACCAAGAAGGTGCCACCTTTCGATGACACCAACTTTGCCTATTGGAAGGTGAAGATGACCGCACACCTCAAGTCAATCAATAGAGAAGTGTGGGTCATGACCGAGAATAAGTTTGAAGTGGCAAAGCCAAATGAACCAACCACGGCCGAAGAGAAGAAGATCTATGCAAATGATCTTGCCATGAGTGCATTCCATGAAGCATTCAACGATAGAGTGTTTGAGCAAGTCAAGTCACTCACAATTTCTCATGAGATATGGAAGAAGCTAGAAGAGTGCTATGAGGGCACCGAAGGCGTCAAGCAAGCCAAGGCATACATAAAGCTTGAGCAATTCAATAGCTTCAAGATAGAAGAAGATGAAAGTGTGCCGGAGATGTTCCACCGCATGCAAGTGTTGGTGAACGATCTCAATGCACTTGGTGAAGACATCAAGGACAAGACCTTCAACATGAAGTTCTTGAGGTGTTTGCCGGAGAGGTTTGGGATGTTCATCACGGTGCTTGTGAGGACAAATTTGAAGGACTTGACCCCAAATCAATTGCTTGATGAGGTCATGACCGATGATTCATATAGAGATGACAAGAAGAAGCAAGAGCTCATCAACAAGGCAAACAAGAAGGTCAAGGAAGAAGAGAAGAAAGAGGACAAGAAGAGCTTGGCACTCAAGGCAAGCTCATCATCAAAGGGCAAGAAGAAGATAGAAGAATTAAGTGATGATGAGAGTGGCATTTCTACTAGTGGAAGTGAAGTTGATGAACAAATGGCCCTCTCTGTGAGAAGATTGGGCAAATATGTGAAGAAGACATACATCAACAAGAAGAAGAAGAAGCAATCATCAAAGAAGACCAAGGATGGCAAGAATGAAGGCAACATGAAATGCTTTAGATGCCATGATGATTGCCACTTGATAGCCGAATGCCCATATGAGAGTGATGATGAGAAGGGCATCAAGAAAGCAAGAAAGAAGAATGATGCCAAGAATGAGAAGGAGAAGAAGCCCAAGAAGAAGAATGAGTCACATGTGGCTATGTGGGATAGTGATGGCTCATCCTCTTCAAGTGATGAAGAAGAGGAGAAGAAGAACAAGAAGAAGGGACAAGCTCACCTTGCTATGCATGACAAGATCTCCCTCTTCGACACACCTTCCTCATGCTTCATGGCTAAGGCCACAAAGGTACAATCTATCACTAATGATGATGATGATGATGATAGTGATAGTGATGATGAGGAGCCAAAGCACACTAGGGAAGAATTACAAATCATGCTTGATGATTGCATTGACATGTACAAGCAAAGTAGGAAGGAGGTCAAGGGCTTGCATAAGGAAACAAAGAGCCTTAAGCAAGAACTTGATGAGCTTCGGGCCTCTTATGAGAGTCTAAAGGTAGACCATAAGAAGCTTGAAAAATCTCATTCTAAGCTAGAGAAAGCTCATTCCTCCCTACTAGAAGAGCACAAGTTGTGCTTAGTTGAGGACAAGGTTGATACATGCAATGCTAGCATCATGTGTGATATTCTTGTTGATGAATCAACCCCCAAGTGTGAGACCTCCACTAGCTCTATCACTAGCATATCCATCACTAGTGAAGATAATGACAACCCTATGCTTATTCATGAGAATACATGTTTAAAGAGGGAAGTAAAGGAGCTCAATCACAACTTGGCTAAGGCTTATGGTGGTGAGGACCGCTTGCTTATGTGCTTGGGTAGCCAAAGGGCATCCTTATACAAGGAGGGCTTAGGCTATATCCCCAAGAAAGGCAAGGCCGCCTATGTGACTCACAAGACTCGTTTTGTGAAGAACAACGGTAGCTATTGCAAAGCTTGCAAGCAAGTTGGTCATTTAGAGCCAAAGTGCATGAACAAGAAAGCCAATGTCTCTTCCATTAAGCTTGATCATTTCATATATGCTTGTGAAGAAGGACAATGGTGTTCGTGCTAGATACATTGGTACACCATGGATGGGCTCAAAGAAGAAAGCCATTTGGGTACCAAAGGCCTTGATGACTAACCTTGAAGGACCCAAAAAGGTTTGGGTACCTAAGAAGAATAGATCTCTTTTTATAGGTCAATTACCGTGCCGGAGGAGAGCATTGGATAATGGATAGTGGGTGCACTCAACACATGACCGGGCATTCTCATATGTTCAAGTCAATTAGCATCAAGGGCATTGATGAATATGAGTCAATCACATTTGGCAATGACAAGAAAGACAATGTGTTGGGTCTTGGGAAGATAGCAGTTACTCAAGAGAAGAGTTTGTCAAAGGTGTTGCTAGTTGATCATCTTGACTACAATCTATTGTCGGTTTCTCAACTTTGTGATCTTTGCTACAAATGCATATTCACAAGTCAAGAAGTTGAAGTGGTTAGTGGTGATGGTGCCAATATGATCTTCAAGGGATTTAGATATGGTGATCTCTACCTTGTTGATTTCAAGTCAAAAGAAGCCAAGTTGACAACATGTGTACTCACAAAGGCTAGCAAAGGGTGGTTGCGGCATAGAAGGCTTGGTCATGTTGGAATGAAGCAATTGAACAAGTTGATGAAGCATGACTTGGTTAGAGGCTTGAATGATGTGAAGTTTGAGAAGGACAAACCTTGTAGAGCATGTCAAGCCGACAAGCAACATGGCAATGCACATCCAACCAAGAGCACAATGAGTACAAGCAAGGCATTTGAGTTGCTACACATGGACTTGTTTGGGCCAACAACATACACTAGGATTGGTGGCAACAAGTATGGTTTTGTCATTGTTGATGACTACACTAGATACACATGGGTGTTCTTTTGCATGACAAGAATGACGTATTTGAGCTTTTCAAGACATTTATCAAGAGGGTTCAAAATGAGTTTGAGACATCCATCAAGAAGATTAGAAGTGACAATGGGAGTGAGTTCAAGAATACAAGAATTGAAGAGTTGTGTGATGAGCTTGGAATTGGACATCAATTCTCACCAACCTACACTCCTCAATCCAATGGTGTAGTTGAAAGGAAGAATAGAACCTTGATTGAAATGGCAAGATCAATGCTTAGTGAGTACAATGTTAGTCATTCCTTTTGGGCCAAAGCAATCAACACGGCTTGCTATTGTAGCAACTGACTCTATTGCCATGGTATGCTTGGGAAGACACCTTATGAGTTGCTAAATGGAAAGAAGCCCAACATTGGTTACTTTAGAGTCTTTGGATGCAAATGCTACATTCTCAAGAAAGGCACAAGATTGGGCAAATTTGACAAGAAGTGTGATGAAGGATTCTTAGTTGGATATTCAACCACAAGCAAAGCATATAGAGTTTGGAACTTGGGTAGTGGCAAACTTGAAGAAGTTCATGATGTTGAATTTGATGAAACCCAAGGCTCTCAAAATGAAGCTGAAAATCATGATGATGTGAGTGGTTCCAACTTGGAGAATGCAATGAGGAACATGGATGTTGGTGACATTCGGCCAAGGCAAGTTGAAGATGATGATGACACTCCATTGCCTACCACTACGATTGAGATTGATGCAAATGAAGCAAGCACTAGTGGTACTTATGATGAAGATCAAGAGCAACAAGCTAGTCCAACCCCCCATCCTAGTCATCAAGTGTAAGTGATGCAACCATCCAATATTGCAAGAGATTATTCAATTGATCAAATTGTCGGTGACATCAATAGTGGAGTGATCACTAGAGGAAGATTGGCATCTTTGTGTGCTCACCATGCCTTTGTGTCTCAAGTAGAGCCGGAGAATATTGAGAAGGCACTAAAGAAGGAAGATTGGGTCAATGCTATGCATTAAGAACTCAACAACTTCAAGAGAAATGATGTATGAGAATTGGTGGAAAGGCCAAAGGACTACAATGTGATAGGAACCAAGTGGGTCTTCAAGAACAAGCAAGATCAAGATGGAATTGTGGTTAGAAACAAGGCAAGGCTAGTAGCTCAAGGGTACACTCAAGTAGAGGGTCTTGACTTTGGAGAGACCTATGCACCGGTTGCTAGACTTGAAGCAATTAGAATCTTGCTTGCCTATGCATGTGCACATGACATCAAGCTCTATCAAATGGATGTGAAGAGTGCATTCTTGAATGGCTTCATCAATGAATTGGTCTATGTTGAACAACCATCGGGCTTTGAAGATGACAAGTATCCCAACCATGTCTACAAGTTGAAGAAGGCTTTGTATGGTTTGAAACAAGCACCTAGAGCATGGCATGAGAGGTTGAGAGATTTCCTCCTCTCTAAAGGATTCAAGATGGGCAAGGTGGACACCACTCTCTTCACCAAGAAGATTGGAAAAGACTTGTTTGTGTTGCAAATCTATGTTGATGATATTATCTTTGGGTCAACCAATCAAGAATTTTGTGAAGAGTTTGCAAAGATGATGGGCAATGAGTTTGAGATGTCAATGCTTGGAGAACTCACATTCTTTCTTGGACTTCAAATCAAGCAATTAAGAATGGCACATTCATTAGTCAAGGCAAGTACAACAAGGATATGATCAAGAAGTTTGATCTTCAAGATGCCAAGTCAATGTCCACACCAATGGCAACCAATGAAAGCTTAGACCCCGACCCTAGTGGCAACATGGTTGAACAAAAGAAGTATCGGTCCATGATTGGTAGTTTGCTCTATGCAACCGCATCAAGACCGGACATTGCATTTAGTGTGGGCATGTGTGCTAGATATCAATCCGATCCTAGAGAGAGTCACCTCAAGGCAACAAAGAGAATTGTGAGGTACTTGAAGGGCACACAAGATGTTGGGCTATGGTATCCAAAGGGATCCAAGTTTAATTTGATTGGATATTCGGATTCCGATTATGGAGGGTGCAAGATAAATAGAATGAGCACAAGTGGCACATGTCAATTCCTTGTAAGGTCACTAGTGTCATGGTCTTCAAAGAAGCAAAATAGTGTTGCTCTTTCAACCGCCGAAGCCGAATACATTAGTGCGGGAAGTTGTTGCACTCAATTGCTTTGGATGAGGTCAACATTGAAGGATTTTGGATTCAAATTTGACAAAGTTCCATTGTATTGTGACAATGAAAGTTCAAGGAAGATGACCCAAAATCCGGTTCAACATCCAAGAGCAAAGCATATTGACATAAGGCACCACTTCATAAGAGAGATCATCAACAAAAGGTTGACATTTGTATCATGGGCATTGGCACCGAAGATCAACTAGCCGACACATTCACCAAGCCACTTGATGAGAAAAGATTTTGCATGCTAAAGGGAGAATTGAACATTATTGACTTCTCCAACTTGAGTTGATGCACCCCACTTATATGACATGCCTCTCCTTCGACAACACCCAAGGTAAAAGTTGTGTGTCATGGCATTCATATGTTGTTAAGGACTTGTTAGTGCATCTAGACATCATGCATGTTAATAGGCTCATTCATGGAAAATCAAATGATTTCAATGTATGTGTGGCACCACTATTGCTTTGAATGGTTTTATGAACTAGTGGTGGCATATGTCATGTTTATGTGCTTGCAATCCTAGTGTCAACTCTAGAAAATGCGCTCATGATGTGTATTCTAACATGGTGCAAGATAACCCTTATGTATATGAGGTGTGAAAAAGCTTGTCCTTGGTTCAAACTTGAATACATGGAAAGGCAAGTAATCTAGATGAGACCACATGAGATACTTTGATTGACATGATTTCTCTCATTTACACCTTTTTGGTGATTGTTGACAAAGGGGGAGAAATAAGTCACAAAGATGTTGAAAGGATCACACAAATAGGGGGAGCAAGCTCATAGACTATTTGTGCATTTGTATGTGCATGATCATAATGAAATATTGCATTGTGCAATTTAAATTCAATATACATGATTGCTTGGTGTATGCTAGTTTTGAAAAATTGATTGATGTATTGGTCAACTAGCATGCATAGGATGTATCTAGACAAAGCTCACATTTATGGCCTATAATGTTGATCTCATGGGGTATGTTGAGTTTTGATGATTGTCTAGTTACATGATGCTAAGGACTCAGATGGTTTCACGCTTCAAAGGTCCGAATTCTAGAACCTTAGCATCTCTTTTGGTATTAGCATCTCTCCCCAAGATTTCTATCCATACATATGTGCCAAATTGATCCAAACACATGGAAGCACATATGTAGGGGAGCTACTACTACCAAAACCGAACCTTGAAATGTTTGTCCCATCCTTGATTCATGATCAAAATGCTATGGACAAGCAATTCAAGTTCAATTGAATTTTATTTCTTATCTTTGTGATTTAGGTTGTCATCAATTACCAAAAAGGGGAGATTGAAATCTCATGTTTGGTTTTGGAAATTGATGACACACTTTGTGGCACTAATCCTTTGCTCTAAGTGTGACTTATGAGATAGGATTAGATGGATGACAAGGAGCATGATGATCATGAACATGGACAATGTCGGTGGACTTGATGGATCGTCAAGCTCGATGATCGGCTTGAGAGCAACCCGGGAGATCAAGGCAAAGGTATCTTGATAGGGTTTTCCTTTCGGTGATCAAGACACGATAGAGCGTGTGATCACATTTTAGGATAGATAGCGAATATCAAGAGGGGATGCCGTGACAATCCTTTGGTGAAGTGCTTCTAGGTCCAATTGACTTGCATATGCATTTAGGATTGAGAGCACTAACCGTTCTTTGTCTAACCGATCGCGACATGCTAACTCTTGTGCTCACGGGACACATTCGAAGTGTTGGCAACTCAAGACAAGAAGCGAAACTTGGAAAGATGGAAAGACGATGACGCGACGATGAAGAGAAGCTTCAGCAACACGCCGGACGCCAATACTGGCGCGGTGCGCCAGGCGCAGTGCAGCAGTTCAAAACAGCGCGCTGACGGTCGACGCGAGCGCCCGAGCGGTCAAAATGGATCCGCGCGTCCGCGGCTGTGGAAAACTCGTTGTCGAAAGAAATGAACTGCGCCGACGCTGGCGCTGGGCGAGTCCGGCGGCGCCGTACGCAGATCCGGTAAGCATGTTGGGGAGGCCCCCGGCGGACGCATGCCCGGCGCGTTCGGTGGTGTGCGTCTGGCGCTTTGCAATCGAGGGCGCCCCCGGCGTCCGGCGCAGCGCAGCGGAGGCAATCTTGGACCAACGGCTCTATTTCGACTTTGGGTCTATATATAGTGGCTTGGCGGTCCTTGAAGTTCTCTCTTGCACATTTCAACACCTAACTCATTTGTGAGCTTGTGAGACTCCTCTCCACTCATCTCTTCACTCTAACCCGATTCTTGAGTGAGATTGAGAGTGATAGAAGTGCATTGCTTGATAGCCTTGCATCTAGAGGCACTTCATCCTTGGAGAAGCCGCGGGATCTTGTTTCTCTTGGGAATTTGCTTGGTTCCCTAGCGGCTTGGAGCAAGAGGCGGTGTTGAGCTCGATTGGAGCTTGTTTGAGACCACACCGGTGGTTTGTGAGGGGTCGTTCCTTACCCCGCGGGAGACTCGCGAAAAGGAGCACTAGTGGATTGCTCGTGGCTTGTTGGACCCTCTCTTGTGATCGTTTGCTTGAGCTCCCACCGGGGATTTGGCACCGCCATTAAACTTAGCAACCGTCAAGTGAGTGTGTCGCCACAACGAGGACTAGCGTCTTGGGCAAGCACGTGAACCACGGTAAAAATCATCATGTCAATTGTGTGCTTGCTCGTTGGAGATTTCATATTGATCACGGTGATTGGCTTCCACCTCTACACTCCACCGTCGGTATATCGATCACTCTCTCTAGCATTTACTTTGATATACTTGTGTAGAATTGCCTAGGTTGTTTAGTTGCTTACCTTGCTAGAATTGTTTAGCTCCTAGTTGTTGTTTTAGTTAGTCTTGCTTGTTCACCTAGGAGTAATCTAGCGACATAGCCTTTGTGTGAATTAGAGACAATAGAATTGACTTGTGGCTTGCCTAGCTAGATTGTTGCATCGCTTATTTAGCTTCGCCACCTTATTGTCTAACTTCGGTTGTTTAGTGTTGTTGCAAGAATTTTTTTAATAGGCTATTCACCCCCCCTCTAGCCATTAGGACCTTTCAGTGACTAGCCGTGCGGCTAACACTTGGGACATCGACAAGTGCAAGAACGCGGATGACCGTGTCGACGAGTCAAGATGGCAAGCATGCAAGTCGAGTCACGAGGCTCAAAAGACTTGGCGGCTCGGGCGGTCAAGACGGCGGTGACACGCGTCGGTGGGCAGTTTGATGGTTTGGGCCTTAAAATCATCGATGGCGGGTTTCACGGGTTTGCGCCTCAAAACCTAGGTGGTGTTTCGGCGGAAAGTACAACACATGGCGACATCGGGGAGACCACGTCGCAAAAAAGCTACCGGTGGGAAGGCACGGTGGCCGCCGGATCGAAAGATTTCCATGTTGAACTATTATGCCCCCGGATAAGTAGTTCGGACTATTGTATCCCTAGGGGTAGTTCAGTCACTAGGACTTGGACTATAAATAGAGATGACAACCCTCCTTCTTCCATGCCTCTCCAGTTGCAGTTATTCCTCCCCGTTCTCAATCTATTTGGGTCGATTCTAGTTCGTTTTGGTTGATTCTTGTTGCCCCAATCCGTTCTTGACCAAGAATCAAAGAGTTTCACCAAAGGAAATCATCTGAAACCACTTGTGTCATCGGATTTGGGTGATTTAGATTTCGAGCTTATGATTTTTGGTGTAAGTTGAGTTTTGGGATTCCGTGTGATTTACTTGATCTTTTATGAAATTTCTTGGGGAATTAGGCCACCTACAAGCCGTGATCCGATGGATGATCCCGCAACTTGTTGTTTGCCCCCGTGCAACGTTGGCCATCTTGAACTACGGCACCTCGGGCACGTGGTTGGGGAGGAATGCCCATCGACATGGCCGGAAGGCATGGATTCGGGGCTACGGTGATGTTCATCTCCAAACTACTTGAGGACCTGGCCTCTCTGAAACCATAAGGCAGGATAAAGCTGCCAACAATCTGGGCTAGATGGGAGGTACCACAACCTGGTTGGACGAAGATCAACACGGATGCGAGTTTTGATCAAGATGCCCGCGATGGTCGCACTAGAACGATCCTTCGAGACCACTGGGTTCGTTAATCAGGGCAGCAGCTCGGTGCTTCGAAGATGTGTCGGACACCCTCAAAGCCGAGGCGCCGGTGGCAAAAGAAGGCCCGGAATTGGCGATGGAGCTAGGAGAGAGTGGTCCTCGGAGGTCGATTGTCCGCTCTTGTGAACCTGATCAAGGATCCAAACTCAGCAAGATCATCCATCGGAGGCTTATTTTTCGATATCACAGAGCTAAACAAGAGTTTTTCTGGTTTTAGAGTTAATTGGAGTGCGTAGAGAAGCGAGTCGGAGAGGCTCACTTATGTGCCTTTATGGTTTGGACCACTATTTGCTCTTTTTCTGGTTGGATGTAATTCCGGACTAGCTAGTTGAACTTGCAGCTGCTGAATGTACTCTTGCTATGATATAATGAAAGCTCGGTGATTACTGAAAAAAAAGGAAACGGTGGTTTTTGTTATTGAAAACAAAGAAGCTCAAGATGCTGGTATGGACAGTCTCCATCTTTCAATTGTTGCGGCATTGCTCCCACAAATCGCCGGCTCTTTTCTTTAGATCATGAAAAGGAGTTTTTTTATTAAATATTTTAGCCTCTAAACGATTGTAATTGAAAAAAAATTCAACTACGAAGTTTTATACCTCGCGAGCACTACAACTTTAATAGGTGAGAATTTGCTCGGTAATATGCAACAAACCATATGCTAAGACGACTTTTTATCATTCTAATATATATAACTTATAAATTATAAATCACATTGTAAAAGCATGAATAACTAGACGTTGCTACAGCCTGTATGCGCAGGATTTAAACTTCGAACCTGAACACTCCACTTTAGAAAATAAATTAGTATATTTGCCAAAAAAAAGGAAACAAAACGAAATATTTAGGGTTCGTCATCTCCGACACCTTGCCCCCCGCCGCAAGCCACCACCCCCACTACGGGCGTTAGGGTTTGCCGGGCGAGCTAAAGGGACCCTCGCCGCTGGCCACCATCGTCTCGCCCCTTAGCGTCTGCGATGGCCGCTCTCTTGCCCTCCCTCTTCACCGCCGCCGTCTTCTCCACGCAGCTCACCGTCGCCATCTTCCCGGGCTCCGACGAGGCTCCCCGCCCGACCTGGCCCGCCTCCTGCACCGCCTTGGCTCCTAAGCCACCCGCCACCATTCCCACCGCCTATCCTACCTACCTCCCGGTCGGCCAGACTATCTATACTCAGGGAAAAAGGTCACCTGAACCCTATTTTACTGGAGTTGTTGGAGGAGGAGGAGAGAGGAGAGAGGAGAGAGGAAAGGAGAGGATGACGAGGAGATCCACTGGGTGGCAGATCCATGGCCGCCACCGCTAGATCCATGGGATCAACAGCGGCGCGCTGGATCCGGCAGATCCACGATGGGAGGCAATGGGACACGGGAGGCTCTTGGCGCGCGGAGGGCTGCCGTGCGCCTGAGTAGGCCGCCGGTCGGCGTCGCCTTCACCGGTGAGAAAGGGAGAGTTGGGGAGAGGGAGGCCATGCGGTGTTAGGCAAGGACGAGTGGCCGCGGGTGGTATCAGGTGAGGACGAATCACGAGTGGCTGCGGGCGGTGTGTGGAACATATGTGTGCGTGCCGCAGCTCCGGATAACTATTAAATCATGTTATGATCGAGTGCAGTAGCGTTTGCAGATAGACGTTGGATTGAAGAAGATGTAAACATGCGCACCTTTTTGTCCTTCAGGAAATTTGATAGGTCGTGGATAAGATGTTTCTCGACCGTCGTCGTTGCTTTGGTGCCAGCAAGTGGTACACCAGTAGTATGAGCTAGGCCTTGTACTTGCTGGTAGATGCTTGCAAGAACATCCGTCATGTTATGACTTGAAGTGACTGAAACGAAAGCCCGAACCTGGAACTTATCTTCAATTGCTTCATTCACGACGCGGGCAAGGGTTGTTTTGCCCATCCCGGCAGGTCCAACGATGCATGCCATTTTGAGCTGCGGTGTGCTCCCCTCTTCTCTCCTCCTACCAGGTGTTTGATGAGCGTAGCCCTCGGTTCTTCCATATCCACAAGCTCTGAGATGTCCCTGTGCTTGTGGATATAGGGATCAACGACGACTGGAGTCCGCCGCTTGCCAGGGCGAGAGTCGACGGTGCTTTTTGTTCTTGAAAATAATCTGTAGAAGGTGGTGTGGGAAGTCTCCGTCTTCCATCTGTTGCGGCACCACTCACACACATCAACAGCCCTTTGCTTGAGATCCTGGCAAGGACGACTCGGCTGGTTCTTGGCCTGCATGAAACGCTTCGCGTCATTGCTGCGCTTCATAGTGAGGATGAAGTCGTCGGTAGCGTCGTTCATGTCGTCGGCGAGACGCCATGCTTCCATCCTCAGCTCCTTGCCTGCCGCATCAAGATCCTCCCTCTCCCATATCACCCAAAGGATTGAGTGGATGGACCTGAGCTTGGATCTGATGAGCTTGATGTCCTTACGTGTACCTCGCCGAAGCTTGTACTCACCATGCCGCCGCAGCAAAGTGCTCAGCTTTGCTATGACGGGACCCAGGGCTCCCGTGGCTGCGGTCACAACCACAGGAGCCTCCTCCATGACACCAACAGGCGATTAGCAAAGAACGGATCCTGGTGGTCGAGCTTGTGTGTTAGTTGTGTCTGAGTCTGAGTTGGTACGGTGGATAGTGGAGGTGGAGGTGGATTTCCAAATTAAATCAGCAATCCGGCCCGTGACGCCGTCTATCTTCTTGCAATATAATATGTTGCACCACCAATCCGAGATTACGATCAAAGGCCATAGGACTGTCATTGTTTTTTTTTTTTTTTTTTTTTTGAGACAATAGGACTGTCATTGTTAGTGGAGAGTTTTATTGGGATGTCTTCATCAAGAACATATAATGCAATGAATATGGATGACATCGTTCCTCTCATCAATGTATATAGTTTTACTCATTTGTTAGATATTTAGTCCTATGACTTATTGAGTTGGTAATTGAGCCAAAAAAATTCCCACGGAACTCTTTTCTTTCTTCTTAAAAATATTATCACGTCAAAAGCGCTTATGTGACAATTTATTACATACAAGTGAAATTTTGACGAAACTTCCACAAATACTTGCCTAAGATGAGCTGCTTCCAAACATTTTTCTTCGCATCAAACTAATCCACAACATCAAGATTGCCGGCTCAGTCATTCGAAGGTGCTCATAGGGGTAGGGTTTGCGTGCGTGTGTTCATAGGGGTGAGTGCGGCGTGCGTGTTGAGTGTCTTCGTTGTACTGTGTAATCTAAAAAAAAAAAAAAAAAGCACTTACGATTTATTTTTGACAAGCAAGATTTTACATTGACTTTCCATGTATAGTTTTATTTTTTTATTTTATAGATAGTTAATTCAGGATTCATCTAGAGTTGGAAAATCGAACGAAGTCCATATAAAACTCACTTCTCTTTTTTTAAAAGCTTAAGCCATATCATAAAAAATGCTTATGTGTCAACTATTAAATGTAGATGAAAAACTCCCACTTATACTCGTGTTATGTCTGTTGACACGCAGAAATGTGCCAACATAGAATGTGGGTTAGACCACCAAGGTTTTGATATCAAGCCAAAGGTTGTTGGGTTCGGTTGATTACCCCAGCTAGCCTGGACACTCTAGAGGCACCCCTCAGGTCCTGAGTTCGAATCCCAGTAAGAGCGAATTTCAGGCTCGGGATTATTAAAAACCCAAAAATATAAGGGTGGGGTTTTCCTTCCTAACCGGTCAAAAAAAAAAAAGGTTTTGATATCAAGAACGTGCCAGAAAATATTTGGGACAACATAATTCGAAGCACGAAGTCAAAACGGAGGCGGCGGGTAGAATTACAACAATGACGATTCATAGAGGCAATAGGACTTGGCTTGGGAGGGTAAGTCTTTGAACTTTTATCGAACCCGGCTAGATTGGACCGGGCCCGACATGAGATCGGGCGGTTGTTGGGGAAGAGGAGGAGGCGGGTAGAATTACAACAAAACGATTCATAGAGGCAATAGGACATGGCTTGGGAGGGTAAGTCTTTGAACTTTTGTCGAGAACCCGGCTAGATTGGACCGAACCGACACGAGATCGGGCGGTTGTTGGGGAAGAGGAGGCGGCGGCGCGCGCGACGGGCGGCGGCGGCGCGGCGGAGGAGGAGGCGCGACGCGTGGGAAGAGAGGGAGAGAGATTGGGATAAATTTTTTTATTTGCTTGTTGCCCTCGAAAAGATTACAGACCCCTTACTTTTATAGCCCGACTATTAGACTTGTATCGCAAGCAATCTCTCTAAAAGGTTTCCTTATAGATTGGAATACCTTTTTACAAGCATATCCTATTTATTTTCCTAATAAGGGTCTTCCTTATAGATGGAATGTCCCCTTGCATACCAAAAAGTCTAAGATAATCCTAGATAATTTCCTCCTTTATTGCTGGATTAATTGCCAAAAAATCCGCGGAAGGGAGGCGAGGCGGCGCCGGTGCGCCGCATGCCACAGTGGCGCCGCTGGCTGGCGCCCTCGGTGGCGCCAAGGCGTGGCGCAAACTCCATGAGGTGGTGGAGGTTCCCGATGTAGCCGTGGTAGATGTACTGGTGGGCAAAGACGTCCTCGCTGCGATGATGTTCGCCGACGGACCGGAGCGGCGAGAGCTCCCTTGGAACTCCCACCTCAAGATGCCGATGCACCATGTCGCGAGGCGGGCTCTCTAGGAACAAGAAGCGCATTGGGCGTAGCGTTGGCGAAGAGCGGAAGAAGGCGCCGGATGGTGATGTCGCGGCGGTGGGGGGTAGTAGCAGCCAAATTCAACATCGCACCGTACATGAAGGAAGCCGACGTCGAGCGGGGAGGGAGAAAGCTGGTGTGTGCCCCTCTCTCTCGTCATAGCCGATGTGGACATTGTCGAAGGCGAGGAAGAGGCGATCCATGCCATCGAGGAAGACGACCACTGGCGGGGCCGACGTGGTGGCGCCATGGCCACATGCCACCCAATAGGATGGCGGTCGGTGAAGCTGACGTCGGTGCAGTCGTGTAGGCGCCCAAGGCGAGGAAGTTCGTCCGACGAACTCCGCCTTGAAGCAAAGCCTCCAAAGCAGGTCCGGCAGTAGTGGAGAGGAAGCCGGGAGGTAGAAACGCCATCGAAGAGGAGGAGGTCGCCCTCAACTGTCCACGCTGGAGCGGCGTCGCCCGTGGTGACGTCGAGGGCGATTCAATGCGATGCCGGTCCTCCGGTGTCGCTCGTCAGTGGCTATGCGAAGACTCCAGGTGGACGTGTCGTAGAGGTCCAAGGCCGTCGCATGCCTTGAACGTTTCCCCAGCCGGGAGGGAAGTGTCCGGACGCCGGGCGAAGATTCCCCGACCGAGCAAGTCGGGGCCGGGCGCCCCCACTCGAGGAGGTGGAGCCGAGGTGAATGTGCTCGGCGGCCATCGCGTAGTACCGCAGCTCGTGAGTCGCGAAGTCCCATGTCACCCGTCCCAAGCTTGCCAACCAAGGCATGCCAAGGATGACGCCGACGCCGTCGTTGCCCACTTGCATGACGTATCGCGCGATGTCGGCGGTGCCGGGCGTCGATGCGTGAGTGGTACGTCGAAGGTGGCAGCCCGACATGTCGAATCGGGCGCCGATGCCGGTGAGTGATCAACACACGCACCGGCCGAAGTCCGGAGGTTTGCCGTGGTCACCACACGGGTCGATGTAGTTGTGCGTTGCTCGAGTCGACGATGATGTTGACGCCGTGCACGAGATGATGCCGACGAGGTATAAAGAGTGAGCACCACGTGCCGGGAGTCGGGGTCCCCGGAAAAGGACCCCCGAGGTCGGCGCTCTCTGCTTGACGTCCGCCAATGGAACGCTCATGGTCGCCGGTGTAGTCGCTGAAGATCGTGATGTCGAAGAGGTGCTTGCACTTGTGACCTCGCGTGAACGGCTCGTCGCAGCTTGAAGCGAGAGGCCGGCCTTACGTCGTTCCGTCATCTCCTCCGGATGTCGCCGCTTGAACGGCCGAGTCGATGGTGCTGCTGCTGACGGGGTGGGCGCCTTGGGGGCGGCCATCAGGGCAAGAGGCCCAGCGCCTTGCCCCTCTCGGGCTGTCTTTGCTTGCCGGGGTTGTAGAGGGTGGTGAGGCGTCACTCACGCATACGGGCGAGAGACATGGCTGCCTCCATGTCCCCGGGGTCTTGCATCTCGACGTCCGTCTTGAGCGGCTCGCCCAATCCGGCTGTTTAGATGTTCACCTGTTGCTTGTCGTCGAGATGTCCTGCACGCGCCACATGCGCCAGGAACTACTCCGTGTACTCATCCACGGTGCCTGTCTTCCTCAGCGATGCCAGCTCGTCCAGCGGATTCCGTCGTGCTGCTGGGCCGAAGCGTTCGTTGACGTACTGGGCGAAAGCTTGCCCAATCTGCCAACGGTTTCTCCTGGGACAACCTCATGTACCACTGCTGTGCTCCTCCTGTGAGATGATATGAGGCGTACCAAACTTGCTCTGTGGCTGGCGTACCTTGTCCCCTGAAGAATTGCTCGCAGCGGTTGATCCATGGGAGAGGATCTTCCTTGCCATCATACGTCGAGAAGGACAGCTTGTGCAGGCGAGGAGCAAGGGCTGGGAAGGTGTCCACCGGGGGCGGTGGGGGCGGCGCATGCACCCCTAGCGCCGACGCCCCAGCTGGCGTGGGCTTCTGCCCCAGGTAGCCTTTCATCATGTTCTCTAGATCAGCTGCTGTGACCTGATCGTCGACGTGCTGCTGGCCATCTGTCCTTGTTTTGATGAAGTCGCGGGTTGTGTTCTCCATTAGCGTCTTCATGGCAAGATCAGCCTCCTGCGGTTGTGCTTGACGCTTGACCGCCGGATCGTTGCTCGATAAGACGGCAACCTGATCGGCAAGCGTGTCGAGCCTGGTGGTGAATCCAAATGAATCGGGTCCCCAAGTCCTTCACGTCTTCTTTGTCTCGGACGTCCATGGTGGTGGGTGGATCGTAGTGGTCTCCGGATACCGTACCGCCGAAACTGGCTACATTGGACCGGAACCGACACGGATCGGCGGTTGTTAGGGAAGAGGCGGCGGGAAGTGGAGGTGGTGGCGACGGTGGCGGTGCGGCCGCGCCTGCGCGGCGGCGGCGCTGACGGGCGGGCGGCGCTGGTGGCAACGCTTGCGCGTGGGCGGCGGCGCAGCGGAGGAGGAGGGGCGCGCGTGGGGAGAGAGGAGAGAGATTGGGATAAATTTTCTTTTATTTGCTTGTTGCCCCGAAAGATTACAGACCCCCTTACTTTTTATAGCCCGGCTATTGGACCTGTATCGCAAGCAATCTCTCTAAAAGGTTTCCTTATAGATTGGAATACCTTTTTACAAGCATATCCTATTTATTTTCCTAAAAAGGGTCTTCCTTATAGATGGAATATCCCCTTGCACACCAAAAAGCCTAAGATAATCCTAGATAATTTCCTCCTTTATTGCTGGATTAATTGCTGAAAAAATCCGCGGAAGGGAGGTGGAGGCGGCGCCGCGCCTTGCTGTCTCTGCCCCGGTGGCGCCCGCCGGCGCCCCTCGGGCCTCGCGGGCCTGTCTTCTTTGGCCCCTATTTGTTGGGTCATGACAACTTTCTAACTGAAAATTGATGAACTCTGCTTAGTTTAGGGTTTCCCACTTGGTTATGACTAACTCACCAAATTAGCCCTAAAGTATAAAAAGACATTTTGGTTGAATAGCCAGGTAATTTTGTTGTTTTCATACATTCGTCAATTTCATACAATAGGTGAGTAGCTTGAGTCCTGACAAGTGAAATTCCTAATTCACACACAGAGGTGAGAAAGCTTATGTGTGCCCTTATAGCTGCATAGTTGTTGCAAGGCTTTCGTGAGCAAGGTTACATTTTCTTCCCTTCTGTCTACACAAATAGCATCTCTTTTTCGATATGTGGTTTTAGTGATGAGCCCTACCACAACCCAACCACACCCCCCCGCACAAGATGGGCCCGAGGAAACCGATCAGTCCAGTTTCCCTCTTTTCAATCTGAACATATTTGTTGCCAAATCGATTTTGGATCTATGTTTGGCATGTGAAACTTAGAGAATGCGCTCTAGACTTGTTTCCATCTTGGATAAAACCACCCTTGTATATAAACAAGGATCACGGCCGATTAAGGATCCTAACTTCCAATTATTGAAAAACACAACACCTACCCCTTTTACCCCCTTTCCCTTTGTCTTGTTGTTCATCACGTCTTCTAGCAAGATTTGGTGCACTTTAGGTGACCTTGCCTACCCACCCTCCATGTGCTTCTCCTGAACGGGTCTTCCAGGGAGGTGTTCGGGAGTTGATTAACAAAATGTCTTATAATTTAGAACTGAAGGAGTATAAGAAAAATATTGCATGATGCAATTTGCATGTTTTGTCTGTTATAGTGTTTTTTGTTGGGTCTCATCATCTCATGGTAGCTGGGAGCCCACAACCAACAACAAAGTGTGTGTGTCGTCAGCTGATTGATTTATCCTACCGACTGACCACGCAACTGCTCTTTTGGCTTGGCATCAATTTTTGTCGCTATGATACTGCCCGTTACAATTTTATACACACAAGGGGACGCACAAGTGGACAAAAACAAAGAGACACTCCTCTACGACGCGTTCCATGCATCTTCATGTCTTTAGCATTAATTTTGTTAGTATATATATATACACTAGTGGTTGGCGCGCATTTGCGCGCCCATTTAAAAGACTGGACGAAGCTATATCATGTCATGACAAGAACTATATACAATGTCTTTAGGTATGTACTGAACAAAAAACTGTTTGTAAGAGTAACTGTCAAAGGTTATTTTCAGGTTAGGTTGAACACACGTTTCATTGAAGCAAATATGAAGTATAGGCAATGGAAATACATCACATGTGCTGTGATTCACAGAAATATATTACACGGTTGCAGCGGAATTGTAGAACAATGCAAATTTGTTACAGAAGTTGTGAGGTGCATAGATAATATTTGCCCAGCCACAACTGTTGGTTGTAGGTATTGAACGTCTTCATTCTTGATGACTGAAACACAGAAGTGAGATGCCGTTAGTGGCCTAAGCGGATTGATGACAGATTTACTGTAAGTGGTATGGATTTGCCTACCAGTCAGAAAACCTAGCTACTATCAGAAAACCCAGTGGAGTCATGGCCACATTACTCTGTTTTATTGTATTAGATCTCCATGACATCATATATCTGTGCTAATTAAAGAGTAAATACATAACTTCAATGGTATTTACCTCAAGGGTCATCTCGCCACGGTTCACAAGGATTTTAAGTGGTGCAGTCATGAACTTGCTAATCATCTCCAAGATCTCATGAGGAAGAATTGCAGAGACACCTATTTCAAAATAAGCAAATATACACATGAGTTCCAGCAAAAGGCAGTAGTTAGTGTGTTCTTTCATGTTTGACCAAAACAACTATTTTCCCCATTGTTTGGTCAGTATGGAATGTGGGAAAGGTTTTATATGAACCGAGCAAAAGGGCAGTCATTGTACGTTCATAACTGCACCACTTAAATCTGATTGTTGTCCTAATAGAGAAGAACCACAACAAAAGTACATGAATCTTTTTCTTCTTGTACAATTATTAGGTTGGTAATGTGTCTAAAAAAAAAGGAAACATGTTTCATGAAAATCACGTACTGCTGTGAGGCTAAACCAAAGCAGCTGACAACCATGAGGCTGTCTACACGAAGGAGACGCTTTTTTTTATTTAACGCAAGGAAATTGGTCCTATTAAAAATGCTTGTGAGAGTCATGGAAATAGCACCATTAGCAAGAATCATTTTTTTTCCTTTTCGAGGCACTTATCTAGCATATCATCTATCAAAATAATTCTAGCACTAACCTTTTCTCATGTTGCTACGGACCAGTAGGTACTTCTCAGCGACTCAGCCTAGCGCCAATGGATAGCTTATGCAGGACCCTAAACCCTCTGATTAGCTTCATGGGAAGGGAATTAGTATGCTCCTTGAGCCTAGAGTCAAAGTCCTGGCATCTGGTCATATAAATAGAAAATGAAATACATGCAAGCTTCTCATTTTTTAGTACATTGTGATTACCAGCTTGTGACAGGGAGGGATAAGTGCCAACTTATGCGCTAATACAGTAACTGTCATTGTTGATTAGCAGGTACTTCGCTAGCAGTAAGTACATAAGTCTTAGTTATCTATTTTGCCAACTTGTCAGTCATTGTTGAGATAGGATGGGATACAAACCCGAGTTAACAGCATGTTGCCCCTGCCCCTTTTTTTCTCCATTGGCAACCTATCCTGGTCTGACCAATGGGCCACCAATATGTTTCTTTCAATTCAGAATTTTAAACCTTTCTAAACATCAAGTAAAATAAGAATCCAAAGAACAAGGAGGACGAAACTATATGTAAGTATCACGAAGCTCTAAATCCCAACTACCACTGCAAAAAAAGGCAACATAGTTTTTGTTTGCAAGGAATAAAAAACTCTACCAATGTCTTCAAAGTAAACAAGGTCAAATCAATAACTAAATTCTGTAGTTGGAGGTACTAAAATTACAAATATTGTTTGCCATAATTTAAGTGTTCTAGAATTCTGGAGAGTTCCTGTAGGAGGTGATATGCCTCTATCATGAGGATTTGATGGACAATATTGTTCATGGACGCATGGCATGGATATGTAGAGTTAGTGTCTTAAAAACTATGGACAATGGAGAAGGTGATCAATAGACCCTAAACTAATTAATCCGCTACACTTACAATGCCATGGTAACTTAGTAAGTAATAGGTAATTACTTATGCCTATAAGGACCAGACTACTGAATGGAGAAAGTTACTCTGACAACTAACCTTAGTTGCATTTTAGCGCATCCTCAACTCTCAACTTCTTCACTTTTAGTCGGTTTCTGTTTGGGCTCCCACTTGTCAGGCAAGTACAGACAAGTACTACAGTTATCCACCATACTTACAACATTGACAAATAATATAAACTTTACGATCCATGTAGTTGACATTACCTAACTGACAGCACACCACCAGCAAGCTTTGCTATCCTCTCATTGTTTTTTTTTTTCCTTTTCGTATTTCTTCTTCTCCTGCCTACAAATTAGGTTGATAAAAATAGAGTTTCAAACTTTCACCTGAGCAGCAAAGTCAAATGAGCAAAGAGAACAGGAAAAGGTCATACTTAGACCTCAATGAGGTTTTTAATCTGTGTAACCTTCTTAGTAACTTCTTTCTGGGTGTTGCCGTCACCAACAATTGTTGCTGACTCTTTGGTAAGGACAATCTTTGCAGCTGTTCCAAGGACTGATTTGTCAGCCTTGTCAAGTGATAGCCCAACTTCATCTTTTGATTACAGTTGCTGCGTACACAAAGAATGCTTATAAATAAGGTGCATACATGATCGTAAGGATGCTCTAGAACAGGAAGTTTAGCTGACCTCCAGTAAGGATGGCAATATCATTCAAGTACTGAGTCTCGTGCTCTCCAAAACCAGGGCTTTGATGTGGCAGGAATCTTCAATGATCCTCTAAGCTTGTTGACAACAAGGGTAGGAAGAGAACAATGAAGATGAAAGCACAGTAGGGTTAATAGTGTGAAACAGAAAACAATAAAAAAAAATTGATAGCTTAGACTTTCCATGCTACCTTGCAGTTCTCGTACTCAGCAGTCATTCTCACTGTCTGTTACAAAGTACGGAGAGATATAACGACGGTCAAACTGCATTCGCTGCACACCATAGTGACTAATAAGTGAAGCTGCCACAGTACTATATAAAATTGAGTTAGTTACGGTACAGTGAACATTCAGGCTGGAAAAAATCAAACAAGCAAGCTGTCACAATATTAGTTCTGTTGGCATGTAAAGGCAGCATGTCTTCCAATGACCACAATACATAAACGTATAATGATGGCCAGTGCATTCATGAAATGTAGCATCTCCTGAAAAGAAACACAAAACAAAAGGGCACAAGAATTTTGGTGTGAGGAAACTAAAATTAGACCAGTAACAATCTATGGAAAAAATGGTTTAAAAAACATTATGGATTTTACAGCCATTTTATACTGATTTATTGAGGGCGAGGTGACATCCACACAAATGAATCAATATGTGAAAAGGGAACTTCATAGGCAGCAGCATGGTGATATTTTTAAAAAATGGACCAAGGAGAAAGCATTAGTAAAGACCCGAAAGTAGTGCAGCTCTAGAACCGAGTCATATTTGCGGAGAGTGTGCACATTTCTGGCTGATAGCTATAGCATGAGAAAGCAAAAGAACAAATTATCAGCTAAAAGCAAATGGAGCCGCTGGACTCACTTTGGCATATCTATCAGGGATACAATCAGCTACTATTAATAAGTGATGGAATGCCGGCAATCTTGAACTGCACACTTTATACAGAGAAATAATTGACTGCACACTTTATCTTGAAACTGCAACAACTTGCAGTACAGACTGCATCATTAAGTAGCAAACAAATTCACTTGAATTTTAATTCAAACTCTAACTGCAAGTGCTTGACATATAATATGAGGTCTTCTTTTTTTAAAAAAAAAGGTGCCAAGTAATAGCTCAATTAGGACACTACATTTTTTTCCCTTTGCTATTCAGGTCTACTTTGCAGGCCCATTCATGTGGTAGAATAAAAAAGGTACAAAATATAGGATAGTGAACAGCAAAATGCATCTAAGATAATTCAAACTCTAGTTGCAAGTGCTTGACATATAATATGCGGGTTTTTTTAAAAAGAGGTCCTAAGTAAATAGCTCAATTAGGACTCTGCATTTTTTTCCCTTTGCTATTCATGTCTACTTTGCAGGCCCATTCATGTGGCACAATAAAAGCTACAAAATATAGGATAGTGAGCAGCAAAGTGTATATGAGATGACATAAGATGAAGAATTCATGGAACTTTCACCTCATTGATTCGTTGCTTTTAATCAGTAGTAGAGATATATTATGAGCTCCTAGCGACAACATTACTAACTTTATACATGCATGTAGTCATGCGGATGAAACTGTGGAATCATGTATATGAAGCATAAAAAAGTTGCCAGTACTTCTGAAAAGCAATGCAAAATGCAATGGGAATAAAAACAACCACAACAGATACAATAAATATTAAATATTAGTCTAAAAATACCATGAATTATAGTTCGATTTAGCAAAGTTTGGTAAATGGTTAAGTGTTCACCTTCTTCGTGGCGTTTTAGTTTTCTCTAAAAAAATACAATGGTACTAAGACAGGAGCTCTGTGCACAACACATCAAATTTAATTAGTGTTTGTGCTCAACAAAGACGGTATAACAATCTTATAGGAACTGCTTACCCTGCAATAGATGAGACTGATTTGGTTAAATTAACTTTGGTAGCATCATATGAGAAGCACTCACAGGAAGCATATCATTTTTTTATCACAGACTAATGGTACCTAATATAATGTACTCATACAAATTGACTCAAGTGAAAGTCCTAAGGAATATATGAACACTCTACTGTATATCCAAACAAATTGAACTGAGCACCCGATACTAAGACACAAGATTGATGACTACAAAGATAATATCCTTATATGCTGATATTCAAACAAAAGATGTTGCATGTGTCACTGCTAAACCAAATGGAATTTAACCTACCTCTAAAGCTACCAGAAAATACAAATGTTGACATCAGGTCTTCTCTAGGCAAGATTATCAGATAAATAGTGTCAAATTTCTACAGCCAACAAAAGTGTTGCCCATGAGGAAAAATAATCCACAGACTCCATATCTCTAACCAGTCATATTCACGTGGAATAGTTGGAAGCTGGTGGCAACTGCATTCATATCCATATAAATAAGAAAACCATGTGTAGATAATTGATTACAGTGGCAAGGAAAAATTCCAAAATGAAGGCAAAGGTTGCTGAGATAACAGACTACCAAAGGTTGATGTGTGAATTTTATTTTCAACAATGAAATAGGCTCATCCATCAGCCAACTCAACAGTACAAGGTAATAGTGATGTATGACCAGTCAGTAGCATGCTTACTTGATAAACTCTTGCAGCCACGAAAATCTAAATGTATAGTGTTAGCTGCCATGAATATAGGAATGCTAACCACAATGGTAGAAACTGCAATATAAGCATGGCAGGGACAGGTTATAGGCCTTTTCTTAGCATGTATCTGACCAAATTTGAAATAAACTTGAGAGGTAGGTACTCTTTGAGATGCAAGATAAACTGAAAGACATAAAAAACTGCAAGATAAACCAAAGCTATCTTCTCAAAATTGAAATAAACTTCAGAAGCAAGATAAGCTGAGCATCGCCGATTTTGTATGTCTTCATATGTAGGGCAAAGCTCTTTTAGTAAATAATGAACATAAACTATTTAACAGCTAGGCATTTATATTTTTGACCATAAATTATGTAGCAGCTTGGCATATGAATTTAGTAGGCATGCACCAACAAAGGAAACAAATACAACTGAACTGCAGTGTACTAAAAAATCAAACAAATATCATACCAAGGGATTAAACAGGAGAACAATAAATCTAGGGGGCAAATCGCCTCCAGATTGGTGGCCATCTCGGGAGAGGTTAGAAGGGAGAGGGGGAAGGGATGAAGCCGAGTTAGGGAACAAAGGAGCAGCCAGGAGCAGATCGCTTCGCGCGGCCCGCCGAGACGACGCGAGGCAAGAGGAGGAAGAGGAGGGGGTGGCCGCAGGGCACCGCGCCGCGCCACAAGCACAGCACCGCCGCCCTGCTCGCGTTGGGCAAGAGAGGAAACCATGGTTAGGGCTAGGGTTGAGATCGCGCCGGTGACGAGGTGGGAGGCAAAAAGAGGGAAGGCCGAGGAGGAGGACGGTGGGGAGAGGGAGCTTCGGCAGAGAGAGAGGAAGGAGAGAGTAGAGGAGTGGGGAGAGGGAGGCACGAGCGGGCGGCGGCGGCACTTGCAGGAGCCACGGGAGGAGCACGGAGAAGAGGTGGATGCGCGAAGTTTTTTTTTTTTTTTTTTTTTTTTTTTTTTAGGAGAAGCGTTATATATTTGGTAGGCCGACGCTGGGTTTTTGCAAAAGATCGAGGCGGGCGGTTAACTGCAAAATGACTACGAATTTCGAATTTTCTCTTCTTCGAGCGTAGGATTTTTATATTACGGGACCAAAGCGTAAAAAAAAAACCACGTTATTGTATACCAGGGATCCGGGTGGACAAGAACGGGATTTCAGCGAAATGAAAGGGACTTTTCATTAAAAAACCGACCAATCACAGGGCTGCCACGGGTGGATGTACAGTGGCCGCATTGGACGGAGCCAATCAAATAATTGTGACGACGTGGATGCCCTCTCCTCCTGGGAGGGATAATTTGGTTCCTACAGGTTTTTAATGGCTCATGTGGGCAGTCACATGTCAGAGAGAGATGGTGAAAACGCAACCTTTTGGGATTATTATATTCTTAGTTGATCATTACTAATAATTCTCAACAAATTTTATGCATTCTTAGGATATACTCCCTCTGTAAAAAAAGAATCAAATTGTTGAGTTAGGTTAAGTCAAACTTTTATGTTTAAATCAATATTTATGTCACCAAATAGTTTCACTATATAAATATATTTTCTAATTAATCTAATGATATTTATTTGGTATAATAAATATGAGTATGTTTTAAATGTAGATTTGGTAAACTTTTAATTATCTGACTCATCGAAAGAGAGAGTAATATTTTTCTGGAAGGTGGGATATATATACTTGTACTATTGTTTGTGACAAAAGGACACACTGCTGTTATGGTCAACGAGAAGCAACTGTGTACTGCGAGCGGCTGGCTAATGAAACATATGGCACGCATACAAATAAGAACGGCTTGTCGCAACAATTAAACAGCTAGCAGATCGGACAAATGGTGCACATTATGCATACAACGAATCAGTGATAGAATCTCACGTCTTGCAGTCTTGCTCGTCCGGTGATTGATTATATTCATCCTGCCGGCTTTGCCAATTGTTTTTCTGGATATGTGAGATTTTTATACTACACACAGTGCAAGAAGGGCCATGTGCTTGGGGGCAAAAACAAAGACACACTGCTTTGGCGCATTCCTTACCTGCTCCTTTGGCTTTGGCATTTGTTTTTCTCGATATATAGGACTTTTTTGTACACACAAGCAAAAACAAAGACACTGCTCTGACACGTTTTGTTAGCCGGTCTTTAGGCATATATTGATTTTCAGGATGTGTTAATCCTGCCGGTTGACAGACCTGCTCCTTTGGCTTTAGCATTGTCTTTCTCGACATCTTGGACTTTTATACTACACACAGTGCAAGCCGGCGCGCAAGGGGCATAAACAAAGGCACACTGCTCTGACGCATTCAAATCATCTTGATGAAAAAACTACGTTCAAATGTCTCAAATTTGAAATTCAAATTTCGTAAATGCCCTCGGATGGAAAAACAACCTAAATGAAAATTTTAGATCATGAAAAGTTATGAAACTTTATAGTTGACCCCTTTTTGTATAATATGTGGGGATCCGAATGGAGGGTAAGGCTTCACACGAGGGAGAGGTCGCCGGTTCGAAGTCCGGCCGTTGCAAGTTTAGCAAAAACCGTGAAAAAAAAAGATCATGGCTAGTGATGGTTCTTAGCTAGATGGTTGGGGCCTCCCAAGATTAAAATAAATATTTTTGATATTTATTTTTGAATTTTAAAAAACTAAATCCAAAACTGATTTGCAGGGGTGGCTAGGCCAACCGCCCTTAGAGACCCTGTGGAGCCACCCCTACAAATCACTAGTGGCGTAGTGATAGGAACTTTGGAGTATATGGTGCAGGCAAGTGGTCACACTGGATCATTTTGTGCAGGATAGAGATGGGAAAAATAATGTTAAAGGGAACCATCAGATGATACAGAATATGAAGTAAAAGGACCACGCTTCTGACTCAACCAAAATGATGTGAGACCTAATGTCAATACTAAATTAAAACTTGTAAGTAGCACATGACACTGCCAAAATACCATCAAATACTAAAACTTGTTAGTAGCACAAGAAACTACCAGTTGGTAAATGGTGACGACTACAAGCTGTCATAGTCAGTGGGTAGGGCTTCGCACGAGGGAGAGGTGTCGATTCCGGCTAGATTGGGCAGGAATTGACACGCCGATTGGAGTTCGAGAGAGGGAGGAGGATGATGGTGGTGGTGACGGCGGGCGGGCGTGGGCGGCGGCGGCTTGAGGGCTGAAGGCTTAAGAGATATTTTTATTTTCTTGCTTGTCCCCTAGAGATTACATGCCTCTTGCTTATATAGCCCGACTAGTGGGACTTATAATCTAAGCAATCTCTATAAGGTTTCCTTATACGACCGGAATACCTTTTACAAGCAATTTCCTATTTTATTATTTCCTAATAAGGGTCTCCCTTATAGATGAGATAGCCCCTTGCACACCAAAAATTACCTAAGATAATCCTAACTTGAAGACGGCGAACTCGAGTCGTGACGGGAGAGGGAAAGCGGCGGCGGCAGGGGCCGGCCTCCCACCTGCGCGCGCCCCTGCCCCCTCCCCCTGGCCGGCGGCCGTTGCGTTTGGCCCAATTAGCCACTCTTGGGCTGGCCCAATTCTGGATCATAACAAGAGGTCTCCTGTTCGAAGTCCGGCCGTCGCAGGTTTAGCAAAAACCGTGGAAAAAAGATCACTGATGGCTACTGATGGTTCTTAGCTGGCTGGTTGGGGCCTCCCTAGATTAAAATAATTCTTTTTTCTATTTGTTTTTGAATTTTAAAAAGCAAAATCTAAAAATGATTTGCAGGGGTGGCTGGGCCAACCGCCCTTAGATATACCCTGTGGAGCCGCCCTACAAATCACTGGTGGCGTAGTGACAGGAACTTTACAGTATCCGATGCAGGCAAGTGGTCACACTGGATCATTTTGTGTAGGATAGAGATGGGAAAAATAATGTTTAAGGGAACCATCAGATGATACAGAATATGAAGTAAAAGGACCACGCCTCCGACTCAACCGAAATGATGTGAGACCTAATGGCAATACTAAATTAAAACTTGTAAGTAGCACATGAGACTACCAAATCTTACTATTACTAATTGGAGGCTCCAACGGAGGCTCCACGTTAATTCTCACCAGATGCGCTAAGAAAAAGATAAATCGTAGAAATTCCCACAATAATCAGAAACATCTAGCCATCAATCCCGAAACCTCCAATAACAACAGCCATTGGATCTATTTTCATTTTCTATAAAATTACCCACAACTGCCATTATAAATATAATAATCTAAAACAACTAATAATAATAAAAATATAAACGATCAATTCACAATACGTCATGGGCGGCGTTAAAATAGAATTATCCTATCCCCAGCGGCTTGCACCTCCCCATGATGATTAAAAATACAAGAAAAAAAATAAATCTGTTTTAACCGAACACCTCCTTGGAGAGGATGGTGATTACTTCGCGTCATCTATGGTCATGACTTCACGTGATCTATCGTCCCTGGCGGCGCAACTCATCTACAACCATCAAATACTAAAACCTTGTTAGTAGCACAAGAAACTACCAGTTGGTAAATGGTGACGACGACAAGCTGTTATAGTCAGTAGTAGTTCGAGGTTTGCAGACTGGTGGTCCGTTAATTAAGCATGTTTATAACGTCAAACAGTTAGTCAACAAATATGTCCTGCCCTCTCCCACGCCACCCACTTGCCGCAACCACTCGTCACCATGCCCAAAATCTAACAATAGCTTTTCAGAAACAAACCCCTTCTAAAATGAGCATTATTTACCATTTTTTCTAGTGGTTGTGTCTTCCTACCTGTCACATCATACTTCCTCATCCCCGTGATTGGCAAGCCCACCTCCACTCCACCACCATCTTCGCCTGGACTCCTCCCTTCTCCTCTTCCTTTCCGCCGGCACACGCCCAATCCAAAACGCAGACGCTGTTGCTGCTGCCATCGCCTTCGTTCCGCCACCTCGCCTCTATTTCATTCAAACAAAGACAATCTTAGGATCTTATAACCTTCCATCGGCCTTCAGTTCGTCTGCACCGCTGACGCCATGGACAGCTCCACCCTGGCCACCGTAGCTTGCTAAACCCTTCTCGGTAGGGTTTGGGTCATAGGTGATTCCCCTATGCTTCTATCTATTATTTTCTTCTTCCATTTTGTTATCTCTAGTAGTTTATTTTTTTTTTGCCGTGGCAGTTGATGTTCAGCACAGCCTTTCGGGATCATTGCGGCAGACAGCCAAAGATCAAGGTCATTTTCCTCTTGAGCTTGTCTTTCATGTTTCTACCATGACTAAAACAAATTGAATAAGTTGGAAAACACCATTGAATTGGACTTGTTGAAGTATTCGTTGTCGATGATAGAGATAGATTTTGTGTTTCCATTGAAATTTCAATTTAGAATCGAAGATGGCAAACGACATGACATGTTCATATTCTTGTGGTACTCTCAAATGATCCGTTTATTTGATTAGATCGGAGGGCTAGAATCATCTATTACTTTCTAGGAGGTTATAGATGAATTTTTTTCATTTTTGCAACTTTGGAATCAAGCTTTATACATGTTTAAGCCCGCTAAAAATTATTTTTTGTATCCTGTTGTTATTGGTGTATGTGATAGGTTTATACGCTCCATGACATGAGAGTGATAATGATATAGTTATCATTTTAGTTTAGCCATGGGGAAAGAAAACGACCTGACGATGATCGCACAAAACAAAAGTGCAGCCGGGCTGCATGCCCAGTATGATTAGAGTGATTTGAGAATACTTTTAATTAATTAATTAGTTTTAAGAATATTAAAAATCAATAGCTCAGATTTATTTGAGATATTAACTCCTAGGAGCATCTCCTGGGGGGCCTGCAAATTTGGCCTCAAAATTCCATTAGCATGCCAACCTGTAAAAAAATAAGGGGGCTCAAATTGACTTCCAGCTCCAGTGGGAAAGCAGTCCAAAATCCATTTAAGATTAAAATTTAGGAGTCGGGCCTCCTATTGATTGGGGCTTAGGATTAAAATTCAGGAGGGAATGAAAAATAGGAGCCCATTTAGAATCTCCATAGGAGTTGATTTTTTTTGTCAAACTTCTAAAACATAGAGTAGGGACTTGTTTAGGAGCTTCCACTGAGTTGCTCTAATATGAAGAGGATCGCAACATTGCCCTTTGTGTTGCTCTAATAAGTGATGCCTGAAAGAAAAGCTGTAGGTTGTATCATTGGCATATTGCAGTGGTTCTCCGATTGGGGGAGGGGGATTAAACATTCTCGCAAGAATTGATTCATGTTATTGTATCAGTTACGTAGTCGACTAGTCGTCCTTTTTCTGATTTATAGATATATACTAAAATATATTGCTGGGAAGGTAGGGACGACTGTTTATGTGTGCCTGATCTGAGATTTTAGCCACCACTCATACTTGGTTAAACTTGCAACAACAGGAGAGAGGTTGTAGTAGTGAAGAACACAGAGGAGAAGATGGAGCTTGTGGTGGGTGCTTCGAGGCCACCATGAAATCCCTCCTGGGCAAGCTGGGAGGGCTCCTTGCCCAGGAGTACACACTGATCCGTGGCGTAAGCGGTGACATTCAGTACATCACCGACGAGCTCGCCACCATGCAGGCCTTCCTTGGTGACCTCGGTTCGACCCCAGACGATAATGACCGCCGGCTCAAGAACTGGATGAAGCAGATCCGTGACATGGCATATGACATGGAAGACTGCATCGATGACTTCGCCCACCGCCTTCCCCACGACTCCCTTTAGTGAAGCAAGATGCTCCTTCATAGTGACAAGAATCTATGAGCTGTGGACGTTTTGGCCTCGCCGTGAAATTGCTTCCAAGATTGCTGAGCTCAAGGTCAGGGCACAACAGATCGCTGAGCGGGGCGCGTAGATATGGTGTGGACAACCCTGCCAAAAACATGGCAGCAGCTCTGGAGCCGGAGCAACCCATGCTGTTACCTATGGCATTGCTGAGCATCTGATTGCGAATCGTCAGCTCATCCACACGTTGAATCCTATAGGAGTGGAGGAGGATATGGAGAAGCTTCGGCCTTGGCTAACAAAAGAATCTCATCGAGCTGTGATTTCCATTGTCGGATTTGGTGGGGTGGGAAAGATCACCATTGCCACCAAACTGTATCGAGATTTCGGGAACGAATTCGACTGCCGAGCGTTGCTCACGGTGTCACAAAACTATGATGAAGATCAAGTCCTCAGGGATATTCTGGGTCAAATCAAGCCACGGGACAGCAGCAATGAGAAGCAACAAGATCACAACACAGGGACACCTGCAGAGAAGAAGCTAGCTGCTGGCATCAAACCAGGCCTAGAGAAGCGGCTTGTGTCACTCTTCCGTGTTCACAGCAAGCAAGGCAATGATGACGGCACTCAATGGACGCAGAGCAAGATAGACAACATGACCCGTGACCAACTTATTGAAGAACTGAAATCGCGCCTGCAAGGAAAGAGGTACCTCTAAAACAATGCTTTGCTTTTACTAGCCATATTGCAGACATCATGCATTGTACGTATATACAAAGTGACTGATCATTGTGATATTTTAACTTCTCGACAACTTAAAATCTTACATGATGCTCAGAGTACGATTACCAAGACAAAACTTAGGGCCAAGAGTTATTGAAACTGATAGGATATAGCACTAGGTACATAGCAAAAGTTATAAAATCTAGAAAAAAAAACAAAACATCTTATAGTTTGGAATGGAGCTAGGAGGTTCACGCGCTGATTGGCATCCCACGCCAAGCCCACATCAAGGGTGTCAAGGGCGTCAAGCCCCGGGTAGCTGGACCATGGCTACGGAGTTCGTAGCCGGAATCTGTCTTCTCCAGCGAGGTTTTACCCTCCTCGTCGTAGGCTTAGGTTTAGAAGAGAGGAGGGATATTAGATGATTGATTCTTGATTCATTAACCCATGTGCGGTTACAAGGTATATAGGCCAAGCCTTCAACCAATCACTCCTAAACTTAAGGAAAAAGAAAAGCAACTAAATATCTATCTTTCTATCTTAGCCGCTCACAGTGGGTCTCCATCTCGCGCTGGTTGTGAATGGGCACGGCGTTGAAAAGCTGGACGCACTGGGTCTCCTCCAACGGCCTGGCGTGGGGTAGGAGCGACTGGAAGCGGTCCTGGTACTCAGTGGCGGTGCTCTTGCGCCAACAAAGAGGCGAGCTCGAACAACGGTGCGGATCATAGCGGCGGCCCTGTGGCGAAGGTTGATCGGATCCTTGAAGCAAATACCACGTGGGGATGCCCTCGTCCTCCCCGGACTTGGATGTACCACATCCGCGCCCTCCTCGAGGTTGTAGGAGGCCATCCACACCCTCTCCTCCTCCATGATCCGCTACACGGTCGGACTTGCCATCGCGAGGAAAGTCCATCTTCCGGGAGGTCGATCATTGTGGTGCTCGCCGGATTGGTGCTTGCTATCCGAGGTGGAAGAATGGTCAGCGAATAGGGACTTGATTTCCTTGGCGTTGGCCTCAGCGGTGGCTTGGCGGGACTTCACAGTGGCGGCGGCAAGGGTCTCCACGGTGGCTTTGAGGTCGTCACCCATGGCAGCTGTGGTGCTGGACGATGCAGACGGGGGCGTTGGTGGCGTGGCGGCTGGAGATGGTGGGGTGGCGGCTAGTTTGGAGCGGGTGGGGCAGGATCGACGTGACCGTGATACCAGGTTGTCAAGGACGTCAAGCCCCGGGTAGCTGGACCGTGGCTACAGACTTTGTAGTTGAATCCGTCTTCTCCGATGAGGTTTTACCCCTCTTCCATAGGCTTAAGTTTAGAAGAGAGGAGGGAGATTAGATGACTGATTCTTGATTCATTAACCAATGTACAGTTACAAGGTATCTTAGCCACTCATGGTGGTTTCCATCTCACACGCATCACCCGCGCGCATAGTGCGCTCAGCGGCGCGGCGCACGTCCCTGGCCCGACGGCGCCTATGGTACGTGCGCCCCCACATGACAAAGGGCGTCGTAAGAACAACACTAGAGAGGCACTACACAAGCCACGGGTCCACTAGATTTTTTTTTTTTGGATTTCCCACAGAGAATAAGCACAAGTACCTCTCACAATGCTTTGATTGGAGCCGGCGACAATCAATAAAGCCGCTCAACAATCCACCACTGCTCCAAGCCAAGGTGACGGCAACCACCAAGAGTAACAAGACAGCGAACACAATCACTGGTGCTACCAAATGCCTCAACTCATCAATGCAAATGCACTAGAAATCTCTCCTAATCTCACTTGGATGATAAATTGAAGGAGATGAGTGGCGGGAGTTTTGCTCATCTCTAGCGGATGTATATCATGTCAATGTTCCAAGAGAGGGTGCCACAAGCTAGCCAAGCCCCTTAAATAGAACCCCAAGAGCTCCACTAGCCATTAATCAATCTAGTGGATGATCGAACTCGCAGCACGCGGGGCTGCTGAACCATTTGATGCTTCGGTCCGGCCTCTTCTGTGCCTGCCATGTGTCCATGCATTTGAATTCAATCGTTGATGCCTCAAATGGTCATCTATGAAGTCCAAGGCACTGAAGTCCAACACGCGTTGGACGTAACTATTGGGGGGTAGGGGTAAAATTAGGCACCCCAAACAAAGTGAATCATCCCTTGAGCACCCAAGAGGGGGTAGGGGTATTGGGTGCCTAATTTTACACCTTAATCCTGGCTAAAATTAAAACACCACTAGAAAAACTATACCCTACTTTAGCATGATGTGGAATTAAGATTTTCATAGGGTGCTCTCAACTTACTATTAACACAAAAAAGGAATTTTGCAATCTATAGCCAATCCTATCAACTAGCATATAGCTAATCTAGGAAAGTAAACAACACAGAAGGAAAGTACAAGTGAAAGCAAGAAATGTGGTAAACAAAAGGCCTTGGGATCTGCCGAAGCGGAAGCAGATCCCTTGAATTTGTTTGGCTAGTTCTTTTGGATGACGATGGACAAAAGTGGGCTAACTGGCGCCACATGGCATCACCTCACTTGAAGACGATGAAGATGGCACTAACGGAGGTTTTCAACGATGGTGCATTAGGGGTGGTGGCGATTTCACGACTTTAACTCACCGAAACTAGCCATTTGAGAGGATGCCAGCAAGCAGGGATGTGCCGAGGTCATAGTTTTTTCTCTTTTGGTTGTGTCTTGTCCTCTATTGAGGTGGGAGTCTAAGCGCTCTTGTATCCTTTTGGTCGTGTAAATCCTTTATGGACATAGTGGCTGGATTAATGAATCCATTATCTAAAAAAAGCAAGAGTTAGAAGGCAAACTCGGGAGACAAGGTGATTTGTCCCATATTATCGGGTTGCAAAATTACAACCCTTATAGCATCTCTAGTTGCTGACCTAAAATTCATCCCTAATAGAGTGGTTTTAGAGAACACCAATACCACGCTTTGTTGAAATATTGGGGAAGATGATCCAGCAGATCACCACGTAGGGTGGCCGTGAAGGCCCCGTAGCCATTAGAAAAAAGTATGTAGACAGACGATCTTGTCGGTGTTTCGAAATAACACCAATGAGTAATTGTGATGCTTAGGCGTCTAGCTTGGATGGTAAAGCGATTGAGAGATGAGAGACAAGGGGTTTATCCTGGTTTAGGTAGAATGTCCCTAGTCCTATTATAAGCATGAGGCTCATGGGTTTTGGTTTTGTTTGTTGTAGGGGTGTACAAACGATCGAGAGAGAGAGAGAGAGAGAGAGAGAGAGAGAGAGAGAGAGAGAGAGAGAGAGAGTGCTCTCAAGTCTCTTGTGGGTGAGTGTGCATGTGTGGGTGTTTCAAGCTCAAGCGTGTTGAATGACTTGAGTCCGGATCGATCGAAGCTCTAGTAGCTTGTAATGGTTGTTCAGTTTCAATCTATCGATTTTCGGTTGGTTGGCTAGTTTACTACGATGGAGGGCCTGCCTCCCCTTTTATAGTCGAAGGGGAGGGAAGGATTACAAGTAGTAGTGGTGGTCAAGAAAAGAGGTACAAAGAGGTGGAGTGGCCATCATCGTTGTACTCCGAGTCATGTCATCGTGGTGATGTCATGGGTGGTTGTACTATATTGGTTTATTGTACCGACCACGCAAATCGAGGTAGAGCCTCTTTTCTCCTTTTTATGGGATGGCCTCGAGGGTGTGGCCATGGTCATACACGGGTCGGATGACATGGTGTCAGCCCACGCTACGCCGTGCAACATGGCCGTCGCGTGCTACCTGGCTAGTTGGATTTGACATTATATTGGTTCTCCAGCTCACCTACCCCGACGAGTTAGTGGAGGTGGATACGGAATGCACCACGCCATACCTCCTCCTTTACGTGTCGGGTGGACTAAGGCGCATGGTGCGCCTACGGGCAAGCTTGTTTTGCCCGAGGGTCCGTCCCGCGAATCGTCCCTCGGTGAAATGGATGGCCCGTGGCCTTCAGTCTAGGGCTCGAGGCCGACAGAATGTCGCCCGGGATCGGGCCAAAGTCGATTTATCCTTTCACAGGATTAATTTATCTAGCCCCGCCATTATTCCTTATAATGACCCATCTGAGAGTACTGTGATATTTCATATCTTGCAGATCTCTACATCATGTATTGCTCAAAACAATAACCCTTTCACTTCTACAAAATAGGGATATTGTAGCACATTCTTGTAGCATACTAGTGAACTGTATGTGCATTATACGAGTAAAGCAAACATAAAATGAATCAGACAGATAAATTTAGCCGCTCATGAGGTAACATGCAAAAGACAAATTAACTGCTACGTTTTTTCTCACTTTGTTTTATTTGATTTTTATTCACAGGTATATCATTTTGATTGATGACATATGGTCTGTAGAAACATGGGAGAGCATTAGAAATTGGCTGCCACATGAAAAAGGCAGTAAAGTAATTGTGACTACCAGATTTCAAGCAGTCGGTGCGGGGTGCTCAGATAGAGATGGGACTGATTATCTGCATACTGTTAAAGCTCTTAGTGGTGATATGTCCGAAAAGTCTATTTAAGCATGGCGTTTCTGAATCCCAAAGCAGCAAACAAAGCCTAAGTGTAAACACAGGATCTCAAGCTGCTGGTTCAGAGTGCTCCAAAGGAGAGGGAACTGATAATCCGCATTCAGCTGATATTTGTAGTGATGCCAATGCCAAAGAACCACTTACTGATCGTGTTTCTGATCCACAAAGCAGCAACAGTAGCGAGAAAGAAAAGGTCCATGATGAGGAGATATGGAAGTATTGTGGGGGGTTGCCTTTGGCTATAGTAACCATGGCTGGCCTTGTTGCCTGCAACCCAACTAAGAAAAATGACCATTGGAGTACAGTTTGCAAGTCATTATTTCCAGAGCAGGTGGCTCCCCTTACCCTCGATGGGGTTACAAGGATACTCGAGTATTGCTACAATGATTTGCCTCCAGATCTCAAGACCTGCTCATTGTACTTGAGCATATTTCCCAAGGGTACAAAAATTAGTAAGAAGCGTCTGACCAGACGATGGATATCTGAATGTTTTGTTACAGAGAAGCAAGGGTTCAGTGTAGAGGAAGTTGCAGAAACATACTTTAATCTACTCATAAGCAGGAAGATAATACGTCCTGAGGATCACAGTAGCAATGGAAAGGTAAAATCCTTTAAAGTCCATGACATGATTCTTGAGTATATTGTGTCCAAATCAAGTGAAGAGAACTTTATTACTGTTGTTGGGGGGCCATTGGCTGATGCCAACTCCTAGCAACAAAGTCCGTCGACTCTCCATGCAAAAGCAGTGGCTCCAAGGATGGGAATCCAACAAAAGGCATGAACTTGTCCCAAGTGCGGTCACTGACAGTGTTTGGAAGTCAGAACCGACGACTTCCTTTCCATTCATTCAATAATGGAATAATTCAAGTGCTGGATCTCGAGGGTTGGAAAGGTATGACAGATATGTATCTGAATCACATATGTAAAATGCTTGTGCTCAAATATTTGAGCCTCCGACGAACAGAGGTTGTTAACATCCCATCAAAGATAGGGGAAGCTCGAGTATCTGGAAATTCTTGACATAAGGGAGACACGAGTTGAGGTGCTCCCAGAGAATTTGGTCAGCTCAAACGTCTTCGTAGTTTGCTTGGAGGGAGTAAAATCTCAAAGAAGGCCTCGAAGTTGCCACTTGAGAAGAATAAGGAACCGATGAAAGCACTCCGTATACTATCAGGTATTGAGATCAATAAGGACTCAGCAGCTGTAGCAAGCCTTCATCAGATGACAGGGCTTAAAAAGCTTGCTATCTACAAGCTAAATATACAGGAGGGTGATAAGATCTTCAAACAATTACTCTCCTCTATTGAGTATCTCTCTAGCTGTGGCCTGCAGACTCTAGCAATCAATGATGAGGGCTCTGATTTTATCAACTCACTGGACTCCATGACCACTCCTCCAAGGTACCTCATTGGGATAGAACTATCTGGCAAGATGGAGAACCCCCCAAAGTGGATCAAAGATCTCAGTAATCTCTACAAGTTGACACTTTCTGTGACAATTCTTCGAACCAATACTTTCCAGCTCATCCAGAACCTGCCCAAACTATTCAGTCTCACCTTTACACTCACTGCAGAGAAGGATGATCGAGACATAGTGGACATCCTTGAGGAAAATAAACTACTTACTGATAGGGAGATCATTGTTCCACCTGGAGGATTCCAGAGTCTTAAGCTGCTTCGGTTCTTTGCAACTCTGGTGCCAAGGCTGAGCTTTGCAGTTACAGGAGAAGACGTAATGCCAGCACTTGAGAGGATTGATATGCGGTTTCAAGCCTTTGAAGGGATATATGGCATTGAGACTCTTAAACATCTCCAAGAGTTGCACCTCAGTGTCGGTAATCAAGCAGATGAAGTAACTAAGTTCTTGTTAGAAGAATTGAAGGACAACGCCAATAATGAGAAAAATACAGTGAAGTGGCCAAAAATAATCAGTGATTGAAGATATTCGAGGATGCCATTGTCTTTCCGTTCAGGTGCATCATCTGGTACTGTATTCTTATGTGGAGGCTATTTCTGATAATCTACTCCAGCTGTTTGCCATCACTCTGTTTTTCATTTTCGTTTCTGAGTTTCAGAGCCTGTCAATTTGTCTTTTCCTTACACTTTCAGAGTTTCAGTTTCGTCAGTCAGTTGTTGTTTTCATTCAGAGTCTGCCAGTCTGTCTTTCCCTTTCAGTTTCACAGTTTCAATTTCGTCAGTCTAGTTCTTGTAAGCGCGGCTCTTGCATTAGGAGAATATCTCCTTGTAAGTTTCCTTTATATTTCAATATAAACAACAGAAAATGCTGCCTGCTGACAGCACCAAAAACACCTGAGTTCATCGAGCTCTTCTGAGTGCGCCGTTTCCACTTTGGCGACGGTGATAAGTACCCGGCGAGCCTCAACAATTGTCATCAAAGCGGTTACCTTTCTCGGCTGATCACGATGCCCACTGATTCCGATCAGCGCTGATCCTCGTGGCGGTCATAGCCTCATAGGTATGGCCGTGGCGGGCCAGACGGCAGGCAGCGGCTCTGGAACGTCCTCCTAGTAGTGGGTTCTGCTCTGTTTTCTCGTTCCTTGATTATGCTTCAAGTAGAATGCTTGGCACCTCGTCTACTACTCTGAAACATGACTCTGATAGAGGCAAATGCTGCAACAAGATGGGAACCGACAGAGGTAACTTGTCATGGTTGGAACTTGTCATGTTCAGATTCTTCAGCTGCAATTCCCCAATAGAGGTAACGTACGTTGCTAGCAATACTGTGTCCTCTATTGTAATTGTAACTCAAGTCAGAGTCTACAATTTTTTTCAGTGTAATCTTTGTGGGCTCTAGCTAGCGAGCTCTTTGCCTCTTTCACGACCCCATGTCACCCCAAATCCCCCTTTTGTTCATCACAAGGCGGCTGTAGTGGAAGACAATTAGATGGTTGCAAATCATATTTGAGAGAAGCTATGATCTCCACCAGTTTCTGGATTATTAGACAGATAGTGCTTTAATATTTTAAAACCATGTTTCTACTTGTTAAAGCAGAACAAGCAACTGACAGACACACATTATATGGCCCTTGGAACAGAGCGTTTCACAGCCCCCTTTCTCTGCTCTGCTCTGCTCTGCTCTGTTTACGGCATCATGATTAGCCTGCTCAGGCTTGAAAACTTTTTCTGCCAATTCTTATCCTAGATAAGAAAAGGATCATGAAAACACACGTACATACAGTATATAACACCTATCACAATTAATGTATGGCACGGGACGGTAAATTGACATTTATAGTACAAATCTTTACAAAAAATTTGAAGACTCAGAAAGTAAACACAACATAGCTAGATTTGGCAAATCACTCCATATATATTGCACACCGCACAATAAGTTCCAGTATGCAGGCTCTGCCTGATTATTGAATGAATACAAGAGATGTACTACTACTAATAATAAGGACGGCCGAACAGGTGCACGGCGGGAGTGTAAAGCAACGACTGAACTAGGAAACGTAGTGTAGGCAATCAAACACTTGTGGCAAATATATAGCAGAGGACAGATATTTAGAAAGTTCGTGATGACGAAGTCGATGCCTTTGGAAGAAAATGTCAAACAAATAAACATAAACATGATCGATGAAAGTCCGAAACACCGCTCCGTATATATCGGGTGGCCTGGCCTGCCAACACAATATGGAAGGAAGCAGGAGGTTATTTACTATTAGTAAAATATAAAATGCATTTTTATTATCAGTAAAATAAAATGCTACGTACGTACCTAGTACTGTATGTTACATGTGGGGTGAAGAAGAAGATGGACTAAGCTTGGATCTCGATCTCTTTGGCCCCACTGCTGCTGTAAGCTTCGTCGTTGCAATCTTGAGAACTTTGTGTAATAATGTTCTCTGGAAATAACTCATAATCCTTGCCTGACACTTTAAGATAAATCTTCTTGGGATGCTCCCTGGCTTCTTTCCTCATGACGTCAATCGTGGCGCTGATCCACGGGCTGTCTGCTCGATACCATTCGTTGCATTCGAAGCTGACATATCTGAGGCTCACGAGGTGCTTGATACCCATAGGGTGGTCTGTATTTGGTGGGCCACCGTAGAACTGGAACTCGAACGTAAGCTCCCACAAGCTCGACATAGCTCCTTCCTGGAAGGTAATCCGCGGCACTCGGCTGTCAATAGTGAGGTGCCCGAGCTTTGGGAACCCTCCACTGCTAATGGCTACCGGCTTTATGGGGACAGCTTCGAACCTTAGGCGGAGATAATACAGGTAGGGCATGTCCCGTAGAATCTTGAGATCCTGCTCCTCTAGTTTGCAGATCCTGATGTCCAAGGAGGAAATATTGTTGAAGTGCACTTTGATCCACAGCGGAATGTGCATGTGCTTCGTGCTGACGACTAGTCCTCCATCATCACCCCAACCTTGTATTCTTGAAAAGGACAGGATCTCTCCGCCTAGCGATGACACCAGATCACTATTCTTCCAAAATCGGCGGATGCATTTGGGCAACCTCTCTATTTTTGAAAGCTGACCAGCTTCAAAGGGTAGTGTGCTGAAATTATCGTCTACATTCTTCAGTTTCTTCAGTCCCCCGATCTCCCGTGGTATCTTCCTCACATTCGTGGACCTCAAATGTAGAGCCTCTAAATGTTGCAGTTTCCCAATATCCCGAGGCAGCTTTGTGATTGTACTAACTTCACCAAAATCTAGAATCTGCAACCGCTGGAGATTCCCGATCTCAGGGGGCAGCTGTGTGATCTGTGTTCCATGCAGGTTCAACGTCTCCAAATGCTGCAGTTTCCCAATCTCCTTGAGCAGCTCTGTGATCCGTGAGCTCCCAAACACGGTGGTCCATGAGCTCGCAGACACGTTCAGATTCTTCAACTGCTGCAGTTCCCCAATGCCCCTAGGTATCCCTGAGAGCTTACGGTTGTCACTCACGTCCAGAGTCTTCAGTTTCTTCAGTTTCCCGATGATCTCCCAGGCTTGGGCTGTGATTTGTGAGTGACGGATGATCAAAGTCTCCAATATATGTTGCAGGTTCCCCAGCTCCCTAGGCAGCTCCGCGAGCATAGGGTTCCAACTCATGTCCAGAGTCTTCAATTGCTTGAGGTCACCGATCTCAGCAGGTAACCTTGTCATCATTGTTCCAGACACTTCCAAAGTCTCCAAATGCTGCAGCCTCGCTATCTCTGCTGGCATCTCAGTAATCCCTCCCCAAATAAGCGGACTGACACTAGCAGGTGCCTGAGACGGAGCAGCCCACACATATCCTTGAGATGTTGATTCTTAAGATTGCCTTGAACATCCAACACTCGCAGGTGTTGCATATGTTTGTAAGGGACCATATCGGCATCTTTGAATACAACGAGGCACCGAATACGATGCCACCAACCAATTCCTGACAAAGTATCCACTGCATCACTGCTTGGCCAGTAGTCAATACATAGCCGGCCAACTGGAGAGGATGGAACACCATCCGAAGTGCAAGTGATGAAATTATTTTCTCGCAACTTCCATCTAAGGAAATTTCGCATTTTGTAAAAAATGTCGCCACCAAAGGTACTGGATTCTTCAATCAATCCCCTGCCGACAAGCTCATCAAAGTAATCTTGAGCTACCTCTTCCTTGAGAACAAAACCTTGAGCCATCCATCGCCTGACCAACTCATCCCTTCCAAACCTGTGATTCTCAGGGTATATACTGCAGTACAACAAGCATGTCTTCAACATATGATGAGGAAGATCCTTATAGCCAAGCTCCAAACTCTCTACCAATGGTTCAAACCCTGGAGTGTTCTGAATCCCACTTCTCGTAACTTGTTCCCCAAGCCTGTCTTGCACATCACGTGTCCTTAGTACACACTGCCCTTGTTGTTGTTCTTGACGCTCTTGTTCCTTTGCCAATGCTGAAAACATACAAGCCACTGCTAACGGCATGCCACAACACATTTTCACAATAGGGTGGCCACGGTCAAAACCTTCTCCAACCATGTTAGCATTCATGTCAATCATTTTATTAGTTGAGTATGACAGAGGATCATAAATTTGGTGGACCAAGGCATCAAAATCATCACGCCACTTGTCGGTTATAGCATTAACACGACTCGTGGTGACAATTCTACTGCCTAAATAATTCTCTGGAAGAGATTCCTTGACGGTTTCCCATTCTCCACTATGCCAGACATCGTCAATTATAACCAAGTACCTGTACAGTTTGAAGAGACAATATTGTTAAATCCACTTTTCCTGAAAAGTGAAGCTGAAGAGCATCGTAGTATTTTTTTTTTGTTTGTGGTAAATATTATTCTACTACGGCCTAACTATGCTCAAAAGATCGTCTTGTAAAGTACTTCATACTTGAAAAGAAAGACGTTTAGGACAGCGACACGGTCTCCAAAAACTTTTACATGTCTTTTCTATAAAAGTATTTATTGAAAAGTTATATATGTATATTTTTATGAAAGTAATTTTCAAGGAAAATCTATTAATATGATTTTCACATTTCTAAATTCAACGACTTACAAGTTATTCATGATTTATATTCTCAATGTTTGACCCAAACTTTATCCAAAACGTCTTCCTTTTTCCAATATGAGGGAGTACATCTAAACTGTCAATTAGTTATTTCATTTACCTACATTTGATGCTCTATTTATGAGACAAAAAGATTCGATGTGACGGGAATCTTGAAAAATTTGGCCAAAGTTAGGGCAATTAAACACAGCCTACGTGGTGTGCATCTTGTATTGGTAGACTATGTCCAGATATATATAGTGAAATCAATGTATATTGAAAAGCTAAAATGTATTATAATTTGGAATTGAACGAGTATAATGTAGCGCTACAAACCATACCCTCTATTATTGTGCTGCTTAAATAGAGTCTTCGACCAACTCAATCAGATCTCCTTTCCCCTATCGCTTAAAACATGGTATATGGAACTGAAAATACTAGGTTGTAGAAGATAGAGGAAATGGAACGCGCCCCGTCGAGATTAGTCATCTCACTGAAAAATAAATAGCGCTATAGCGCCGAAATAGCGCACTAATAGCGGCCGAAAACACATGTCGCGATGCCAAATAGCGCGATATAGCGCTATATAGCGCCAAATAGCGCGCGAATAGCGCCGCTATTGCGTTTTTGGCTAACCTCCCGCTAAATTCTATAGCCCGCAATTTTTTTTTCATGTGTCATCTATAAAGGATTTAGCCCGCCGCTCGTTGGGAAGAGAGCTTTGAGACGACCGGCAACGGCGTGCTAGCCGGACAGGTTGAGCCAATGGCACATGCCCTTGGGGCGAGCGGCGGGCACATACACCGGTTGCTAGCTTTGATTCTGATTTAGAGACGTTCAGTCATAATCCAACACATGGTAGCTTTGTGCCACTAGCTTTACATTGGTGGAGAAAATGCATCACATTATTTATGTCGAACCTAAATGCCGTCTAAATCTTCTAATTTCTTTTTGTGACTTTCATGTCTCTCTTCTCTCTCGGTGCTCATCCGGCGGCGGTGTGGCTGGACCGAGTGTCACCGCCCAGCTTTGCTCACCCCATAGAGCTCACTCGCCCAGTGCGGCAACAAAGTGGCGACCCGTAGTAGTCTGCCTAGCATGGTGGCGGCGATGGCTCAGGCTCCTCATCCAGCATGAGTGCTCGTCTGCAGGGCACAACATTCTACGCGCACATTGGCCTAGTGCGGTCGCGCTTGCATGCCCCCAAGCTTTCAATGATAGGAGAAGGGGAAACACTACTACTGAATTGATTTTGCGAGGCACTTCAAAAAATATTAACCGTGATAGGTTTTTAAAAATCCGCCACGGTTAATATCATGATTAACCGTGGTGGTTATTTTTTATTAACCGTGGCGGTTATAATAACTGCCATGGTAAATCGATTAACCCTGACGGTTTATCTAAAAAATTGCCACGGTTAATATGGCCCAACCACCCAGCCCACTAACACCTAGAGCATATAAAATGAAACCCTCCTCACAAACCCTAACACTCCCTCTCCCTCTCTCTCCCACTTCTCAACCGCCCCGCACTCTCCCTCTCTCAAGTCCTCTCTCCCTCCCCCAGCGGTCTTCTCTACCTCCCGCCCGGTACTCCCCCCCCGATCCAGGCAAATGCGGCAAAGATGGTACGATGCTCGCGGGCGGCGATGCGGTCCAGCGAACCGGCTCACGCTGGCGGCATCCGGCTCGCTTCGGGCGATGAGCTCGCGGCGCGGCGTGGTGTAGAGCACCGCAGTGGCGATCCCGCGGCGGCCAAGCCCGGCACGCGCGGATCCAGCCCAGCGCCGCGACGGACCTCCTCCAGCCGGCTGATCCGGAAAGGGTGCCTCCTCCTACCTCCGGTGCCGGCCGCCTCCTCCAACCTCCTCTCCGGCAAGGGCCAACGGCGGATCTGGCAGCGTGGAGCGCGAAAATCCGCCTCTACATCACCGGATCCGCTCATGGCAACGGCGGCGCTACCAGCGGCGGTGCGGTGGCCCGATTGTGCACATTAGGGTTCAGTTACACTCTTTATGGTCATCCCCAAGAAAATTTGGATTAGACAATGAGGTTCAGTTACACTCTTTTGAACTTGAGCAGTGGCTAGTTGAGCGACGTTGCTGTCAGATGTCATCAAACATCATTTGCAGAGGGGCTCAACAGCGCATGAAGTCTCAGGCTTATAAGGGAAGAAGCGAAAGAGAATTTCAAGTGGGTGACTTGGTCTATCTAAGGTTGCAACCTTATATTTAGTCGTTGGTTGCTCCTCTCGAATCAAAAAGTTATCTTATCGGTGGTATGGGTCGTTTTGGTGATTAGCCGTGTGGGGGCTGTTGCTTACAAACTGAAGTTGCCAGATGAATGCAAGATTCACCCGGTGGTGCATGTTTCCCAGCTGAAGCGTCATGTTCCTCCATCAAACAGAATTGAGGATGACATCTCTCAGATACCACTAGATCCCTCATTGCCTGTTCAGTCGCTGCATTTCATTCAGAGCAGGATGTGCAGGAATGGAGCTTCAGTGATTCATCAGCTCTTAGTTCAGTGGGATTCGTTGCCAGCGTTTATGCTCACTTGGGAGGAGAAGGAAGACTCGAAGCGCCGCTTCCCATCAACTCCAGCTTGGGGACAAGCTGGCTTTTTTTTAGGGGCAATGTCATGATCAAGACCATGAACGGCGTGGCGAAGGATGGTAAGAAGGCAGCGACGGGAATCACTGATGGCTGATCGTTTGAATGGCAAGAGTGTTGTGTTCGTCTTGGACCGTGTGGCCGTGTATTTCCATTTGGGCCTGGAGGCTATGGGCATGGCCGCGTGCGGGTGCGCGTTGGCATGACAGGGGGCTCAGGTATATGAGCTCGTGTAATTGGTGAAGTCGTTATCGAACAACAGAACTTGAATTCGAAAACCTCCCCAAATATTCGCCATCGTTCTTCATTACTTGCTTGCTTTGACCCCCAAATTCTCTGCTGTCTATCTCAATTGGAAAAAGTCCGGATGCCCTCCCCCAACTATCACGAAAGTTCATTTTTCCTCCCTCAACTCCAAAACCGGACAAATCACCTCCCTCAACTTTTCAAACCATGCAAATTACCTCCCTCGAGCGGTTTCAAGGCGGATTTGCTACAGTGTCAGCGGATTTGTTACAGTAGATCTACACATTGAATATACCATATTATATATTCACTATGTAGACATGCGCATGTGGAGTCTAACAAAATTAGATTTTCTATTTTATGATTTTTCTGTGATTTACTATAATTTTTTAAAGATTCAGCCAAATAAATATAAAAGAAAAGACAAAACCTTCGTAGCAAAAACTTTGTACTAAAAACATATCATATTATATATTCAATGTGTAGGTCTAATCATGTGGAGTCCAACAAAATTGGATTTTTATTTTATGATTTTTTAAAGATTCAACCGAATTTTTATAAAAAAAGAAAAGCAAAAGTCACTGTCACTGTAGCAACCCGCTGACACTGTAGTAAAACCGCGTTTACTGTAGCAAATCCGCCTTCAAAACCGCTCGAGGGAGGTAATTTGCATTGTTTGAAAAGTTGAGGGAGGTGATTTGTCCGGTTTTGGAGTTGAGGGAGGAAAAATGAACTTTTGTGATAGTTGGGGAGGGAATCCGACTTTTTCCATCTCAATTTCTATCCAGTTCCAGAAATCCATCGCAACCTTGATCCGGGTTGTGACATGGGCCTTCACGGTGGAAAATGGGCCTTCACCGTGGGCTTATTAGCATGTGTGGGCTTATTAGCATGTACGTGAACGTGCAGTGCAGATTCATTCACCTTGAATGTGTGTGGTGACTTGGTCGTGACCATGGGTCGGAGCTACTCACGCTGAAGTGCCAGGCTTACTGGGGTCGCATGTTTTTTTAATCGGGGTCTTGCACAGTGAAAAAATTGGTACGTATGAGAGGTTGGCTCGAAACCGTCGGTGTCGGCCGACCCCAGCGGATGAACATAGCTTCGCCACTATCATAATGTTACATTGTAGGTTTGACATTTAGACTTAAATTTAGGTGTTATTTATGCTATTTTTCGTAATAGCAAATATGGATGTTTTGAAGCTTCAATAAATCTAATGGTTATAGTGGTCAAAGTCTACCAAATTGATGGCAGAACGATTCCTCTTTTTTTTTTCTAGGATTTCTCTCTCTCGCTCTCTCTGCTGTGTCTCCTGAGAATTGATATTACATAGCATTGGTTTTGGCCACCATTCAGTTATAGAAGGATATTGCATAGACCTTGTTTAGTTTGTGGTGGGAAGTTAGAAAGTTAGAATTTGAACTCTTGTAGCACTTTCTTTTGCCGGCCGGGCCGCCGCCACCAAGTCGTTGGCGGCGGCGGCCCCCGCCTCCTTCCCGTCTCTCTCCCTCTTTCCTCCCCTCTCAGCTCCACCTCTCTCCCTCGCTCCTTCGACCGGTGACTACCGGGGGCGTGAGGGTCGATCCGCTCTCTCCTCCGGCGGATCCGCCTCCCATGGCCGGATCGGGCTTCCCCGCGGTGTTCCTCACAGGGTTGGTGCGGCCGGATCGCCAGCGGGCAGACCGACCTAGGGTTGGTGCGACGCTTTCACCCGGCGGTCTGCGAGGTGGCAGCCCACCGCGGCCGATATTGCTCGGGCCACCGTGGGCTTGGCGACGCCGACGGCAAGACCGTTCTCTCCACCGTTTGGTGGAGGGACAGATCGGTGGCCAGCGTACCTCGCCCGTTTAAGGAGTTTGGCGGCGCGGCTGACCGGTATTTCAGACTGGATTCGCCACCGCTGCCTTGTTGCGCCCTTCTGGTGGTGGTGCTCGGCCAAGCGGACTCGGCGGGCGTTGCGCTTGGGTCGGGATATTTCCCGACGATGGCGGGGGTCGACCGACCCCGAGGCACGGATGGAGATGCGGGTGTTGGCACCGCTATTCAACACGCCGCCCAACCCGCTCCCCCGAGGTCGTGGCCCTGGATCAACTACAACAGGCTCTCGGCTCGAGAATACGTCGCCCCAGCGTCTCGCTAATCAACTCCGACATCCACATTAAATGACACCGCCGTCGCCCTCGCTTTTCTTTCTCGCTATCTCGCTCCATCTCGGTGAAGACCCCGCCGACATCTCCTCGCATCTCGCCGTGTGAAGGTTCGACTTGGATGTGCTTTGCGGTTTCTTGGAATACGGGTGAAAACCCTGCCCGCGATGCCGGGCCGGGCGGCGCGATGACGCAATCGACGCCATTTTTCCCCCCTTGAGGCGTCGGCCAGTAACTTCCTCCTCTTTCGTTGATGGTGGCATCTGCGGTACGCCATTTACCTTCTTGAAGGCATCAACACAAGCACACCTCCTAGCCACGCCGGCACTACAGCAATTGGGACCCAGCTGCGCGCGGCCAAGGGCAAGCCATGGACGCCCTCTCGTTAATCAAATAGAGGGTCGAAGCATTTACTATGATTTTTCTCTTGTTGTTTTTTTACTGTCTCTTTTGTATTTTTTTTTCGCCGTGTACATCCCCTCGATGTAGAGGCCGGATTTTTTTTAATCCATTATCTAAAAAAAGCACTTTCTTTTGTACTTGGTAAATATTGTCCAATCATGGACTAGACTCAAAAGATTCGCCTCGTGATTTATAACCAAACTGTGTAATTAGTTATTTTTTTATCTACATTTACTGCTCCATGCATGTGTCTCTAGATTGATGTGATGTGATGGAGAGAGAGTGTAAAACCTTGAAAGTTGAGGCCATAGTCTATATAGAACCTTAATAGATCTATAATGGCTTTCTATAGTCACCGAAGTCTACCAAATTGATTGCTTAATACTTCTGTTTCTTGCGATTATTTCCAGCATTTTTCATGTCTAGTGTAAATTGACATTGTGGCTCTGGCCTTTCATTAGTATAGCTTGCATACATATAGCTTATATACGAAATGCAGATATTTGAATGAAGATGTGTGAACATGCGCACCTCTTATCCTTGAGGAAAGTCGATATGATGTCGATGATATGTTTATTCTTGGTCGCTGCCTTGGTGCCAGCAAGTAGTGCATCAGTACTATTAACTGCTAGCTGTCGAAGAATGCTTGCCAGAACCTCCGTCATATTATGACATGAAGTGATGGACACAAATGCCCGGGCCTGGAACTGATCTTCAATCGCTTCACATACACGAGGCGGGCAAGGGTTGTTTTACCCATTCCCGCACCTCCAAGGATGGATGCCATTTTGAGCTGCTGTGTGCTGTCCTCTTCTCCGATAAGGTGTTCGATGAGCTTATCCCTTGGTTCTTCCATCTCCTCGAGCTCTGAGATGTCCTTGTGGACATATGGATCAACGACTCGAGTCAGCCGCTTGGCCGGACCAGAGTCGACCGTGGCTTTTGTTCTTGAACATAAGCTCGAGATGGAGGTCTGGGAAGTCTGGATCTTCCACTTGTTGCGGCACCGCTCAGACACATCAACTGCCCTTCTCCTGAGATCCTGGAAAGGACTCTCCTGAATCTTTGCCTGAATGAAGCGCTTGCCGTCGTCGTTGCTGCGCTTGATCAAAGTGTGGATGAAGTCGTCGATGGCGTCGTTCATGTCGTCGGCGAGACGCCACGCTTCCATCCTCAGCTCCTGCTTGCCGCATCACGATCCTCCCTCTCCCATATCACCCAAAGGATGGAGTGAATGGACTTGAGCTTGACCTGATGAGCTTCACGTCCTCCCGAGTACGGCGCCGGAGCCGGTACTCACCGCCGCGGCGCAGCAAAGTGCTGAGCTTCGCGACGACAGGCCCCAATGCCCCCGTGGCTGCTGTCACGGGAGCGTCGTCCTCCATGCCTGCTGAGTCTCTCAGCGCTTGGCCTTGCTAGGTTGCTTGCACGGCCACCTGGGCCGCCGGCGCCGGCGGACAAACAAGATACGGTCCGGCCGCCGAGCTTTTGAGTTTGTTTGTGTGTGTCTAGAAGCAGTGGGTACGGTGGATTATTTCCAAACTACCACTACCGATGATGGTTATCATTGCACTAAACCCAGACTACCTAATTGCATTGCAAGGGGCACCAAACCGAGAGACATTGCTAGCTTTTCTTTTGGACAAGCTTGAACTTTTACTTTTTTTTTTTGATATAGCACACGATGATGCCTTTTTGTTTTGGGTTAGCACAAACTAATCAATACACGATATCTTGGAATCTCAAGACAAATAGCGTTGGCCACCGGAACAAAGCTTAACACTGCTGGCGAAGCAACGAACATGATACTTTGGTTTCCTTATTGCTAACCTCACTGAATATGCTTTCCTTGGAAGAAGAGTAAAGCTACTCTATGCAAATGGTGTCATTCGGCAGTGCAAGCAAAGCATCAAGCATGGTTCACTTCACACAGGCCAACAAGACTGTATCATGATCAAGTCGGTACATGTCAGTAAAGCACTACATGGCCATTTCAAAATAAGTGCACCGCTCACCTCTACTACTGAGTCCTGACGGCAAAGGAAGGGACAGAAACATCAAAGCATGGTTCAAAGGGGTCAAAATCAAAAGATCAAGCGCAAATATAAATTTGGTAAAGATCAATGCACAAACATGCATGGTTCAAAAGGCACAGACATGGTCCAAAGCAATAACACTGTCAGGTCGTACTCTGAATCGATAGTGTCGTTTCTGCCTAAATTGTTTGCTTTACTAACACTGCGGATTTCTATACAACCGGTAGTGTTAATTCACATCCTGCTGCCAGTTGGAGCCGACAACCGGAAATCTTGCTTCACATCACCGCTCTGGGGTAGTGAAAGCTACTTATGCATGGTGTCATCGGAGTGCAGGCAAGCAAGCAGAAGAAAGCACGAAAACGATGCAAATCAAGAGTCCATGATCTGGTTTACCACAGCCACAACACACATAAAATAAACAAAAAAAAAGATACTTGGGTTGGGTCTACCCTACCCTACCCTACCCACAAGCTTTTGCTTTTACTTTCTTTTCTTTTCATATTAAGCAAACATGTCTTTTCTTTTAGATTAGCACAAACTAATCTATACAGTACGATAACTTAGAATCTCAAGACTACTAGCGTTGGCCAACGGAACAAAAGCAAAAGCTACGACATTGTTGATCACCTTGCAAAAACAAATGATTTTAATACTACAAAGTATAGTACACCACCTCTTATCCGATCATGGCTTGGCCTGTAAGGGATTTTGTGATTCTTCTCGATCCTTTCTTTGAACAAATAAACAAAAACCCCAAGAAATGAACATGATGCTTTCCTTTCCTTGAACAGAGCAAGACGAAGCCTATTTTTGAGATTGTGTATTGCATTGCATCTCCTTTTATATTTCACTGGATATGTAGATAACTAAAGACACTACTACAGAATTGTTTTTACGTGACACCCCAATCCATCCGTTGCCCGCCACGGTTATTCAGGCCGGCCGATCACCTAGCTGCCCGCCACAGTTAATCCATTAACCGTGGCGGGCGTGGCAGACATTAAAAAAACGCTTGCCACGCTTAATTTCTATTAACCGTGACAAGCATCCTAGCGTGCACGCCGTGAAAAATATTGAGTCCCCATAAGCCCGACAGGGCCCAATCCTGCAGCACCTAAATAACAAGGGACTTAGGGTTTCACGGATCACTCCCACTCCCTCCCAAATCCCCCACCTCCCTCCCCTCACTCGCCGTGGGCTTCCGGCTGTGAGAGCCCAGCACCTCCTCTCCTCCCCTCACTCCGATCCAGGTAGGAGCCCCCTCTCCTCCTCCTTCGGCAGCTCCTCTCCTCCTCCTTCAGTGTGCCGCACCCCGTCCCTCCAAGCCCGTGGCAATCCTCTCCCTCCTCCTCTCGCTCTTTCGCACGGCATCGGATGCGGAGGCGCGCGGTGGTGGTCCAAGCTAACGGCATCGAATGGGCGAGGCAGGTGGTAGGGTCGTCGGGCCGCGTGTGCGGCTTCGGATCTGGGCGGCGGCGGTGGAGGTCCACGCTTGGGGCATCGAGACGGGTGGCGGGGGCAGCGGTCCGGATCAGATGATGCACGTGCTCGCGGCATCGGGGTGGACGGCGGCGAGCCATGCCCGAGGGGCAGGAGGCAGATCCGACTGGATTGCATGATGGACGTGGCGGCGACGCCGTCCTCCCGATGGCGGTGATGGATCTAGGCTCGGTTTCGGGGCCCGTATGGGTCGGCATGGGGCTCAATTTTTTTTTGTTCCGATTAACTGTGGCAAGCATAGGGCCCGCCACGGTTAATCCGCCATTAATCGTGACCTCAACTAAGTATCATTGTTTTCTTTGTTAATTATATTTTGATGTCACAAATCATGGTAAGTCAAAGCATGTCAAGTCCTACTGTATTTATATGATAATATAATAACATTTATGATGTTAACTAAGTATCGTTGTATTCATTGTTAATTGTATTTTTTCCTAAAAGTGAGCTCAGCCCCCCCCCCCCGGCGAGCCGCTCCACCAAAAATCCAATCCTCGCCTCCTCCCCTCCTACTCGGGCGAGCAGCACTCCCATCTGCCTGACCGATCATCCGCGCAGACGCTTGCCCTGCTAGAGCAGCCTTCTTTCATTCGCCTCCCTGTTTCATGCAAATCAAACCAATGTTTTGATGTAACCTTCCATGGCATTCCGTTCATCTCCACAGTTGGACGGCGGCAACCTGCACCCCAGGAAGAGTGAACGGTTGCCAGCTTAAGGTCTGCCCCATCTTTGCTCTTCTTGTTAGTATTATTCTTTTGTTTTCTTATCACAGTGCTGATTGTTTCGTTGCTGTGGCAGACTGGCAGTTGATATGTTTAAGAAGGTCGTTGATGGTTGCCACAGGCAAGGAGAGTCCAAGACACCAAGATCAGGTTTGTCTCTGAGCTTGTTTTTCATGCAACCAGTTTAATTTGAAGTGAGTATGTGCTGTTGATGCTAGACTATTTGTGTTTTGATTTCATTTTTTATTTGGGAGATGGCAAAGTGGCTTCAAATTCATGTAGTTCTAATATTGAGTGTATACTGTATACAATTGCTGGATAAGAAACGGAAAAGCTAACGGATCAGAGTGTTCTCGATCTGAGCTTTCTGTAATCCTCCTTTTTTTACTTCTACGTACTACTCCTATAAATTATTTATATATGTCTTTTTCCTTTTGTTTTGTAGATTAACAACAGCTGGGAAGGTATCTGAGGTTTCCTGCCCCTGTTCATACATCACCGACAGGAGAGAGGCTGCAGCTGCGAAGAGCACAGACGAGAAGATGGAGTTTGTGGTGGGTGCTTCCGAGGCCACCATGCAATCTCTCCTAGGCAAGCTGGGCGGCCTGCTTGCCCAGGAGTACACCCTGATCCGTGGCGTCCGCGGCGACATTCAGTACATCACCGACGAGCTCGCCAGCATGCAGGCCTTCCTGGGTGACCTCGGGTCCACCCAGGACGACCATGATCGCCGGCTCAAGAGCTGGATGAAGCAGATCCGTGACATGGCATATGACATGCATGGAAGACTGCATCGACGACTTCGCCCACCGCCTCCCCCACGACCCCCTCAGTGATGCAAGATGCTCATCCACACGCCCAAGCCTGTGGGAGTGGAGGAGGACATGAAGAAGCTTCAGCCTTGGCTAACAAAAGAATCTCATCGAGCTGCTGTTATTTCCATAGTTGGGTTTGGTGGGGTGGGAAAGACCACCATTGCCACCAAACTGTATGGAGATTTCGGGAACGAATTCGTCTGCCAAGCGTCAGTCACGGTGTCGCAGAACTATGATGAAGATCAAGTCCTCAGGGATATCCTGAGTCAAATCAAGCCACGGGACAGAGAGCAAGAGCAACAAGAACAAAACATAGCCATAGCAGAGAAGAAACTAGCTGCTCGCATGAAAGGCTTTGCAAAGCTTGTTGTGCCTGTGACACTCTGTGGTCACTGCATCAGGAAGCAAGGCAATGATGGCAACACTCGTTGGACACAAAGCAAGATAGAAACAATGAGCCACGACCAACTTATTCAAGAGCTGCAATCGCGCCTGAAAGGAAGGAGGTACATCTACATTATTGCTTTACTTTTTGTAGCAGCTATATTGAAAATTGTGCAGCGTATATACACACAAAGTCACTGAACAATGTGATATTTTAACTTGTCAACACTTAAAATCTTATATGACGCTCTGATTATTATCATCAGGCAAGAACTTAGGGCCAAGAGTTATTGACACCGACACGAAATACATAATAAATAACATCAATAATTGTAGTAAATGTATTGATTCTCACAATAATTAGAAACATGTACTTGGTATACTCTAATCTTCGCGGTCAATAATATGCACTCGGATCTACTATTTCCAAAAAAAAGATGCCCGCCATCCCCAATCCAGAAGAGTGCTCTACAAAGCAATAAAATTTCACCGGAAATCAATAGATTCATTAGGAGGCCGGTCCCGCCGCCCACGCGCTGGCGGCTAGGTTGCCGCCGCCATCAACGACCCACGCCAATTCCCTCGACGCTGTCGGAGGGGAGTAGCCAGAGGCATGTGCGGCCCCAAAGATGGCGGCGGGCGAGGCTCTCGTCCGGGGGGCATGAGCGCCTCATTGCGGGAAGGAGCTCGGCGACCGGGCAGCGGAGGCTCATCGGGCACCGGGCGATTGGGGCCCGGGTGCGGGATCCGGTCCTCCGGTGGCCGATCCGATCCCTCTCGGGATGGATCCACGCACGTGGGGTGGATGGAGGCGCCGTGGGTGGATGACTCCGACGGCGACGGAGGCCGTGAGCTGCTGGCCGGCTATTGGGGCGAGCATCATCACCGAGGCGGCGACGCAGCAGCGCGGCGGCAACGTGAGGGTGCAACGCTCCGACATCTTCTTTTCCTGGGCGCGACAGCGGTCCGGGCACCGTCAGATGGGATGGGGCGGCGGGTGTTGTGGTGGTGGTGGCGGCTCAGGGATGCGATGGGATGGCCTAAGGCGGCTGCGGCGCTTGGAGACGCTGTTGGTGGCGTGGAGGCGACGGTGCGGCTGGTGGTGTCAACGGTCGCCGATAGCGCTTTGGCACCTATGCTAGCCTATGGTTGCAGTCAACGACTTGGGCACCAAGTTGAGGATTGAGGTCGCTGTCAATGACATCCGAAGGTGGCCGAAGGTGGACGCTCGCGTAACTATTGGAGGGCTTTGCATCTACTTGGTGGAGGGCGGCGGTCTCCGAGGGATCGTGTGCTAGTTGCGCCCACGAAGATGGTAAGCAAGCCGCATGTGTGGCACCCATGCAGTTGGAGAGGAGGCCGGTGTGGGACATGGTGGCCAGCAGTGCTTTGCCGAGGTAACTTGTGTGGTTTGGTGGTGGTTGGTCCCACTCTACATCAGCCATTTCGGCATAAGGAGGTTCTTCCTTGACTAGCTGGTGGAGGTTCCATGGAGCACATCTATCTTGGGTGAGGCAGCTAGGTGGTTGGAAGCTGCAGTGTATGCGCCTAGATAGTGGTGGACGGGATCGGATTGGTGTGTGCTAGAGGTAGCTTCACACGCATTGGTTTGGCAGCTTGCAGCGGACTACGGCGGCTATCCCCGCTTATAGTGGTTAGTCCAGTGTGGTGCAAGTGGATCGGTGGCGGGAGGGCTAGGCGGCTTGCAGCGATCCATGGCGTCTAGCCCTGCTTGGCAGCAGGTTAGCTTGATGTGGGTCATCATCGTTGTGATGGCGCTAGTGGTGACAATGGCATTTTCACCCTGACATCCTTTTCATCTAGTGTTTTGGTAGTGCAGTGTGGTGACCGACCTGCAGGTTGGAGTGGTGGTAGTTTCCTTTTTGAGTTGCACTTCAGCTTGGTGCGGTCCATGTCGAATCCCAATCCGACCGACCGGAGTTATTCTCTCTTTTTCCCTTTTTGATGAGTTGTTTGTTGCTCGTTGTTGTATCGTTGCGCCCATTATGGGCTTCCTTCTTTATAATATAATCTCCTGCCTGGTTTGTTTAAAAAAAATTAGGAGGCCAGTAGACAAGGTACATATATAGCCTACATGCAAGGCAGGCCCTAGGCTAGTTTAAAGAAGTATGGCCACACTGAGGGATCTCCTTGCCGGATATAGCATTAATCATTAATCAATCTATAAGTAGCCATAAAGGTTCAATGGCCTACGTGCCTGTTTTAACGGATATATAATTCAGCTTTGGTTTCTTCAGTTCTTAGGGCCTGTTTGGGACCGAAGCTTTTAGAACCCGCTTTATAAGCTACACAAGATTATTAAATAAACCGTGGTATGGAGAATCTACGATACAAAAAAATCGGTGTTTGGCGAGCCCCGCCGCAACCGCTGCTTGGGCGAGGATAAGCCCAAAGAAATGCTTTTCCCCCGCTCTTCCCGCCCGCCAACGACGGCCGCCGGCACCTCCCGTTAAGGCACGCCGCGCTTACCTCCGCCGGTCGCGGTCGCCCGGCCTCCAGCCCCACCAGCAGAAACATGGCGCCCGCCCCGCCGAGGCTCCTGGAGGAAGGGAGATGGTGAGCAGCCGCCTCCGGCGGGGTCCGACACCGGCGAAGGCTCGCCGCTGAACCGCATCATCACCGGCCCGGCCTGGCCGTCCGCAAAGATCCGAGCACCTCCCTCGGGCGCTGAATACCCGCCCGCTTCAACGGCAAACCGCGAAGGTGAGGATGGCGGCGCTTGTAGTGGAGGGAGGAGGGCGCTGCAGGCGAAGGTGAGGATGGTGGCGCCAGTAGTGGCAGGGAGGGGGCGCAGCGGCGAAGAGGAGGATGGCGGCTTTCGATCCAAATCTAGGAGACCGGCGTGGAAACGACCGCTTTTCGATAAGCGAGGTGGGATACGCTTCTCAAAACGCAGTGCTAGACGAGATTATTCCGCCGTGGCGTTTGCAGCACACCTAAGAGAAAAGCAAAGTGTTTGGCGGGCTTATTTAGCTTATTGGCTTAAAATCGAAGCAAACGCAGTCCCAAAACAGGCCTTAGAAACTTCGTTTCCGAAAACACAACTGATTGGTCTGTCCTAGAAAGAGAAACCGAAAGCAGTTTGGTGTTGCCTTTTTGGTTCTGTTTTTTTAGTTGAACCGAACAAACGCTCAAATTGGACCATAACTCCCGAAAGACCGTCAAATCCTTGATGAAGATGTCCACATACTAGATGACATCAACACATGGAGGATGTGGACAACACTAATGGCAACATGCACCCGAGCAAAGTGAAAGTCAATCTCAATGTAGAAGTTGCCACAACCAGGAAGCCTCGACCATGATACTCGGTGTGTTTCTGCTAGACCTAGACACAACATTCTAGCATTTGGAAGACCAGAGATGAGGCTATCCTCGAGGAACACGTACAGCTTGAGGTGGATTTGGGGGTGTCGAGCTAGCAAGCGTAGTCGGCCGTTGAGTAGACAACCGACCGAACTATGATGAGGGTCCAAGAAGTGATTCATAGTGGCAAAGTGAGGCTCTCAAGGATCGTGCATGTGGAGGCGCACCTACTAGATGGAGTAGGAGATCGATGTCCCGGGACGGGTGGAGGTGAGGTATTGCAGAGCACTAGCCATACAACAAAAATCTATGGCATCACTGATGGCATACAGCTCTCCATTGAAATCTTGGGAGAGAAATCCACTAGAGCGGTGCGGGGCTTCCACCTAGCCATGCTCGCACAGTCGAGGATCTCTTGGATGTACTGGTGCTGCAAGAGAAAGTGGCCATTGGGCCGTCGCTGAACCTACATCTCGAGGAAGTGATGGAAAATTCCCGAGCCATCCATCGACAACTCCTACTACAGGGCAAACAGTGGTGCAATGCTGGAGCACGATCAATGATGTAGTAAGGACGATGCCATCCACATAGAGCATGCAATACGTAGATGTGGTTGGCACCGTATTGAAAGTTAAAACCATGGTGGGATCTGATTAAAAAGGCTAGGCCGATAACAAATTGGAAAAGCCCAAACTAGCCCATTAACTGAGTCCTCGAATATATATACATACAAACCCTAATCTCTCACTTCCCCATCTCCCACACTCAATCGCCAATTTCCTCTCCCCAAACCAGTCATACCTCCCTCCCTCCCATCTCCCGCATAACCCATCACTCTCCCCCACCATCTCCCTCTCCTCCAAAGAAGACCCACACCTCCTCTTCCGCAGCGACGGACCGGGCGCGCATAGGGCGACGGGCATAGTGGCACAGCCGTGAGGCGCGCGCGGGGATGTCGAGGCGCCAGGGCGGCACACATGTGGGCTAGCGGTGCGCGGGGCTGGCCATACATCTCGACGGCCTAGGGCACGACGGAGTCGCACGTGTGGGACTTCGGCGCACATGGCGGCGCGGCGGCAAAGACAAATGGGAAGGTGATGGGGATGGCGCGCATGTCGGATCCAAAGATATGCCCTCATGCTCTCTCCTCCGCCCTTCGCTCTATCTCTAAAAATCCAGCTAGGGTTGCCCCTCACCTCTCCTTCTCTCTTAGATACGTGGCGACAAGGGACGGGCTAGCGGCGGCGGCACGACAAGACGAGGTGGCCCAATCAAATCCAGGCTCCGACACCCCGGTGACATATCCAGGGCACTAGTGTGGATTCCGGTAGTGGCGGTGCACGGGGGGCAGCGTGGATCCCGGCGGTACCTAGGCCCGCATCTAGACCCATTTTTATGTGGTTTTTAGATTAATATTAATGGTGGCGGTTTGGGGGGGTAAGAAAACGTGCTTAACCGTGGCCTTTCGCTCGTGGCGGTTACAAAAACACACGACGGTAACTAAAAAAAAAAAAACCATAGTAAAGATTTTCAGTAGTGGTAGGTGGTTTAGAAAAGGAGTGAGTTGGTGGAGGTGGAGTTGTGGCAGAGTTAAAGGTGGCGTGATTAAAATAGGAGAATGCATGGAGGTATCATAACCGGATGAAAACAAGGAAAACACAAAAGGTGATGGACTCTCGTGCTAGAATACGAGGGCTTATTGGATGGGTTATAATAGAAATGATGATGCTCAACAAAACTATTCGTGAGAGATCCGGATGCGGGGGGGAAGAAGGGTCATAGCATCGATAACCTTTATCCTCCTTGTACTGATTTGTCTCTATAGACACTTCTAGAACCTTGTAGAGCTTTCCTATGTGCTGTAGTTTCGATTTGTGAGTGAATCCGATCATGGTTGTGATAGTCGCCTAGCGCATTGGCGAGGTTGGTGATGGAGAGATCACCCCGAATGAAGTTGTGGAAGGCGGCGCCGAGGTAGAACACCCACGCCGCGCGGTTGCCGGTGAAACTAATGTGCCATGGCGATTGAGATGGAGCGAGCAAAGGGCGGTCTTCCGACAATCTCATCGAGATTAGGGGAGATGGTACCGAGGAGCCACGCCATGACGACGCACTACATGCGCTCCCCGTCGGGGTAGGTGTGGTCGGCGGCGTTAGTGAGAACATGGCACTACAGGAGAACTTCTCGAGAACCGTGAGGAAGCATCCGGTGGCGCGCCCGGGGTGTAGTTGCTGGACTCCATGTCGAGAGCAGCGGAACGAGGGCGCTGATGTTATAGACATTTATGGCCTAGGTGTGGAGATTGATGATGGGTGACGAGGACCACCGCCATTGTCAACATCGCTTGGTAGAGGAGGCTCGCACACTTGGTGGCGTCGGCTCGGGCGTGCCGAGCCGGTAGCTAGGGCGTGCTTGGCCTCACGGGCAGAGTTCATTTGAGTCCATTCGAGTACCAAATATGTGTTTTAAGTTTATAGATTTTCAAATTCAAGAACTCGAATGTTCACATAGTTGATACCAAAAGTTGTAGTAGCCGACCTGAGCTACATGTTTACTATTGATAAGTTTATATATAAAGTTGTTTAGAGCCACTATATTTTTCTTAAATTCGCATATAGTGCTTGACAAGATTTAAATCTTTGTAGGTAATTTTTTCATTTTAATTCATTATGTAGCCAAAATATTGAATATAAGATTACAAAATGTTTATATAAAAGATAGCTTATTATATAGTGTTCAAAGGTAGGTTACGGGTTGGATTCTCTAAAGTTGCAGTGCATAGTATATCCGCACACCAATGAGGTATTACTCACAATAACAATCCAGTCAATTGTATATCTCATTAGGTTTAAAAAAAAAAATTCATGAGGACATATGCATTCTATGAGTAAAGCAGACATAATAACAATTGGACTGATCAATTTATCTGCTCACAACGTCTCATGCAACAGACAAATGAACTAGCACCTTTTTTTTCTCACTTTGTAATTTATTTGATTTTTGTTCGCAGGTATATCTTTTTGATTGATGACATATGGTCTGTAGAAACATGGGAGAATATTAGAAATTGGTTGCCACATGAAATTGGTTGCCATGTGCTTGAGGAAGTTGCTGAACTGAAACGTACTCGGCAGACGGGTCAATCATCTGGTTCATGCACTAATGGTGACAAGAGAATGTGGCGTGATATCTGGCGGCTGAATGCCACCCCAAAGATTAAGCAATTCTTTTGGCATGTTGCCCATAATAGTCTTGCCTTGAAGCTGAATATAAGAAGAAAGGGGATCAGACTGGATACTAGTTGCCCAGTTTGTACCCGTTTCGATGAAGATGGAGCTCACTGTTTCTTGAAGTGCAAAGAGGTACGCAAATGCTGGAGGGAACTTGGGTTGGAATCATGTCGTGTGGATCTTCTGAGTGCCACGTCGGCCAAGGAGTTTGTTCAGTCGATCATGAAGATGAGACATGATATTCGAGTGATGATAATAGTACTGCTGTGGCGCTGGTGGAGTGTGAGAAACAAGGTTAATGTGGGTGAGTTAATGCCAACGAGTCAGATGACTGTGAACTCGATCTTGCACACTACACATGACATACTAAGAGGTTGGGGCAAAGATAAGAACCGTGAGAGCTCGGTTGTTCATTCCTGGTCTCCACCACCGGACGATGTCTTGAAGATCAACATAGATGGAGCCTTCCAGTCCGAGTCTATGGACGGGGCTTGGGGGTTTGTTATCCGTGATCACAATGGTACCGGTGTTATAGCAGGAGCAGGGAAGATCGGGCCTACTCATAATGCTCTGTTGGCTGAATCTCTCGCCTTCAAACAAGCGCTCGAAGCTGCTGCTCATTTTGGGATATCAAAAGTAATTATTGAAACTGATTCGGTTGAGTTGAAGGAGGCGGTATGCTCATCGGATCACGACCTAGCCATTGGTGGTGGTCTTTATCAGGAAATTCGAGACCTGATGGTAGATAGCTTTATTAGCTTAAGTGTGTCTAAAATCCCAAGATATTGTAAAAATTGTGCCCATGAACTTGCTCAATTGGGTCAGAGTTGGGACCCGGGTCAGTTTCATGTTTGGGCTGACCCCCTCCCGGAGTTTGTAATCGTTTGGATGGCTCGCGATTTGGCTGAGCACCTTCCAGCTTAATGCAAGGCAGTAAGTCGTTTGTAGGATCAAAAAATTGTGACCACCAGATTTCAAGCTGTTGGTGCGGCGTGCATAGAAACAGATGGGACTGGTTATCTGCATACTGTGAATGTTCTTGATGATGCTATGTCCAAAAGTCTATTTGAGCATAGTATTTCTGAATCCCAAAGCAACAAACATAGCGTAAGTGGGAATGCAAGATCTCAAGCTGCTGGTATGGAGTTCTCCGAAGGCGAGGGAACTGATAATCCACATTCAGACAATATTTCTAGTGATGCCAATGCCAATGCCAATGAACCACTTACTGATCATGTTTCTGATCCACAAAGAAGCAATGGCAGCGAGAAAGAAAAGATCCATGAGGAGTCGCGGTGCAAATGGGTCAACAATGGGTCAACCAGTTCCTAACCCAAATGACCCATTGATTAATTTCTGGGTTTTGGGTTTGACCCAATGCTTACCCAGAGATGCAGCGGGTTAACCAATACCCAGAGGTTTGTCAAAAAAAAAAAAAAAAACCCAGAGAGCAGGCAACAATTACAGGACAAGCACATTGCATCGGTAACCCTAAGCTTTACAGAAATCAAGTAAGTCCAGATCAATAAACTTCTCTCTCTGGTATTCTTCCATTGGGAACCCTGCGGGTGAAACGAAATTTCGCTTTCGTCCTTCTCTTCTTCCTTTTCACGGACGGAAGCAGATGGCGTCGGGTTCGATTTCGATGCCGGGGAAAAGGGGCCTCGCCGGCCGGCTGCAGGCGGCGGCTGCGGCGTGGGAGCTGCGCGGCAGCGAGGCACACCCTCAGGGCGTCCGCCGCGTGGCCCACGACAGCACGTGGCCCCCGGCCGCGCGAGCCAGGACGCACGTCGGCGGCTGCGCCAGGAGCGCGAGCTCGCGATCGCGCGCACCTTCCGGGCGCCGCTGGCCACCGTGGTCAGCAACCACGCGCTCGTGCACCTCCCGCCAGCCGCCGTGGCACGCCTCCGCTTGGTGCACCCGTCCTGGGCTGCTCTTCACCCTCGCGCATGCCGCCGCCCAGCGCAGGCATCGGGTTACCCAGAGAACCCAGAGGCTTAGATACTGTTTAACACCAAATAACAGTGGGTCGGCCCAATGGGTTTCAACACTAGTTTTTTGACTTCGGGTTTTGGGTCATTGGGTCGACCCAATCAAACCTGCATCTCTAATGAGGAGATATGGAAGTATTGTGGGGGCTGCCTTTGGCCATAGTAAGCATGGCTGGCCTTGTTGCTTGCAACCCAACAAAAAAGAGTGACCATTGGAGTACAGTTTGCAAGTCATTATTTCCAGAGCAAGTGGCTCCCCTTACCCTCGATGGCGTCACAAGGATACTTGAATATTGCTACAATGATTTGCCACCAGATCTCAAGACCTGCTCATTGTACTTGAGTATATTTCCCAAGGGTTCAAAAATTAGTAAGAAGCGTCTGACCAGACGATGGATATCTCAATCTTTTGTAATGGAGAAGCAAGGGCTAAGTGCAGAGGAAGTTGCCGAAACATACTTTAATCAGCTCATAAGTAGGAAGATAATACGCCCAGAGGAACACAGCAGCAATGGAAAGATAAAATCCTTTAAAGTTCATGACATGATTCTTGAGTATATTGTGTCCAAATCAAGTGAAGAGAACTTTATTACTGTTGTTGGTGGCCATTGGCTGATGCCAACTCCTAGCAACAAGGTCCGTCGACTGTCCATGCAAAGCAGTGGTTCCAAACATGGGAATTCTACAAAAGGCATGAACTTGTCCCAAGTGCGATCACTGACTGTGTTTGGAAGCCAAAACCGTAGACTTCCTTTCCATTCATTCAATAATGGAATAATTCAAGTACTGGATCTTGAGGGTTGGAAGGGTATGACAGATAGCTATCTGAAGGACATATGTAAAATGCTTGTGCTCAAGTATTTGAGCCTCCGGCGAACAGAGGTTGCTAATATCCCATCAATGATAGGAAAGCTTGAGTATTTGGAAACTCTTGACATAAGGGAGACGAGAGTTGAGGTGCTTCCAAAAGCTTTTGGTCAGCTCAAACGTCTTCGTAGCATGCTTGGAGGGAGTAAAAACCCAAAGAAGTCATTGAAGTTGCCACATGAGAAGCATAAGGAGCCAATGAAAGCACTTCGTTTATTGTCAGGGATTGAGATCAATAAGGACTCAACAGCTGTAGCAAGTCTTCATCAGATAACAGGGCTAAAAAAGCTTGCCATTTACAAGCTCAATATATACAGGAGGATGATAAGATCTTCAAACAATTACTCTCCGCTATTGAATATCTCTCTAGTTGTGGTCTTCAGACTCTAGCAATCAATGATGAGGGCTCTGAGTTTATCAACTCACTGTACTCCATGTCCACTCCTCCAAGGTACCTCATTGGGCTGGAGCTATCTGGCAAGATGGAGAACCTCCCAAAGTGGATCAAAGATCTCAGTAATCTCTACAAGCTGACACTTTCTGTGACAGTTCTTCGGACCGATACTTTCAAGATCATCCAAAACCTACAAAAATTATTCACTCTCACCTTTACACTCACTGCAGACAAGGATGATCGGGATATGGTGGACATCCTTGAGGAAAATAAACTGCTTACGAATAGGGAGATCATTGTTCCACCTGGAGGATTCAAGAGTCTAAAGCTGCTACGCTTCTTTGCAACTCTAGTGCCAAGGCTGAGCTTTGCAGTTACAGGAGAAGAGGTAATGCCAGCACTCGAGAGGATTGATATGCAGTTTGAAGACTTTGAAGGGATATATGGCATTGAGACTCTTAGAAGTCTGCAAGAGTTGCATCTCAGTGTTGGTAATCAAGCAAATGAAGTAACTAAGTTCTTGGTAGAAGAATTGAAGCACAACGCAAACCTCAACTATTTAGATGGCAAATATGCAACGAAGTGGCCAAAAATTATCAGTGATTGAAGATATTCGAGAATGCTATTGTCTTTCCGTTCAGGTGCATGATTATGTGGAGGCTGTCTCTGATGATCTACTCCAGCTGTTCACCATCACTTTGTTGTTCATTTTCGTTTCTGAGTTTCAGAGCCTGTCAATTTGTCTTTTCCTTACAGTTTCAGAGTTTCAGTTTCGCCGGTCAGTTCTTTTTCGTTTGTGTTTCAGAGTGTATCCGTCTGTCTTTCCCTTTCAGTTTCAGAGTTTCAGTTTCGTCAGTCGAGTTCTTGTAAGCCTGCCTGAGTGCCGAGTCCTGCGCGGCTCTTGCGTGGATGTGGGATGGCACGATCGAAGTGACGCTCATGCCGCACAATCAGGAGAATGTCTCCTTGTAAGTTTCCTTTATATTGCAATATAAACAGCAGAAAATGCTGCCTGTTGACAGCACCAAACACACCTGAGTTCTTCGAGCTCTTCTGAGTGCATCGTTTCCGGTTCGTCGGCGTTGATAAGTCCCCGGCGAGCCCCAACAATTGTCACGATGTCCGCCCACTCATTCCGATCAGCGCTGATCCTCGTGGCGGTCATAGGTATGGCCGTGGCGGGCCAGACGGCAGGCAGCGCTTGTGCAGCGTGCGACAAGGACGGCGCCAGGCTCTGGAACGTCCTCCTATCAGTGCGACTCTGTTTTCTCGTTCCTTGATTAGTACTTACTTAGCAGCAGTTAATTCACCATCCTGCCAATTGTTTATGCTTCAAATAGAATGCTTGGCATATGGCTTAATTTATTGGCGGCACACAACTGATTTCGAGCTCGTGGCGGCGCAACAAGTCTTGAGGGAGCCAAGCTCACGTCAAACACACCGAAACGTGCCAAAAACGTCGGCACTACAACAACTCTTCAACGCAGGCACACAGCATCTTCACCTCGGACGGGAACCGGTCCATGGGCGTCCTTGGCAGAGCGACCGGCACCGCGATGGCGTCCTTGCCGCCGCCTTCGTGACGGTGACGACGAAGCTCAACACGAACAACGCCCCAGGGGCCGCCATACACAGGCTTTCCCCACCCAAAGTCGACGTGGCGGAACCCCGCGTGCGGTTGTCGGACACGATGAGCAAGTTGGCCGTCGCCAGAACGGCGGCCGCCGCGCAGCACCATCAGGTCGGCCGTGGATCGCACGTACTCGGCGCCACCACCGCCCCTTCGCCTCCTCCACACCAGCTCCACAGCGTCGCCCCCAGGTGCCGCCGCCGCCACCGCAGCGCCGCCCGCGGTGGCCACCGCCGCCCGGGTACACGCACGCTGTTCCGTAGTAGCCCCCCGGCAGGCCCAGGTCGCGCACGCCACGGACGCTGGCCGCGATCACCAAGCTCGCGTCCCTCGCCCGCCGGAATCTCCAGCGCCGCGCGCTTGCGCGCCAGATCAACGCCGGCGAGTGCCTCGAAGGTCGTGGGCCTTGCTGCCGCCCCGCTGCGCCGCCAAGAGGTGTTAGCACCCCTCATCTAGGGATTGCTCAAGACAACACCAAGCCCGGGAAGGGTACCAAAGCCCAGGCGCAAGAGCACTCGGGTCTCGGGCCGGATTGGGCCTGCTCCGCTTGCTCTCTCTACAGAAGGAATCGATTGAGGATAAATAGCTCCATGAGCGATATGCTCAGAACCAGAATTTGAACCAAACTCATTACATTCGGTTTACATTCAGTAATATACATCGTACTTCCGTGTTCTTCCTTCCTATCTCTTCTTCCCCTTCTCCGGTTGACGTTGGATCGCCGCCGCGCCGAGCGGGGTCTAACAGTGGTATCAGCTCCGACGATCCGGTATTCCGCTGGATCCCAATCCCTCCCCTCATCCCCACTTCACCAGAGGCGTATATGACGGCGTGATGGAGCCGGGCGCCAAGAGCATGTTCGACGAGATCCTCAAGTCCATCAACACCTCGACTCCGCGGACGCCAAGCTCGCCCCCGGTCGAGACGACGGCGCGCGGACGAGCCTCACCGCGGATGTCGAGCGCCGCCTCATCGCTCCGCGAGGCGGCCTCCGCAGATGCGCCCGGGGTCCTCGACCGATCTCGGCCCCGACAGCCCGAGCCCGGCGAGGGAGCGGATCGGCGCCCGACGGCGCCGGATGGGGTCGCCGCTTCCCCTCCCGCCTACGCTTGGTCGCATCTCCGGGGGGAGCAGACTCGTGCCGGATGGGCCTAGCCGCCACGCGCCTTGAAGACTACTCGCGCTGCTCAGCCAAGACGGGCGGAGGTGAACCACCACCACGCCCCCGGGGGTCGACGAGCGCCGATCATCGGCGACAAGGTGGACGACTTGGAGTTGGTCCGCCTGTCCGAGATGCGAGATGAGCGCGATGATCGCGATCGACGCGCCGAGTGTGCAGCCCAGTGTGTTCGACGATTGGCGGTCGTGGGTGGAGGCTGCGATCTACGACGCTTCGTCGCGACTTCTATCTCTTCGCCGGGCCGCGAACCTCCCGGTCCGCCCTCCGGCAAGCTGAGCCCCTCGACGCCGGCGCCAGGACCGCTCGTCGGCATCTCCGTGGATGGCGTCGTCTCTTCCCACACCGGGGACCGGCCTCGTCACCACAATGGCGTCGCCCGCCAAGACACATCGCCGTCGGCGCTGATCGCCAACTTCGCCCCATGGGCACGCTGCTCGTTCAGGTATGGGTCGATTCGACCATCACCCCGCCCTTGATGTCCGTACGTTGCCTCCCAACCCATATGCTCCTCGCTTAAATCCAGTTCCTCAACCCTCGTCATACCAACATACACACCATCGGCAGACACCATCCCACACACCGCCTGTTCCACCATTCCAATCCCAAAGATCCTCACCACTCCCACCCCTTCAAGTACTTCCCAAAACCAACCACTATCCTACCCATATCCCACCCAACACCAATCTTACAATCCACATCCAAACCAACAGCTCGGTCGCCTTCCCAAGCTTGACTTCCCTTAGTTTGATGGGGAAGATGCTCGCCTCGGATGACTTGCGCCAAAAATTACTTCGACATGTATTTCGTAGAGCCTACAATGTGGATCAAAGTAGCTACGATGCATTTCTCTGAGCTGCCAAGCGATGGCTCCAGACTGTTGAGTCCACCCTTACCCACACCGATTGGTCCACATTTTGCTCCATGATTCACCAGCGTTTTAGCCGTGACCAACATGAGCTCCTAGTCCGTAAAATGTTCCATATCCGCATGACCTCCACGGTGTCCCGATTATGTCAACAGATTCACCGAACTAGTTGACCAGCTCAAATCCTACAACCCAAACCCCGACATGCTTTCTTTCATCCAGCGTTTTGTGGACGGTCTTCGTGATGACATACGTGTTGTTCTTATGATTGCTCGCCCTTCTACACTAGATGCTGCCTATACTCTTGCCTTGATACAGGAAGAAGCGGCGGATTCCGCTGCCGCAAGTCCGCCTTCCGGATTTCCCAGCCCGCCGAACCGGGGGAGCGCCCCTCCAATTCCGCTTCGATCTCGGCCGCCGACAAGGTCGTTGGCGATGATTCTAGTGCTAAGCCTGCAATGACTGATGACAAGCTTGCCTCGCTGAAGAATTACAGGCGTGCTCGCGGACTCGTGATACGCCGTGGGGGACAAGTGGGTGCCTCGGTCACCGCAGCGCCACCCTCAATTACATGCACTACAGAAGTATGGGAGTTGTTCCAAGAAGATTTTGAGCCTCAACCTGATGAATTACCCAAGAAGAGCCCCCGCTCCCACTACTGATCAAGCTCGTATTCTCGCCAGCCGCCCAAAGAAAGTTGTTCGACTCACCGCTTCCTCTCACGCTACGCTTTCGGGCAAAATTGCGGATAAATCGCCTTAGTCTTGGTTGATTCGGTAGCACTCACTCTTTTGTCGGCGAGTCCGCTGCATCCTTGCCGGTGGGTAGACGACGCTTACTTCACCGATGCCCATGCGTGTTGCCGATGGTTCCATTCGATTGTGTCTCGAAATCCCGTGATGGTCCGGTCGGGCCGAGGGCTTCACATTTCATTCCACTTTCGGAGGCCTTCCCTTGTCCTCTTATGACATTATACTCGGAATGGATTGGTTGGCGGTAGTTTCCCCAATGAAAGCAAACTGGAAGACCAAGTGGCTGTCTATTTTTATGGATCCCAATCAGTAGTGTTGCAGGGAATTGTGGAGCCTGATTCTGAAGCTGATCAATTCCGCTTATTCAAAGATTTCCTGGTGGTGTCGATTCCAAAGTAGCTCCCCGCCACCTGATATTCAGCAGCTCATTGACAGTTATGCTTCTCTCTTTGCTGAGCCGGTCTCTTTACCACCTCGCCGAGAGTGTGACCACACCATTCCTCTCATTGAAGGAGCACAACCTGTCTCTCGTCGAACAATACCGATATTCACCCAAGCTCAAATCCGAAATTGAAGCACAAGTGTCTGATCTTCTCAAAACGGGTATGATTCGGCCTAGTCGCAGTCCCTTTTCCTCACCGGTCCTGCTTGTCAAGAAGAAGGGACAGTCCTGGCGTATGTGTGTCGATTACCGTATGCTTAACGCCCTCACCATCAAATCCAAGTTTCCCATACCGCTATTGACGAGCTTCTTGATGAGCTTTCTGGCGCTCGTTGGTTTTCTTGTCTGGACTTAAGGGCTGGGTTCAATCGGATTCGGTTAGCGCCTCGAGAAGAGCACAAGACCGCCTTTCAAACACATTGGGGGCAGTTTGAATATACAAAGGATGTCGTTTTGGACTTACAGGGGCACCAAACTCATTTCGGGGAGCGATGAATTCCACCCTTAAGCCACTACTCCGTGTCCGTGTTATTGTCTTCTTCGACGACATTCTCGTCTACACCCACACTCTAGAAGATCATTTGCTCCACCTGCAGCAGGTCTTTGAGCTATTGTCAAAAGATCAATGGTTGGTAAAGCTGAGCAAGTGCAAGTTTGCCCAAGAGTCCATAGCTTACCTGGGACATGTGATCGCAAAAGGGTGTTAGCACCGACCCTTCCAAACTTGATGCGCTTAACTCTTGGCCGAACCTACGAGGCGTTAAGCGGCCTACGCTAGCTTTCTTGGGCTTAGCAGGATATTACAGAAAATTCGTCAAGCACTTTGCTATCATTGCTCGGCCTCCGTATGCGACCCGCACGAAGAAGGGAGTTGTTTTCCTTTGGACACCAGCTCATGCCACAGCATTTGCTACTCTCAAATCAGCCTTGCTGTCTGCCCCTGTCTTAGCCTTGCCGGACTTCAACGCACCCTTCCAGCTCCAAACCGACGCTTGTGATTCTGGAGTTGGGGCTGTGTTGCTGCAGGATGGGCACCCTCTTGCATATGTCGCCCGAGCTTTGGTCACCCTCCCATTCATTTTGGCATCACCGATGAAGCCGCTCTCCTCTACCCAATGTCGGCTATGCTCTCCGAAGCGACAGTCCTATGCCGGGCAGCAGACGCCAAAGACTGAACGTGCAAAACAACGGATGAAGCGGCAAGCTGACAAGAATCGCATCAACGGTCATTCAACATTGGGGACATGGTCTTCCTGCGCCTTCAGCCGTGCGTCCAATCTTCCTTGGCGCCTCGCGCTCACAACAAGCTATGTTTCAAGTTTTTCGGGCCATTCAAAATCATAGACAAGATTGGTGATGTTGCTTACAAGCTCCTGCTCCCTCCATCGGCTTCGCTGCACCCGGTCTTCCACGTGTCGCTCAAGGCAGCTCCACCTCCTCGCCTCCAGGTCCAGTGCCTCTCTACCTGACCACGATGATGACCTTCAGGTGCCCGAGCTCGTCCTCCAGCGCCGCTTTCACCAGCGCGGTGCCAAGACAGATCGCCTGGTGCTGATCAAGTGGACAGGAATTGCTTAGGAGCTCGCCACTTGGGAAGATGAGGTGGCACTTCATCAGCGCTTCCCGCTGCTCCGGCTTGGGGCAAGCCGCTTCCCAAGGAGGGGGGGTGTTAGCATCCCTCATCCAGGGATTGCTCAAGACAACACCAAGCCCAGGAAGGGTACCAGGCCCAGGCGCAAGAGCACTCGGGTCTCTGGGCCGGATTGGGCCTGCTCCGCTTGCTCTCTACAGAAGGAATCGATTGAGGATAAATAGCTCCACGAGCGATATGCTCTGTAACCAGAATTTGAACCAAACTCATTACATTCAGTTTACATTCAGTAATATACATCGTACTTCCGTGTTCTTCCTTCCTATCTCTTCTTCCCTCCTCCGGTTGACGTTGGATCGCCGCCGCCGAGCGGGTCTAACAAGAGGGCCTTCTTGATCGCGGCCACGTGGTCTGGGCCGAAGGTGAAGGTCCGCATCACCATGTCGCCCGGCGTTGGAAACGACGACAGCGCGCGTGCACCGGGTCGTACTTGTGGTGAGGGAACGATGGCCTTGGTGGGCTGCGGGTGTCCAGGATCTCGCGCAGCGTGACGACCTGTTCTGGGAGGCCCCGGACGAGCTCGCCGATGGGGCGCATGAACTGGACGATGCCGCGACGCGACGCCGCATATGGTGTGGGGTTCAGCCCGACATAGTAGAAAGCGTAGCATTCTTTGTTCCTGAATACGAGATTCCCATCTTGCGTAGCAAATTTAGGTGGAAGCAAGTCTGAAACACTTGGCTGTGGACTCGAAAACTGAGCTTGTGCAGTTGTACTAATGATGAATGACCAGCGACAGAGAGAAATCTGGTCAGCTTCAAAGGGTCGTGTGACGAATTTGCATTTAGATTCTTCAGGCTCGTCAATACCCCGATTTCCCTTAGTACCTTTCACACTTTTATATATATACCAGTCAAATGTAAAGTGTCTAAATGCTGCGGTTTTCCCAATATCCCAAGGTAGCTTGGTGATCCTTGCACCACACAAATACAGAGCACTCCAACTGGTGGAGATTTTGCCGATCTCACTTGGCAGCTCTCTGATCCCTTCGTTGTGACTCACGTCCAGAATGTCAGCACCTTTTTTTTTTTTTTTTGGAAACATGACTCTGATGTTAAACTCCCGTTATATTTTTCGTTAAGCACTCCTTCCATCGTACTATTTCGTTCTTGTTCTTGTTCTGTCATTCGATTCCTTCCTTCTTCTTGTTCCCGAGCAAGGCTCCGCCTGCTCACACAGAGTCTCCGGAAGTTGCGGTTTCTTAACCTGGTCGGGCAGCTCTTCAATCCCTGATCCACTCACGTCCACGGTCTCCAAATGCTGCAGATTTCCTAATCTCCTTGGGTAGCTCTGTGGTCCCATGCTTGGAACTCCTCATGTTCAGATTCTTCAGCTGCAGCTCCCCACACAAATTTCTTCGGTGTCCAGATGATCTCGCAGGGCAGAGTCTAAATGCTGCAGGTAACCGTCTGATGTTTGCGCTCGTCACGTACACGTATATAAGATAGATCACAACATATGGCGCAGGACAATTCTGGTGGAGAAATATTCTTAAAATGCTATCCAACTTCAAGGGTATGGCCACAGTTCATCTTGAGATGGCAATTCCTGTTACTTTTGGTATGATCAGTGGGACAACTCTATCGTATCACAGGTTTACCCAGAATTATACTCTTTTGCAAAGAATCAATCTATTTCTGTTCATAAAGCAGCAACAGCAGAGCACTTACATGGATTGTTCAATTTGCCTCTAACCCCTGAAGCCTATGATCAATTTCTTCTATTGCAAGATACTGTTCAACAATTGCAGCTCCAAAATGTAGATCAAGGTATTACTGATTCATGGAGTTATATCTGGGGCACAAGTGTATTCTCATGTTCAAGGGCCTACAAGCAACTGATTGGCACAAGGGATATTCATCCAGCCTTTAATTGGCTTTGGAAGTCATGCTGTCAAAATAAAAGAAAGATGTTTTTTTGGCTAATTCTTGTTGACAGGCTAAACACCAGAGCTCTTTTGAAAAGGAGAAATATGTATCTACCTGACTACAGCTGTGTTTTGTGCTCTCTGAATTTAGAGGAAGATTTGGATCATCTACTCTTTAGCTGTCCTTTCTCCCAAAGCTGTTGGGCTTCTTTTCATCTGAACATCCTTGGGAATCAGACCACTGTTGACATTATTCAGGCTCTCAAAGATCAGCTCCACTTGCCTTTCTTCATGGAAATTATAGTCACAATTTGTTGGTCGATTTGGACCTTGAGGAATGATATCATTTTTCGGAGCCTCCATCATTCTGTTCAGAGATGCACAAATCTTCAAGCAAGAATTTGCCTTAGTTATCCTAAGAGCAAAACCTCGTCTCCACCCTCACATAGATCAATGGCTAGAAAATCTCTTGTAATTTTCTTGATTTTCTTTTTGTCTTTTCATGTTTCCTGAATGTACTCTGTAAAATGTTTTTACTTTCAATAAAATTCCAGTAGGGGTGCAAACCCCTCCTGTTCCATCAAAAAAAAAGACAATAGATTCAGCTTTTAAGAGTACAAATCTTTATAATAAATTGAAGACTCGGCACTGAGTAACGCAACATAGGTTTCGCAGATCCCTCCATAATGCACACCGCACAATTTGTTCTAGTTTGCAGGCACTGCCTGATTATTGAAGGAATGAATACAAGAGATGTACTCCACTAATAATAATAATAAATAATACTCTTCTGTCCGACCTGGATTGATGTTTGGCACCTCCTTATTTTCAAAGATGAGAGCCTATAATCTAGTTTTTGATAATAATAATAATAATAATAATAATAATAATAATAAGTGTATTATTATTAATTAGTACTCCCTGCATTCAACAATCTCCGTCGCTTTAGCAATTTTTTTTTTCAAAAATCTCCGTCGTCTTAGTCCGGGACCACGCGATCTCCTCGTCCCTAGATGCCAGCAACTCCTCGTACGCACTGCCGCCTTTAATGCTGTGGCGATTTCGTCGCATGGATTACTCCCTCCGTTCCCTCCCGTTAGACTCCGGGCGATTGGGGTTACAAGAGCGCGAGGGCGCTATTTTTAGCAAGCTAACGGCATTTAGTTGGACAAACGAAAGGACACTAGGCATTAACTCGATCGGCGCTAGTTGTTGTTTGTTTCTACATTCCTTGGTCATCGCGCTCAAGTCTAAAACGACGGACATTTTTGAATGGAGGGAGTAGTAGTAAAATAAATGCACTATTATCAGTAAAATAAGGTGCTACGTACATGGTTACCAATACGTGTCCTTTATTATAATTGTAACTCATAACTCAAGTCAGACTCTTCAATCTCTTCAGTGTAATCTCTGTGATCTGCCAGGGCAGGGCTCTAGCTAGCGAGCTCCTTATGTTCATCACGAGGCCAAACATATCGGCCGTAGTGGAAGACAGATAGCTGGTTGCAAATCATATTTGAGAGAAGGTAAAAGGTAACCTATGATCTCCCCAATTTCTGGATTATTAGACCGATTGTGCTTTAATATTTTAAAATCAAGTCTCTATTTGTTAAATCAGAACAAGCAACTGACAGGCACACATTATACGGCCCTCGGAGCAGAGCGTTTCACAGCCTCCCATTCTCTGCTCTGCTCTGTTTACGACATCATGATTAGCCTGCAAAACTTTTTCCGCTTTTGCTAATTCTCATCTTAGAAAAAAGATCATGAAAACACACGTGCAGTATATAACACATATCACAAATAATATATGATACACAGGACGATAAATTCACGTTTATAGTACAAATCTTAACAATAAGTTGAAGACTCAGAATTAAGTAAACACAGCACAGCTAGGTTTGGCAAATCACTCCATAATGCACACCACACAATAAGTTCCAGTATGCAGGCACTGAATGCCTTATATTGAATGAATACAAGAGATGTATTACTAATACTAATAATAAGGACGGCCGAACAGGTGCGCGGCGGCAGGGTAAAGCAACGACTGAACTTACAAAACGTACTGTATTGTAGGCAAACCATAAATCAATCACTTGTGGCAAATACAGGGGACATATATATGTAGAAAGCTCAACATGCATGTTCCTGAATATGGATATGGAGAATGTAGCTCGTGACGACGTGGATGGCTTTCGAATAGAAAATGCCACGCAAATAAACATAAACATGATCGATAGAAGTCTGAAACACCGCTCCGTGAACGTGCAGTGTCCATGTCCAGGAGGTCGTAATGATCCGAAACCTGCCAGCACAAGGGATTATTGTTATATTAGCAGTAAAATAAAACGCATTATTATCACGAAAAATAAAATGCAACGTACATTATTCTGTATTTTACATGTGTCCATGTGTCGTTTATTGTTATATTAGCAGTAAAATAAAAATGCGGCAGGGGTATTTTACATTATCCGAAACCTGCCAGCACAAGGGATTTCCTAATCTCCTTGGGTACCTATATGGTCCCATGCTTGGAACTCGTCATGTTCACATTCTTCAGCTGCAGCTCCCCACACAAATTTCTTCAGTGTCCCCAATAGCGGTAACGTACGGGGCTAGCAATACTGTGTCCTTTATTGTAATTGTAACTCAAGTCAGAGTTTTTAATTTCTTCAGATAGATGGTTAACTCAAATCAATATAAATCCTCCTTTTGTTCATCACAAAGCCGAACATATTTGAGAGAGTAAAAAAGCAAACCATATTTAAAACCAAGTCTCTATTCGTTAAATCAAGAACAAGCAACTGACAGGCACACATTATATGACCCTCAGAGCAGAGCGTTTCACAGCTCCCCTTTCTCTGCTCTGCTCTGTTTATGGCATCATGATTAGCCTGCTCAGGCTTGAAAACTTTCTCTGCTTTTGCCAATTCTTATCTTCGAAAAAAGATCATGAAAACACATGTGCAGTTATATAACACATATCAAAAATAATATATGAGACACGGGACGATAAATTCACGTTTATAGTACAAATCCTTACAATAAGTTGAAGACTTTTCCCTCAAAAAAAAAAAAAAAGTTGAAGACTCAGAATTAAGTAAACACAACATAGCTAGGTTTGGTAAATCACTTCAAAATGCACACAACACAATAAGTTCCAGTATGCAGGCACTGAATGCCTGATTATTGAATGAACACAAGAGATGTACCACTAATATTTATAATGACGGCCGAACAGGTGCACGGCGGCAGGGTAAAGCAACGACTGAACTAGGAAATTAAACGTAGTGTAGTGTAGGCAATCAATCACTTGTGGCAAATAGCAGACGACAGATATTTAGAAAACTCAGCACAGATCGGTGGAGAATGAGGTTTGTGATGACGTCGATGCCTTTGGAACTGAAAATGTCAACCACAAATAAACATAAACATGATCGATGGAAGTCTGAAACACCGCCCCGTGTAGTGTCAATGATCGGGTGGCCTGGCCTGCCAACAGAAAGGAAGGAAGCAGGAGGTTATTACTATTCGTAAAATATAAAATGCATTTTTGTTATCAGTAAAATAAAATGCTACGTACCTAGTAAAAACTCATCATCCTGTTAGGGTCCACTCAAGTTCAGCCCAACAATCATCCATATGTTCAGACGTTTATGCGCCCACTTACAAGGCAAGAACCCACTTCCTCTCAAAAGTCCAGATTGAGAGGAGGGATACTCTCCCTTATAATGGGGTCGTGGCCTCCTTCCATATGTAAGGTGGCACTAAACCTGAGCAGCTAACCGCGGCCAACGGAGGGGTCCTGATACATCCTTGCCTTGCACTTTAAGTTCAATCTTATTGGGATGCTCCCAGGCTTCTTTCCTCATGACGTCAATGGTGGCGCTGATGCACGGACTGTCTCCTCGATACCATTCGTTGCATTGAAATCTGACTTCTAACAGGCTCACAAGGTGCTTGATACCCATAGGGTGGCCTGCATTTGTTGGGCCACCGTAGAACTGGAACAAGAACTCAAGGAAAGATAGCCTCGGCATAGCTCCTTCCTGGAAGGTAATCCGTGGCACTCGACTGTCAACAGTGAGGTGCCAGAGCTTTGTGAACCCTTCATTGCTAATGGCTACCGGCTTTCTGGGGACAGCTTCCAACCTTAGTTCCAGCCACTCCAGGTAGGACATCTCCCGCAGAATCTTGAGATCTTGCTCCTCTAGTTTGCAGATCCTGATGTCCAAGTAGTAAATATTGTTGAAGTGCTCTTTGATCCACAGTGGAATGTGCATGTGCTTCGTGCCGACGACTAGTCTGCCATCACCACTCCCCGAATTTTGTTTTGCTGAAAAGGACAAGATCTCCCCGGCTAGCGATGACACCAGATCACTGTTCTTCCAAACTCGGCGGACACACTTGGGCAAATCTTCTAATTTTTGAAAGCTGACCAGCTTCAAAGGGCAGTGTGCCGAAATCCGCGTCTAGAATCTTCAGTTTCTTCAGTCCCCGATTTCCCGTGGTATCTTCCTCACATTCGTGGATCCCAAATATAGAGCCTCTAAATGCTGCAGTTTCCCAATATTCCGAGGCAACTTTGTGATTGTACGAACGAAACTTAACTTTAGAATCTGCAACTGTTGGAGATTCCCAATCTCACGGGGCAGCTGTGTGATCTTTGTGAAACTCATGTTCAGCATCTCCAAATGCTGCAATTTTCCAATCTCCTTGGGCAGCACGGTGATCCCTGTTCCCTGCAGGTTCAGATTCTTCAACTGCTGCAGTTCACCAATGTCCCTAGGTATCCCTGAGAGCTCACGGTTCCAACTCACGTCCAGAGTCTTCAGTTTCTTCATTGTCCCCATGATCTCCCAGGCCTGGTCTCTGATTTTTGATCTATGGATGATCAGAGTCTCCAATATATGTTGCAGTTTCCCCAGCTCCCTAGGCAGCTCTGCGAGCTCGAAGTTCCAACTCACGTCCAGAGTCTTCAATTGCTTGAGGTCACCGATCTCAGCAGGTAATCTTGTGATCTTTGTATAAGTCACTTCTAGAGTCTCCAAATGCTGCAGCCTCGCTATCTCTGCTGGCATCTCAGTAATCCCCTCGCCTGACACTAGCAGGTGCCTCAGATGGAGCAGCCCACACATATCCTTGAGATGTTGATTCTGAAGAACATGATTGAATTGAACATCCAACACTCGTAGATTTTCCAAATGCTTGAACTCATTTGCAATAAAAACACTCTCAGCATCTTTCAAAACGACAAGGGATCGGATATGATGCCAATCATCAATACCTGACAAGGTATCACTGCTTGCTCTCCAATAGTCAATGCATAGCCGACCAATTGGAGAGGACGGAACGCCATGAGAAGTGCAAGTGATGAAATTATCTTCTCGCAACTTGCATCTAAGGTAATTTCGAATCATGGGGTGCACACCGTAATTATATCCGCCAAATAAACCTTCTTCAATCAATCCCCTGGTGACAAGCTCATCAAAGTAATCTTTTGCTACCTCTTCCTTGCGAACAAAACCTTGAGTAATCCATCGCCTGACCAACTCATCCCTTCTAAAATTCTGACCCTCAGGGTGTATACTGCAGTACAACAAGCAGGTCTTCAACATATGATGAGGAAGATCCTTATAGCCAAGCTCCAAACTCTCTACCAATGGTTCAAACCCTGGAGTGTTCTGAATACCATTTCTCTTAACTTGCTCCTCAAGCCTATCTTGCACATCACGTGTCCTTACTATAGGTAGACCTTGTTGTTCTTGACGCTCTCGCTCCTTTGCCACTGCCGAAAACATACAAGCCACTGCTAGCGGCATACCACGGCACATTTTCACAATAGGATGGTGACGGTCAAAACCTTCTCCAAGCATGTCAGCATTCATGTCAATCATTTTATTAGTCAAGCCTAATCTACCCAAATCGTAGTGATCAATTTGGTGGACCAAGGCATCAAAATCATCACGCCACTTGTCGGTTATAACATTAACACGACTCGTGGTGACAATTCTACTACCCAGATAATTTTCTGGAAGAGACTCCTTGACAGTTTCCCATTCTTCGCTATGCCAGACATCATCAATTATAACCAGGTACCTGTACAAGTTTAAAGAGACAATATTGTTAAAATGCACCACATGGTGTGCATCTTGTATTGGTCACTGCCTCGGTAATCGAAAAGCACTTTCTAATATTCCCTTCTGTCCGCGTTCCTAATTATATAAGATATTTTGACAATTTATATATTCTGTATGTAAAGCTTTTACTATGCACTTAGATGTACACTATTTCTAGATATATCACTTAAATGGCAATGTATCCTGTGTAACCTAGCTTCGTGTGCAACCTATGCAACCACCAATTAAGGCCACGTGATCTGGATCCAACGTCCCGGGTGGTTTAAGTGAAAAAAAAATCTTAGATGTTGGATCCAGATCCAAAGGCCTTAATTGGTGGTAGCATAGGTTACAAATGAAGCTGGGTTGCACATGATACGTTGCCCACTTAAATATGCACTATGTCCAGATATATAGTAAAGTAATATATTTTGAAAAACTTAAATGACTTATAATTTGGATTAGAGGGGAGTACAGTATAGCGCCACAAACCACAAACCATAGCCAGTATTACACTATTACAGATTTGATATTCAGCGCCGACATCATCGCTGCTGGATTTTTTTAAAAATGACACCGATAGTGCCTCTGGACGAATCACTGTCGGCTTTTTGGCTAAAACTGACAGTGATAGGACTAAATGACACTGATATTTGGGTCTTCGGTTTTAGCCATGAACCAACACTAATACTATCTCTTTTCGGTTTTAGCCACGCATCGACACTGATACATCATTCTGATTTCTCCATTTAATCTCCCTCACACTAACTTCAAATTTGATGATTTTTTCTAAAAAAATATTCTAAAATCATGTTCTATAAATTTTTGTATTATTACAGCTATTATTTTATTTATCTTTTTATGTGACTATGATTTATGTATTTGAATTTTGAAATATTGAATTTTAAAAATGGAAACTTCAAACATCATTTTGGAACACCAAATGATTTTTTAGCGGGAAAAGTCATAAACATAGAAGTTGTATAACTCATTAAGATCTATAATTTTTATTTTAGCCATTTGTTCATTTGATTAGTGTAACATTGTTCACAAAAATTTACATATCTCTCATATAATTTATGAGACTACTAGAGATATATAAGATTTATGAACAATGTTACTACCACTATATCGGATAATAAAATAATCAAAATAAAAGTTGATTTTAAGAAGTTATGAAACTTTGTAGTTGGTAACTTTCCTATTTGAAACCATTTTGTCATGAAAAACTACGTTTGAATTTTTAAAATTTTCAAACATATGTTTTTCAAATGATCTCGGATGGAGAAAAAAAACAAAGGATGTAGATCTCTAGATGTTAGGAAACTTTGGAGTTGACAAGTTTTTTTATTTGAAATAATCTTTCCATGCAAACTACATAAATTTTATTTTTAAATTTGAAATTCAAATTTTGTAAACGACCTCGGATGGAGAAACTATCAAAATAAAAGATGTAGATCTTGAAAAGTTATGACACTACTATATAGCTGACAAGTTTTTCATTTGAATTCGTTTAGGGCCTCAAACAATCAATTTACGTTAGGTTTATAATAACATGTTCGGGTTTATAATTTCGGAGAGGAGCCCATCGGAGCGAATCGAGGCCTCTATGGCGTCACCTCTGCCCACTACCGTCGGAGATCTCGGGAGCTCTACGGCGGACTCCGACGACACGGGAGGGTAGATCCGTATACTAGGCCCGGGGCCTTACTCCGGGACCTCCACTCAACACATGGGTGATGGTGGAGCCTTCGTCCTCAGGGAACCTCCATGAGCCTTGTCTTGGTCGGGGAGACTCTTAGTGATGAGTCCGGCCCAGGTGGGACCTCCACTCAACACATGGGTGATCGCGGAACCTTTGTCCTTAGGGAACCTCCATGAGCCTTGTCTTGGTCGGGGACACTCTTAGTGATGAGTCCGGCCCAGGTGGGACCTCCACTCAACACATGGGTGATGGCGGAGCCTTCGTCCTCAGAGAACCTCCATGAGCCTTGTCTTGGTCGGGGAGACTCTTAGTGATGAGTCCGGCCCAAATGGGGTTGGATGAAAAGCTTGACACACCAATCCGGCTGCAAAGCCACTAGGGCCTCTTGTTGCGCCTCGACAATCTTAGCAACGACAACAGAAATTACGACACACCGATCCGCCTATAACGCCACTAGGGCCTCTTGTTGCGCCTCGATAATCTTAGCACCGCACCGACGCACCCACTCAGGGAAAGGCTCAATCACCCCAAAAGACTAGTCCGATAGAAGGGTGGCTCTCCCTTTTAAGGTAGCTTCCTCCTCCCAAGCTAAGCAAAGTGGGATTATCAGAGGCTCACACGGTCGCCGCCTGACTACAACTAGGCCACCTGACCCATTTAGTGTTGTGTCTTTACCAACGGGTAATAGTGGACGAAATGTTCACATCACTTAGTCTCGAGCACCCTTAAGCTCCGCTCAGGAACCTCCGCCAGCTCCTCTTGTCCTGCGGTGACAATCCTGCAAAACGGGTAGTCACCAGAAGGGAACCTTCGCTTGCTGCAGGGACCGTGTCCCAACATGAGGGTTTGAGAAAAACTTTCGATAAAGGGGATTGAAAATGGGATCTACTGGAGCATGTTTATTTTATCTAAGTTCATTTTATTGCTTGGTATATAGTGGTTGATGCATCTAAATAGCATATAGCAGACCTGAGTTTGACTCTCTATGAGAGCGAATTTAAACAACTCTGCATTATTAAAAAACTTGAAAAAAAGTAGGTCGGGGTTTCTCTTGCTGAAGTTGAAAAAACTTGAATTGCTTTTTACTCAATCCCATGAAGTTGTTCTTACGTATAAAATAGGATTCGTACAAGCCAGCCAAATGACCATTTTGATCGATTCACAAACACAACATACTCTGGTCCCGTGCATGTCTTGTTTGGTGCATGGATTGAGCGAAAACTATGCGCGTCCGGACACGCGTGAAGACAGCAGCTAGCAGTCAATGACGGACCTAGGAAAAAAAAATTAGCTGGGGCAAAATTGTCATGATCCAGAAATAGGGCTCAAAGGATAGGCCCGATAGGCGCAGGGAGCGCCGGCGCCGCCCCTCGGGCCTCCCTCGCCCCGCCTCCGTCCCCTCCCTTCCGCGATTGTTCGCAACTAATTCGAGAAAAAGAGGGAAAATATCTAGGATTATCTTTAGGTGTTTTGGTGTGCAAGGGGATATCTCATCTATAAGGGAGACCATTATTAGGAAATAAATAAATATGACATGCTTGTAAAAGGTATTCCAATCTATAAAGAAACCTTTAGAGAGATTGCTTGAGACACAAGTCCCACTAGCCGGGCTATATAAGTAAGTGGTCTGTAATCTTTCAGGGGTAACAAGCAAACAAAGAAATTTTATCCGAATCTCTCTTCCTCTCCCCTCTCCCCGCCCGCCCCGCCCCCGCCCGACCGCCGCCACCGCCGCCCTTACAAGACGCCCAGCGCCCAGCGCCGCCCCGCGCCACCCGCCCCAGGGCAGCCGCCGCTTCGCCACCACCATCACCATCGCCCCATCGTCATCCTCTTCCACCAACCTCTCAATCTACGTGTCGGTTCGCCCAATCTAGCCGGGTTCCTGATACCGGTATCCGGAGACCACTACGATCCACCCACCACCATGGACGCCGAATCAAGAAGCCGTTGAAGAACTTGGGAGATGAGTTCACCAAGCTCAACACCCGGGATGGACAAGATCGACGATAAGCTCGATATCCTCTCAGCGACGATCCAACAACGCTCAAACACCGCCAACAACTCCATGACGTTGAGATCGAGATGAGGGCGATGTTCGAGACAGCAGCCCGCGAGTTCATCAAGAAGCGGATTGATGGCAAGCGTAACCGTGACAATCGGGTCACACTAGCTGATCTCGGACAACCTGATGAAGGGCTATTTGAGGCCGAAGGCGCGCCAGCCAGGGCGCCGCCATCGGGGCGCATCGCCCCTACCTCCGGGTCGACACCTTTCGCAGCTCGGCTCCCGTGCGCACACAAGCTGTCCTTCCCGACCTACGATGGCGGATCCCCTCCCATGGATCAACCGCTATGAACAATTCTTCGGGGGACAAGGTACGCCCGACTCTGAGCAAATCCGGTATGCTTCCTATCATCTCACGGGAGGCGCAAAGCAATGGTACATGAGGCTGTCCTGTGGGAAACCGGTGGCAGATTGGGCAAGCTTTGCTCAAGATGTCAACGAGCGCCGGCCCGGCTGAATGGCGAACCAACCGGGTGAGTGGGCATCACTAAGGAAGACAGGCAGCGTCGATGAGTACACCGAGCAGTTCCTGGCACACGTGGCGCGTGCAGGCAACCTCGACGACCAGCAGCAGGTCAACATCTACACAGCAGGCTTGGGCGAACCGCTCAAGACGGACGTCGAGATGCAGAACCCCAAGGACATGGAGGCAGCCATGTCTCGCCCGCGTCGAGCCGCACGCCATCCTCTACAACACCAGCAAGCCAGCCGCAGGCGGAGGGTAGGGCCCTCGCGCCCCGGCCCCCCCCGCCCCCCTAGCCCCCCCGTCGGCCGGCGACCCCGGCCATTCAAACGGCCGACACCCGGAGGAGATGACAGAACGGCGCAAGGCTGGACTGCGCTTCAAGCGTGACGAGCGTTCTCACGGGTCACAAGTGCAAGCATCTCTTCGACATCACGATCTTCAACAACTACATCAACGACACGACACACGCCCATTAGCGGGCGTCAAAGAGGAGCCACCGATCGAAGGTCCTCACCGGGGACCCCGACTCCCGTGCGTGGTGGTCATTCTCTCTACCTGCGTCGGTATGATCTCGGGCACGGGCGTCAACATCATGCGTCGACTTCGGGGCAATGCACAACTACATCGACCCCGTGTGGTGACCCCAGCGAGGCCTCCCACTCGGCTAGTGCTTGTCGCGATCACCAGCGGCACCGGCCCGCGTCTACATGCGGCGCCACCACCTTCGACGTGCCACTACGCCGACGCCGCCAGATCACCTTCGACATCGACGCCTACATCATGCCACACTCGGGCGAGGACGTCGACGTCATCCCCGCATGCCTTGGTCGGGCAAGCCCGACGCGCGGGCGGGACTCTCCGGACCCACGAGCCGCAAGTACTACCGTGAGGGTCACCCGGTACGCTCACTTCAATCCACCCCTCGCCGTAGGGAGCAGCCCGCCCCTCCTCAGGTCGCATCTTCGTTGGCATCCGTGACCTGCGACCGGCTTGGGAAACGTTAAGGCATGCAACCGCTTTGGACCTCCTAAGACATCCGCCCGAGTCTTAAAAATCAACCTTCACGCCAGGCCTACTTTGGAGGATCAACATCTACGCCCGCGCATCGCCCTCGACGTCACCACGGCGCCGACGCTGCTCCAGCATGGACACTCGAAGACGGCCTCCTCCTCTTCGGCGGCCGCTTACCTTCGGCCTCCCACCCACCACTTGCACTTTACCGGAGGCCTTGTTAACGGCGAGTTCGCGGGGACGTACTTCCTCGCCTTTGGGAGCCTACATGATAGAGCCAACATCAGTACGCACCCGACCGCCATCCTCTTGGGCGACATATGGCGCTGGGCGCCACCATCGCCGCCCAAAGTTGACACCTCCTAAGCTCTATTTTTATGTGTCAACTAAACATATAATAAGGTTATAAAAAGAATAAAACATAGAATAGGTGTTTTACTAACACAGTTCCACGAGTTTTGGTGATTTATATCTTTTTAGGGACTTAACAGAAAAATGCCTAAAACTTCGTAGAAACCCCCCCTCGAATAATAAGAAGATTTACCATTGGAGAATTTCGACCAAAAAGTGAACTAAAACATTCTAGAAGACACCAGGGGAAAGACCTCGCAGCTGGGCCCACCATGGCCTGGCGGCGCCAAATCGATTAGGCCCGGCCGCTAGGTGGGACCCACCTCGTCGGCCTCATCTTCTTAGGTCGGTTTCAAACCGACTTTGAGGTTGTATCTACACCGTTATCGAAGGTCGGTTTGATCCAATGGTTAGCATTCATTGACCACGACTATATAAGGATGATCCTACCTCTGGCCTTAGGCATGAATATCATTATTCATCATACTTGACTCTGATCGTAGCTAGAGCCATACCTCTCTAATTAGAAGAGCTAAGATCAAGTTGAGAGAGATTAGTAGAAAGTTGAGAGATAGATCAAAGAACTTAATTAGAGTTCTAGATCTGCTCTTGAGAGATAGAAAGTAGAGTTGAGGAGAAGTAAGGGGAAGTACCGGATCTGTCGGTGACTCCTCTACGCTTGTACCTCTGGGATCAAAGGCTTCATTGCACTTGATCTTGAGACTTCTTTTGGTGGATCAACCTTATATTTGAGTAAGTTCACTTGTTTATATTTCTTTCGGTTTATGACTCATTAGAGTACTTTGATTCTTGTTGCTCTTGAATTGAAGTTGTTACCCCTAGTGCAAACGTGGTATTTGGACTAGATAACTCGTAAATACACCCTACTTGCCGGAGCGTGGTAGATCGTGGTAGTGACTAGTATCATTGATTCCTTTGGACTCCACTTCCCGTAGGATAGGACATGTAGGACATAGTTGCCGGGGAATAGTAAGTTTAAGCCCTTACTTTCCTTTGAGTACGTCCCCATTAAGGAATATCTCTAAGCCTTACAAGGATATAAACTAGACAACCATAGAAATCTTCTCACATTTTATCTCGAACTCCAGGTTCCTTCCTATTATCTCTCGGGGATTAGTTTTGTCTCATTACCATCACACCATTCTCCCTCGTGGATTCGATATTTAAAACCCTCTCCCGGTGAAGTGCTCATCATTTCTGTTAAGCTTGTAGACTATACAAATTATAAATAATTCTGCAGGATAACTTTTACCAACACCCAACAAGGGTCGCGTCTGGGGCTGCACAAAATTACTTATCAAATTAGCATACTCTAATACTTATCGAATTACTTAGCCAACGATTCATGAACTAAAAATCGAACCTCGGACTCGGTGTCACCAAATCCAGATGATGGCGAGGAGGATCTACAGCCCTTGTTGCTCCTGCTGTCGGCGCCAACGCCGACCTATCCACAGTGGCCAACCCCAGACCACGCTTGTCGCTCCTCTTCCCCTCCTCCTCCATCACCGACGGCGCTCGTGCGGGCAGGCCGCAATGGATGGGCGCCGGCATGACGCAGCCTCCAGCGGGTGGAATGGCCGACGGGAGGCAGTCGCGGGCGTTGCCGCGGGGCACCCGGCGAGGAGGCGACGGCGAGCAGAGGCGGTGGCGGCGCGGCACTAGGAGCCCGGAGCATACGATGGGGATTGGGGAGGAGCTTCTATTGTTATCTTGTATTGGGCCTTTTACTTGGAATTAGAATGGGCTCAAATGGACAAACAAATAAGCCCACCAAAGAGGGAGCCCCGACGCGCCTCGTTCGCTGTCACGCGACGCCGCTCCGCCACCCGCCGCCGCCGCCACCGCTCATCACCGGAGATAGAGAAGAAACTAAGAAGTGGGAACCTGGGGGTCTAGCCACCCCACCCCGCCGCTAGGGAACGTCCGCCGTTGCTAGCAAGTGCTGCCTTTTACAAGTGGGTCCAAAAAGTAACCCATTCATTTTCATACACTTTAAAATGTTTTAACTACAAAAATAAAAAGTAAATTAATATTTCGATTTCACCATCATATTTCTTACACTAAATACTTCAAAACTAGATCTCACTTGGGTATATTTAGAAGAAAAAACATGTACCCTAAATCCTATATTAAACCCTTAACCCTAAACTCTATATTAGACACTTAACCCTAAACTCTATATTAAATTATTAACTTAAATTAACACACCAAATTCTATATCTAAACACTAAACTGTACCCTAAACCCTATATTGAGCCCTTAACCCTAAACTCTATATTAAGCCTTTAACCTAAACCCTATATTAATCCGTTAACCTTAAACTAATGTACAAAAATCCTATACTTTAAACCCTAAACTGTACCCTAAATCCTATATTAAACCATTAACCCTAAACTCTACATTAAGCTCTTAACCCTAAACTCTATATTAAACCATTAACTCTAACTCTATATTAAGCTCTTAACCCTAAACTCTATATTAAGCTCTTAACCCTAAACCCTATATTAAGGTTTAAACCCTAAATTTAACATAAACTCAAATATATTTATGTGGGGTCTTGTTTTGCAGAGTTTATTACAAGAAACACGTTGGTGCAATCAGATTTTAATTATAATACTTAGTTTGATAGATATTACATTTTTTTATTTGAAAAGATTGAGATATTGATGGGAAGAGAGAAACAGAGGCTGTCCCACCAAGGAGACAGGCGCGTCGGGGACCCTGATGTTCGGCCGGACGCCCTCACCCCCATCCTTACCAGAAAACTATTAATTTTTGAAGAGGAAAGGGGATCGCGGCCCTAGCCAGCTTCCCCAAGCCTGTGGCAGCTACATCCAGCTACCCATCTTGCTGCCGCATAACCACATCCCCAAACATGCTGGCCTATCTCCAGCTGTTCCCCACTCCACAGTTCTTAGGGCAGTCCCAATGACAACAAAATAAATGAAGAGAGAGAGAGTGTGCAAAACAAAGAAATCGTTTCTTCCTTACTAGTAAACGACTTCGGCGCCGCAACGAGGAGCGAAGACACGACAAAAATGCCACTGTGGAGACCTACCTCGTTTCCATCCGCATTCATGGTGATCCATTGCGCGCGCCCGCCCGCGAGCGGCGCTAGTGTTCTGCTTCTCCCGCGCTCCCTTGCCCCCCACATGATGCCCCCGCGCCCGCACCCTTTCCCAAGACTTCTCCCGCCAGGGCGTCTCCCCACGCGGCTTCGTCCGCCGCCAGCGGCGGCCCGCATCCCACACTATCTTCCCCGCGACGGCGGGCCCTCGCCTTCACTTTTCAGCGTGTGCTGCTATTTCCTTTCCTCCGCGAGAAATTTCAAGATTTGGGACTCAATTGGCGCGCCTCTCAAGATTTGGGACTCAATTCGCAGGCCTTTTTAAGAAATAGGACCGAACACGCGAATTTCTTCAAGATTTGAGATTTCCGGTATTTTGACTCCTTTTTATTTTCTATTTAATTATTTCACCTATCCAAGAGATCTAAAATGACAAACCTGCCCCCGGCCTAAACTACATCTCTTCTCCTATCTTTTCCTCACGACCGAAACCCGCACACGAGGCTTCTCGCTGGCGTGGGGGCGGGCGTGAGGAAGCGTCAAGGCCGCCCGCCTCTCCCCTTCGGCCGGGCGGGCGCGGACCTCCCTCCCTCCCCGCCACCGGACCCCCTCCCTCCGCCGCCCTCCCACTACCCTCCCCCTCCCTCCCGGCGACAGAACAACGCCCGTCACAGGAGAGCGCCCGACACCTAGGGTTTCACCGGGCGAGAGTGGATTGGCTCGGGGGTAGTTTAGTCATTTTAGGTGGCTGGGAGAGGTGAAAACGTTTCAAAAAGTGAAAAATGAGTGAAAACCCCGGAAATCCTAAATCTTGAAAGAAATTCGCGTGTCCAGTCCAATTTCTTAAAATGCTTGCGAATTAAGTCCCAAATCTCCTCCCCACGCTGCCCCTGCCGCACCGGCAATTTCCTCTGGGGAGCTTCGGTCGTAGAGGCTTCCTTTCTCGCCGCTAGCCCCAAATTCATCCTGTCCAAGCACCCAATTCCAAGACCTAGCATCCTCCAGCCTCAATCCATCCCAAATCGGCATGAATCCACTTCGCCGCCGTCCTCACGCTCCAATCAAGGCAGGGCAGGGCGCAGGCAGGGGCGCTTTAGGTCGCCGGATTTGGTTCGTCGCTGGTGCTCCCGCTGCCCCTGTTGGTATATCCAGTCCGGCCGCCGGTGAACCTGTCGCCTAGGTAGCAGCAGCATCTACACCACTCCCAAGTCTTCAAGACGCTGGTTTTCCTGCGTGGTGGAGTAGTTCATCTCCATTGGGCTCAAGTGAAGGGTAACAGTGCTATTGTTCAATATTAATCACCGGTTATCTCACTGTCTGCACCTTTCATGTTAGTTTCTCGGTCATTAAGGGTAGTTCATGTAGTGCTGAAATACAGAAAAAGGCTAAGCAATTTTCAGAAGCTTTTTTTTTTTTTTTTTTGAAATACTTGATGTTGTGTCCAGAAGCTTTTTTGCAAATACTGGATGTGAAAGCTGTAGCATTTATTTGTGCAGCCCAGTAGTGTGAAAACTGAAAACTGAATAGTCATCCATTTCATATAATCACTATTTCCTTTCTTGCAGATGATGGCTTATGAAGGTTTGGAGTATCTGTGCAATCGGATGGATTTCTGGACATCACTTTCTTTCGCAATCGGCACCTTATTATTTTATTTTTCATATCATGAACTTTAGTATTTCTGTATGAACAACCTACCTCTATGGTACATGTTATCTTTATCTATGGATTTGCTATTATTAATTAATGTATGTTTGCTGGCTGTGTTGATTTGGTACATGTATTTGGTTCATGTTGATTTGCCGGCTGTAGTTCACGGATGTTAGAAATATGATGGAACACATGTGGGCTATAGAAATATTTGCCACAATTGATCTATGTGTTTTTTTGGTGCTGTATTTAATTTACCCTTTGTATAAATGAGACTATAGATAGGTTGAAAAAGAGTACTTTTTTGATGCGGGATCTTATGTTATAGAAATTACTAGTTTCTTTAATTAGGACTGCCCTTATACATTCTTTCTTATGGATTCTGTTACTGTAGGTTAGCTTTCTCTAGCTGTGACATGGCCCACCAAGTCCCCACGAGACCGGGCTAACAAAATCATGCGAGAAAGAAGCCAAGATCGAAAAAGGTAAGTTAAGGTTGCTTCTACAGCACCAGCACTAGCAACTCCTTTGCCAACATCCCCGATTTCTCCATTGATCAGGTCGTCCTCCATGATGACCACAATCAGTTCTCTTCTCCTACCCAACTAAAGATCAAGTTACGTGTGTTTTATTTATGTTTATCGAAGATTGAAATAATGTGGAACTAGTTTGTGTGATCAGAATTCTACTTAGAATGGGCGCAACATACCTATAATGGCGGATGCAGCGCTAAAATCTATAGCGACGCGGTGGAATTGACACAAAGTGCACCATTGTCGCTAGCCTGGAGCAACAATCTACACAGGGTTTTCACCAAATATCTATGTACGCTGGAAATAAGTCAAACTAGGGTGACAATGACAAGGAGCCAACGGGGAGCAGCAGTGGCAAAGCGCGTCCCCAGATCCAGCGGTGGAGGGGCCTTCTATGGAGCAGTCGCTGTCATATGTCGCACTTGTCGAGGCTGTCCCGCTAGCCTGGGCACCGAGCACCCGAACAGCCAAATCTGGAGCTTGCATCACTGGATCCGGGCCCAGGAGGCAAGAATCTGCCTCCTTGTTGGGCGACGACGGCCTCCCGAGCCGTGGCTCCGGTAGCCAGGGCGACCGCCGTGGCCATGGCCACCTCTAGGCCGTCATGGCACGGATGCCTCACCCGGCGAGAACCAGGCACCGAGCAGGCAGATTCAGGGGTGGGATCGACGGCGGGCCTAGGGGGTGTGGATCTGGCTCATTAGCGCCCCCCCTGTTGCTGCCGGCCGACCTTAAGGTGCTTGGTGTTGGAGAGAGAGTCACTGTTGCCGCTATCTTCTCAGCTTCGCGCCTTCTAGGGCCGTTGCGCAAGCCTCTGTCGTTGCTGCTGAGCATGCCTCCGCCATTTAGGAATGCAGCTCCCGCTATGCCAATCCGCAGCTCTGCTCTAGCCATTGAGCTCTGCCCTGCACGGAGGAGCCCCACGACGTGCTTATGCGAGAGCCTCGCCGCCACCTTCATGGGAGCTGTGCAGGCCTCTGCCAGCTTACCTCTGCCTATGGCGAGGGGGAGAGTGAGGTGGAGTTAACGACGATGGCTATGGTTCGTTGCCTCCCAAGTCGCCCATGCGCGCGGGGGGAGGGGATGTCACGATGTGGGGGCCAACACGATCGTAGCAGGAGAACTGATAAACAATTGTACAATGGCAGATAAGCTTGTCAGCGCCCCTGGTTCCCAGGTCAACAAGATGCCAAGAAGGAGCAAACGGTCCCATTTCAAGTATTTCGGTCCCTTCAAGATCATTGACAAGATCGGGACAGTGGCTTACAAATTGCAACTGCCAGCTTCATCACTCATACACCCAGTCTTCCATGTCTCTGTCCTGAAGCGGGCACCACCTGATACAACTCAGGTTTTTCTAACTCTTCCAGAGATTGATAACTTCTTGCAGTTCCAGAGAAAGTCTTGCAGCGCCGCCTACATCAGCGTGGTTCTCACTCTGTCCAGCAGGTGCTCGTGTGAAGTGGTCAGGCCTGGACGATGATCTGGCCACCTAGGAAGATGCTGAGGCGCTCATGGGGGTTTGGGGGTTTGTCAGCGCCCCTGGTTCCCAGGTCAACAAGATGCCAAGAAGGAGCAAACGGACCAAGCGAATCAACAATCTCGTCCATGGGTCAGAATGGGTTGGGCAACCCGGTCCATCTAGTGGGTGAGCTAGAGAGTTAAATAGAGAGCTGGAACTCAATCTATGTAACGAATATCACATTGCGTATGAACTTTTACTTCCTCGTCAGTTCTCTGCCTGCGATCCCCTCTCTTCCTCCCCCTTATTTTCTGTAGAGTTCGTCGGAGAGTGAGATCGGAGTCCGCCGCAGCGAGCGGGCTCTAACAAAGCTGAGCACGGTTGTGTCTCAGGGAAATTGATATTACATAGCCTTGGTTATGGGCCTATGGCCTCCATTCAGTTATAGAAGGATATTGCATAGCCTATATAGAAACCTTAATAGACCTATAATGGTTATAGTGACCGAAGTCTACCAAATTGATTGCTTAATGCTTCTGTTTCTTGTCATTATTTCTAGTTTTTTTTCCTTGCGTGTCTAATGTAAATTGACCTTGTGGCTCCAATGTGGCCTTTCATTAGTATAGCGAACATTGCTTATACAAAACAAAATGCAGATATTGGAATGAAGATGTGTGTGATTAACATGCGCACCTCTTATCCTTGAGGAAAGTCGATATGATGTCGATGATATGTTTATTCTTGGTCGCTGCTTTGGTGCCAGCATGTAGTACATCAGTACTATTAGCTGCTAGCTGTTGAAGAATGCTTGCCAGAACCTCCGTCATATTATGACATGAAGTGATCGACACAAAAGCCCGGGCCTGGAACTTATCTTCAATCGCTTCATACACGAGGCGGGCAAGGGTTGTTTTACCCATTCCCGCACCTCCAAGGATGGATGCCATTTTGAGCTGCGGTGTGCTCTCCTCTTCTCCGATCAGGTGTTCGATGATCTCATCCCTCGGTTTTTCCATGTCCACGAGCTCTGAGATGTCCTTGTGGACATACGGATCAACGACTTCGAATCAGCCGCTTGGCGGACCATAGTCGATGGTGACTTTTGTTCTTGAACATAAGCTCGAGATGGAGGTCCGGGAAGTCCGGATCTTCCACTTGTTGCGGCACCGCCGCATAACACATCAACTGCCCTTCTCCCGAGATCCCGGAAAGGACTCGCTGAATCTTTGCCTGAATGAAGCGCTTGCCGTTGTCGTTGCTGCGGCTTGATCATAGTGAGGATGAAGTCGCCGATGGCGTCATTCATGTCATCGGCGACGCCAAAGCTTCCATCCTCAGCTCCTTGCTTGCCGCATCACGATCCTCCCTCTCCCATATCACCCAAAGGATCGAGTGAATGGACTTGAGCTTGGACCTGATGAGCTTCACGCCTTTCCGAGTCCGCCACCGGAGCCGGTACTCACGCCGCGGCGCAGCAAAGTGCTGAGCTTAAGCTACGACGGGCCCTAATGCCCCCGTGGCTCTTGCCACGGGAGCGTCGTCCTCCATGCCCGCTTGAGTCCTCTGTTACTACTACTACACATGAGGTACCACAGCAGGAAGCCCCAAAGGGAGGCAGAGCCCAGATACAAGGCCCAGACGGCGCGGCCCGTTAAGAAGAAATGCAAGGTATGCAGAGAGGATTGGGTTTGAGGGCACTTGCATGTGCGGTCGAGGCAAGAGCCTCTGTAATACTTAAGCAAGCGAGTCACCGAGTCGGCATCTATCATGTATCGATACATTTGAACCTCTCAATAGAATTCATCTGTTCGTCCGTCTCGTGCTAATTCCTGCTTCCTCGCCTCGATCCCCTTCTTCCCTTCCGATTCCTGCCATATTCGATCCCCTACCCTAACAAGTGGTATCGGAGACACCGGTCTTTGGATCGCCACCTCTATCCTTCCCCAAAATTCCGTGCTCCTGCGAATCCCATCGATCGCTAGAACTCAATCGGAGAGGGTAGGTTGAGATTGGATTCGAGGTCCGTGGACTGCAGCTCGTCTTCGATTTCCTGTGATTCCCCTCCGAGTCGCGGTTTGTGGAAGCTAGGTCACCGGATTCCCAATCTACACCCCATCACCACTACACCCGCCACCAACGCGCTCGCGCGCCATGGACCCAACCAGAAATTGTTGCTCGATGAGATCCGTTCTTCGCTCGACGACGTCTCCCAAGCGCTTCTCGACGGTCTCGAGCAGCAGCTCAAGTCGTCGACATGCCGAATCGTCCACCCGCCCGAATACTTCGCTCGATACGCTTGTATTTTGGCTCAATTACAGGAGGCGAACGACGGGATGGCTCGGAAGAATACTTCGCCCGGTGGAATACGACGACCGCCGCTCGGGCAAGGGCAAAGCGGCCCGGTTCTTCCACCACCGCCAGTGCCCCCTCGATGCTGACAAGCGTCTTGGCGGGTTTCCGGTGGCTAATGTTGAGGACAAATACCGTGCACTGCGCGCGTGCTTCGTCGGGCCGCAGGTCTCTGTGTTCGCCGCGTGCCAAGTGGAACCGCAGCACAAATGCGCCGAGCCGTGCAGCTTCACGTCCTTCAAGAGTTGCTGGATATTTTTCCTGAAGAAGATGACAGTATTGATAATTCTTGAGCCACTACCCGATTCGCGGATCATGATGCACTTGTCGGTTGCAGCTTCTGCTGGGGCTGTTTTCCCCAAGACGTTTTCTATTGCCGGCATGATTCGGGTCGACATGTTGCTATCTTGCTGGATTCTCGGGAGCACCCACACCTTTATTAGTGCTTCACTGGCTTCAGAGTTACAAGGAGTTTTACGTGCTTAGTCCTTCTCTCTCAGTACAAGTGGCCAATGGGGCAGTCCCCGTCCCTGTTCGCTTTTATTCCTCAAGCTGTATGGAGCTCTCAGGGCTATGAATTTGCAACCAACCTCAAGGTTTTGCCTCTTACAACTCATGATATGATTCTGGGTCTTGACTGGCTGTCCAGTTTTAGCCCAATGTATGTTGACTGGGCTCGCCAGTGGATTGTTGTTCCTTACAATGGTACTATGGCCGTATTGATGGGTGAGACAGCAAACTTGCCAGTGGGTTCTGTAATCCAGCTATCTATGATACAGGATGATGATTCTGCTGCTCCAGTTATTCAGGATATTCCAGATCTTCAGGACCTTCTTACTGAATTCGCTCGTTTGACCCTCCATCCGGTCTGCCCCCGAAGCGTGCATGTGATCATTCTATTCCACTCATCCCTGGGGCACCACCAGTCTTTGCCAGACCTTATCGCTATGCGCCACTACTGAAAACTGAGATTGAGAAGCAAGTACAGGACATGCTACAGCAGGGTATTATTCAGCCCAGCGCCAGTCCATTTGCTTCACCCGTGCTTCTAGTAAAGAAGAAGGACAATACTTGGCGTTTTTGTGTCGATTACCGACAGCTTAACGCAGTCACTTCCAAAAGCAAGTATCCGGTGCCTGTAATTGAGGAACTCTTGGATGAATTGTCTGGGGCTGCTTATTTTTCAACACTGGATCTTCAAGCTGGTTTTCATCAGATCCGTATGAAGGAAGGTGAGGAGTATAAAACTGCTTTTCAAACTCATTGTGGGCAGTTCGAGTTTCGTGTCATGTCCTTTGGCCTTACCGAGCTCCGGTACCTTCCAAAGTGCAATGAACACCACCCTGGCCAGTGGCTTGCGGAAATTCCTGTTGGTTTTCTTCGATGATATACTGGTTTATAGTCGCACCCTGGCTGAGCATCTCGAGCACCTTCGGACAGTATTTCAATTGCTCACTGCAGAAGGCGGAGACTCAAGCGTTCCAAATGCTCCTTCGTTCAAACAAAGATTGCATATCTCGGACATGTGATTTCTTCCGAAGGTGTGGCCACCGATCCCTCTAAGCTCTCTGCAATTTCAGTCTGGCCAACTCCTCGTTCTGCCAAAGAACTCCGCTCGTTTTTGGGTCTTGCGGGTTACTATCGCCGTTTTGTGCGCCATTTCGGGTCCTGGCTCGTCCCCTCAATGATCTCGCTGAAGAAAAATACCTTGTTCATCCGGGCCAGCAGCTCATGCCTCTGCATTTGAAGCGCTCAAATCGGCACTTTGTCGGGCCTCCGGTGTTGGCACCGCCTGATTTCGACCGGCCCTTCTCAATTGAGACAGATGTGTCTGATGCAGGTGTTGGGGCTGTCTTGATGCAGATGGGCATCCTCTCGCATTCCTAAGCAAAGCGCTCGGTCCAAAATCCCGTGGCCTGTCGACATATGAGAAGGAATTCATGGCGATTTTATTAGCAATTCAGCAATGGCGACCATATCTGCAGTTCCGTGAGTTTACTATTCTCACCGATCAGCGTAGCCTGGCACAGCTTGATGAGCAGCGTCTCCACACGCCATGGCAGCAACGGGTTTTCTCCAAGTTGTTGGGTCTGCAGTACCGCATTCTCTATCGTTCTGGAACATCGAACCGTGCGGCGGATGCGCTATCCCGGTCACCCTTCTCCTCCAGCCCGCCAGGCTGTTCTTTCTTCAGCCAGTGCCATCGTGGTCAGCCTCCGTGGTCTCTAGTTACCAGGGGGATCAGTTTGCTACTGAGTTACTGCAGAAACTGTCCTTGCAACCGGATGTGGTGCCTAATTATACTTTACATCAAGGACTACTGCGGTATCGCAATCGTATATGGGTGGGTTCTGATAATGAATTAAGGCAACGCCTCATCACTGAGTTTCACTCAACTGCTTGGGCTGGTCATTCGGGTATTCCGGTTACCTATAGCCGCTTGAAGCAATGTTTTGCCTGGACAGGTATGAAGTCTGATGTGCACTCCTTTGTTCGATCCTGTACCATCTGTCAGCAGGCCAAGTACGATCGATCGAAGTCTCCTGGCTTACTTCAGCCCCTACCTGTCCCGGAGTCCGCGTGGCAAGTAATTTCTATGGACTTTATCACTGGGCTGCCTATATCTGATTCTTTCTCTTGCATTCTGGTGGTCGTCGACCTGTTCACCAAGTACAGTCACTTTATCGCGCTGCAACATCCTTATACAGCCCCAGCCGCGTAACAAAGATTCATACAAAGAAGTGTACCGGTACCATGGGCTTCCAAGTTCTATTGTGTCCGACAGAGACACTATCTTCACTTCCCTGCTCTGGTCGGAGTTGTTCAAGCGTGCCGATGTTAACTTGTGCCGCAGTACCTCTTATCATCCCGAGTCCGATGGCCAGACCGAACGGGTGAACCAGTGCCTCGAGACATACCTGAGATGTTTTGTGCATGCCTGCCCCAAGCATTGGCACAAGTGGTTATCTTCAGCTGAGTACTGGTATAATACTGCACCTCATACTGCTATTGGCCGATCTCCATTTGAGGCCCTTTATGGGTATCAACCTCGCTCCTTGGTATTGGATCCGTCATTACCAGTGAACCCTGCACTTCTTCAATGGTCTGAGGGTCGTCAGTGGATGGATGATCTCCTCAAGCAACACCTGAATCGAGCTAAGCTCAGGATGAAGAAGCAGGTCGATCAGAAGCGCTCTGAACGTTCATTTGCTGTTGGTGATCTGGTATTCTTGAAACTACAGCCGTATGTGCAGACGTCATTGGCACCTCGAGCTCATCAAAAGTTGGCATTCCGATTCTTCGGTCCATACAAGGTGTTGTCTAAGATTGGATCAGTGGCTTACAAACTTGAGTTGCCTCCGCATTCGTCTATCCATCCTGTGTTCCATGTGTCCCAGCTGAAACAGGCGGTCGGCACCAAGCATCAGGTAACACCATTGTTGCCAACTGATTTCGCCTTTCATCTAGCACCAGAGCATGTTTTGGATACTCGTCTGGTGGCTCGTGGCTTGTCTCAAGTTAAACAAGTCCTGGTGAAGTGGAATAATCTGCCCGTTTCTTTGGCTACTTGGGAAGATTATGTTGCTGTGCGTCAGGAGTTCCCTAAGTCCGCTGCTTGGGGTCAAGCAGAAACCCAAGGGAAGGGGGATGTTACTACTACTACACATGAGGTACCACAGCAGGAAGCCCCAGTGGAGGCAGAGCCCAGTACAAGGCCCAGGACGGCGCGGCCCGTTAAGAAGAATGCAAGGTATGCAGGAGAGGATTGGGTTTGAGGGCACTTGCATGTGCGAGTCGAGGCAGAGCCTCTGTAATACTTAAGCAAGCGAGTCAGCCGGAGTCGGCATCTATCATGTATCGATACATTTGAACCTCTGAATAGAATTCATCTGTTCGTCGTCTCGTGCTAATTCCTGCTTCCTCGCCTCTGATCCCCTTCTTCCCCTTCTGATTCCTGCCATATTCGATCCCCTACCCTAACAGTCTCTCAGCGCTTGGCCTTGCTAGGTTGCTTGCAGGGCCGCCGGCGCCGGCGGACAAAGGAAGCAGTGGGTTTGTAGTTGTGTGTGTCTAGAAGCAATGGGTACGGTGGATTATTTCCAAACTACCACTACCGATGATGGTTATCATTGCACTAAACCCAGACTAGCTAATTGCATTGCAAGGGCACCAAACCGAGAGAGATTGCTAGCTTTTCTTATGGACAAGCTTGAACTTTTACTTTCTTTTCTTTTGATATAGCACACGATGATGCCTTTTGTTTTGGGTTAGCACAAACTAATCAATACACGATCGATATCTTGGAATCTCAAGACAAATAGCGTTGGCCACCGGAACAAAGCTTAACACTGCTGGCGAAGCAACGAACATGATACTTTGGTTTCCTTTATTGCTAACCTCACTGAATATGCTTTCCTTGGAAGAAGAGTAAAGCTACTCTATGCAAATGGTGTCATTCGGCAGTGCAAGCAAAGCATCAAGCATGGTTCACTTCACACAGGCCAACAAGACTGTATCATGATCAAGTCGGTACATGTCAGTAAAGCACTACATGGCCATATATTTCAAAATAAGTGCACCGCTCACCTCTACTACTGAGTCCTGACGGCAAAGGAAGCGACAGAAACATCAAAGCATGGTTCAAAGGGGTCAAAATCAAAAAGATCAAGCGCAAAAATAAATTTGGTAAAGATCAATGCACAAACATGCATGGTTCAAAAGGCACAGACATGGTCCAAAGCAATAACACTGTCAGGTCGTACTCTGAATCGATAGTGTCGTTTCTGCCTAAACCCCTGTTTTAAATAGCGGGCTAAGCCATTTAGCGGCAACTTCCTTAAAAAGCTATTTAGCGCTATAGCGAGCTATGATAGCGGGCTAAACCATTTAGCGGCTGAGTAAAAAATATGCCAAACATTATATAATTTTACACATAATAAAGATAAAAATATAGATAGTTCAAAGTCTTATGTAGTGCTTCATCAGCCATTGTCTTGGAAGTGATATGTCTCCATTCGGGTTTGGGCCTTGAGATGAGATTTGGGCCTCGCCAATCAATTTGGGCCAACGGAAATCAGCCCAATATCTTATAGCGCTAAATGAGCTGCAGTTTAGCGTTTTTTTGAAGGCTATTAGCGGCTAATAGCGGCAAATAGCGTTTAGCGCTAAAATGGCAATAGCTTAGCGCAAATTAAAACAGGGGCCTAAACTGCCGGTTTGGACCCCAAACCGACATTGTTTGCTTTACTAACACTGCGGATTTCTATACAACCAGTAGTGTTAATTCACATCCGGCCTCGTTTAGTTGGGCAAGTTTTTACCTCCAACTTCCAAGTTTTCAGATTCTCTCTCCATCACATCACATTAAATACACCAAAAGACATATGTTCGGAGCAGTTAATATAGGTAAAAAAATAACTAATTACACAGTTCTGTTATACATCACGAGACGAATCGTTTGAGCCTAATTAGTCAATGATTGGACAATGTTTGTCACAAACAAACGAAACGTGCTACAGTGTTCAAATTCTAACTTTTAACATTTGCCAGAAAAATTTGCCCAACTAATCGAGGCCCTGCTGCCAGTTGGAGCCGAGAACCGAAACCTTGCTTCACATCACCGCTCTGGGGTAGTGAAAGCTACTTATGCATGGTGTCATTCGGACTTCGGAGTGCAGGCAAGCAAGCAGAAGAAAGCACGAAAGCGATGCAAATCAAGAGTCCATGATCTGGTTTACCACAGCCACAAACGCATAAAATAAACAAAACAAAAGATACTTGGGTTGGGCACCCTACCCTACCCTACCCACAGGCTTTTGCTTTTGCTTTCTTTTTTTTCATATTAAGCAAACATGTCTTTTTCTTTTAGATTAGCACAAACTAATCTATACAGTACGATAACTTAGAATCTCAAGACTACTAGCGTTGGCCAACGGAACAAAAAGCAAAAAGCTACGACATTGTTGATCACCTTGCAAAAAACAAATGATTTTAATACTACAAAGTATAGTATTATCCGATCTTGGCTTGGCCTGTAAGGGATTTTGTGATTCTTCTCGATCCTTTCTTTGAACAAATAAACAAAAACCCCAAGAAATGAACATGATGCTTTCCTTTCCTTGAACAGAGCAAGACGAAGCCTATTTTTGAGATTGTGTATTGCATTGCATCTCCTTTTATATTTCACTGGATATGTAGATAACTAAAGACACCACTACAGAATTGTTTTTACGTGACACCCCAAATCCATCCGTTGCTCGCCACGGTTATTCGGGCCGGCCGATCACCCAGCTGACCGCCACAGTTAATCCATTAACCGCGGGCGGGCGTGGCGCATAATATAAAAAACGCTTGCCACGGTTTCTGTGACAGGCATTCTAGCGTGCACGCCACACAAAATCAGTCAATCGTGGTGGGCAACGTTAAAGGCCCGCCATGAAAAATACTGAGTCCCCATAAGCCCAGACAGGGCCCAATCCCGCAGCACCTAAATAACAAGGGACTTAGGGTTTCACGGATCACTCCCACTCCCTCCCAAATCCCCCCACCTCTCCTCCCTCACTCGCACGTGGCTTCTAGCTGTGAGAGCCGAGCACCTCTTCTCCTCCCTCACTCCGATCTAGGCAGGAGAGCACCCTCTCCTCCACCTTCGTCGGCTCCTCTCCTCCTCTGTGTGCCGCACCCCGTCCCTCCAAGCCCGTGGCAATCCTCTCCCTCCTCTCCTCGCTCTTTCTCACACGGCAGCGGATGCAGGAGGAGGCGGTGGCGGTCCAAGTTAGCGGCATCGAATGGGCGAGGCGGGTGGTAGTGGTCGTGGGCCGCGTGTCCGGCGTCAGATGCGGGCGGCGGCGGCAGAGGTCCACACTTGCAGCATCAGAGACGGGTGGTAGCGGCAGCGGTCCGGATCAGATGATGCACATGCTCGCGGCATCGGGGTGGACGGCGCGCGAGCCATGCCCAGATCCGAGAGGGTAGGAGGCAGATCTGACTGGATTGCATGATGGACGTGGCGGCGACGCCGTCCCTCCCAACGGCGGCGATGGATCTAGGTTTCGGTTTCAGCCCGTATGGGCCGGCATGGAGCTCAATTTTTTGTTCCGATAAACCGTGGCGAGCATAGGGTCCGTCACGGTTAGTCCGCCATTAATCGTGACCTCAACTAAGTATCATTGTATTCTTTGTTAATTACACTTTGATGTCACAAATCATGGTAAGTCAAAGCATGTCAAGTCCTACTGTATTTATATGATAATATAATACTAACATTTATAATGTCAACTAAGTATCGTTGTATTCTTTGTTAATTATATTTTTTTTTTTTTCCTAAAATTGAGCTCAGCTCCTACTTCATTAAGGAAAAATGGATAGTTCAAAGATACACACGACCTTTGCAATTCCCATGGCGAGATACTAGGGAGCGGGCGGTAAAACAATAACACAAGACACCGCTAAAAACGGTGGCGCAGGAGGGTGTAAACTAAGAAAAACAAAGTTGAGCTACAGTAGGTTGGGAAGACTGCTCAAGGACTAAATCCCCCAAAGAGCCCAAGTGTCGCCCTAGCAATGGATGACGTCAAACAACGGCAGTGGCGTTCTTGATGCGTTGTCAAAGGTACGCCTATTCCGCTCCTTCCAAGTCTCCCAGGAGACGAGGAGCACAAACGAGTTGGAGGCCCTCCTGAGCTGCTCCGGTGCGAGGGTGCACACACTCAGCCACCAGGCGGCGAGGGAGGGAGGATGTCGGGGTCGGATAGAGGTGCGCTAAGCCCACCCAAGAGAGCATAAGGAACCACACCTGCCGAGTGTAGACTGTAGACGCATGAGGCGAGCAAGTGGTTCTCCTACGAGCAGAGGGCGCAAACCGCAGTCTGCAGCCCATGGCGCCTCCGTCATTCGGCCGTCCAAGGCCGGTCGTGCAAAGCAAGCCAACAAAAGAACTTCACCTTAGGTGGGGCGGACGCCTGCCAAATTTCTAGGGCACCCGCAAGCAAAGTCCTCTCGACAAAGAACAAGTGGTAGGCCGAGGAGCTGGAATAAGCTCCACCCGCTGTCCATCTCCGCACGGAAGCGATCCGAGAGGTCCGGCTGAAGCTGCACTTGCTACAGCATCTCCCGAAGGCACATGAACTCATTGATGACCGCCGCCATTCCACCTCCACCCACTGTCCATCTCCCGACAAAACGATCCGAGAGGTCCGGCTGAAGCTGCACTCGTTGCAGCATCTCTCCCGAAGGCACATGAACTCATCGATGACCGCCGCCGTTTGAGCACCAACAATGTCCCGGGTCCACGGGCGTGGCTTGAGCGCCTCCCGAACAGTGCGACCACGTCGGTGGCGTCCAACTGCGCGGAACAGACATGGTGCGAAGTTGCAAACGGCTCCCTCGGGCAACCATGCATCCGTCCATAACAACACGCACGCACCGTCCCCCCTTTTAAATGTAAGGAGTATGTGATTTCTGCTCATGTTCTTGTTCTCTGCACTAGTATGTGATTTCCTAATAAAATAAACAAAAGAAAAGATACTTGGGTTGGGTACCCTACCCACAAGCTTTTGCTTTCACTTTGTTTTCTTTTCATATAAGAAAACATGGCTTTTCTTTGGATTAGCACAAACTAATCTATACAAGATAACTTGGAATCTCAAGACAACTAGCGTTGGCCAACGTCGGAACAAAGCAAAAAGTTACGGCACTGATCACCACCTTGCAAAAACAAGTTATTTTTATACTACAAAAGCACAACACCTCTAATCCGATCGTGGCTTGCCTGTAAGGAAGTTTTCTCGATCCTTTTCTTTGAACCAATAAATAAATAACACAAGCAATAACATGATGTTTTCCTTTCCTTGAACAAAGCAAGACGAAGCCTAATTTTTTGAGATTGTGTATTGCATGCATCTCCATTTATTTCACTGGATAAGTAGATAAATAACAGTGGCGAGAATACTTATGCCAAGACTACAAATCTTTGTAGTTCTCTCTATCACTTTGGTCAAACTTGAGATACTTTAACTTTTCAAGTTTCTTAGGCTAGTTTTAATGGGGGCTTCATGTCACAGTTTCCAGTGCAAGAAGAGTTTCATCCCCATAAAACTCTCTCTACTCCCATGAAACTCTTATCACCTCTCTCATCATTAATACAGTGTCACATCAGCCTAATTAATGTCAATAAAACTCTTATGAAATTCCATTGAGACTGACCTTAAAATAACCCGATCGCTTGCTTCTTCAGTTCCCCATCGCCCCTCCCTGGTGAGCCGCGGCCACCTCCACCAAAAAACTCCAATCCTACCCTCCTACTCGGCGGGCAGCAGTCCCAACTCCAGTCCAACACGGACCCTTGCCCCGCTGTTAGAGCAGCCATCTTTCATTCGCCTCCCCTGTTTCATGCAAATCAAACCAATCTTTTGAATGTAACCTTCCATGGCATTCCATTCATCTCCACCGTTGGACAGTTGGACGGCAGCAACCTGTACTGTACCCCAGGAAGGGTAAACGGTTGCCAGCTTAAGGTCTGCCCCCATTTCTGTTCTTGTTGCTATTATTATTCTTTTGTTTTTGTTATCATAGTGGTGATTGTTTTCTTACCGTGGCAGACTGGCAGTTGAACTTTAAGGTCGTTGATCCTTGATGGTTGCCTAGTCCAAGAGACCAAGATCAGGTTTGTCTCATGAGCTTGTTTTTCATGCAACCAGTTTAATTTGAAGTGAGTATCTGCTGTTGATGCTATGTTTTGTTCATTTCATTTTCTATTTGGGAGATGGCAAAGTGGCCTTTAAATTCTTGTAGTTCTAATATTGAGTGTATACCGTATACAATGATGGATAAGAAATAAGAAAGGGAAAAGCTAACGGATCAGAGTGTTCTCGATCTGAGCTTTCTGTAATCGTCCTTTTTCAACTTCTACTACTCCTATAAATTGTTTATATATGTTTTTTCCTTTTTCTTTTGTAGATTGACAACAGCTGGGAAGGTTCTTGACGTTTATCTGTGCTCGATCTGAGCATCCTGCCCCTGTTCATGCATCACCGACAGGAGAGGGCTGCAGGTGCGAAGAGCACAGAGGAGAAGATGGAGTTTGTGGTGGGTGCTTCGGAGGCCACCATGCAATCTCTCCTAGGCAAGCTGGGCGGCCTGCTTGCTCAGGAGTACACTTTGATCCGCGGCGTCCGCGGCGATATTCAGTACATCACCGACGAGCTGGCCAGCATGCAGGCCTTCCTGGGTGACCTCGGGTCCACCCAGGACGACCATGATCGCCGGCTCAAGAACTGGATGAAGCAGATCCGTGACATGGCATATGACATGGAAGACTGCATCGACGACTTCGCCCACCGCCTTCCCCACGACCCCCTCAGCGATGCAAGATGCTCCTTCATAGTGACACTAGTCTACGACCTGTGGACATTTTGGCCTCGCCGTGAAATTGCTTCCAAGATTGCTGAGCTCAAGGTCAGGGCGCAACAGATCGCTGAGCGGCGTGGCAGATATGGAGTGGACAATCCAAGCCCAAAAGGTGTTAGCAGCTCTGGAACCCATGCCATTACTTATGGCATTGCTGAGCATCTGATGGCAGACCGTCAGCTCATCCACACGCCAAAGCCTGTGGGAGTGGAGGAGGACATGAAGAAGCTTCGGCCTTGGCTAACAAAAGAATCTCATCGAGCTGCTGTTATTTCCATAGTTGGGTTTGGTGGGGTGGGAAAGACCACCATTGCCACCAAACTGTATGGAGATTTCGGGAACGAATTCGTCTGCCGAGCGTCAGTCACGGTGTCGCAGAACTATGATGAAGATCAAGTCCTCAGGGATATCCTGAGTCAAATCAAGCCACGGGACAGAGAGCAAGAGCAACAAGAACAAAACACAGCCATAGCAGAGAAGAAACTAGCTGCTCGCATGAAAGGCTTTGCAAAGCTTGTTGTGCCTGTGACACTCTGTGGTCACTGCATCAGGAAGCAAGGCAATGATGGCAACACTCGTTGGACACAAAGCAAGATAGAAACAATGAGCCACGACCAACTTATTCAAGAGCTGCAATCGCGCCTGAAAGGAAGGAGGTACATCTACATTATTGCTTTACTTTTTGTAGCAGCTATATTGAAGATTGTGCAGCGTATATACACACAGTCACTGAACAATGTGATATTTTAACTTGTCAACACTTAAAATCTTATATGACGCTCCGATTACTATCATCAGGCAAGAACTTAGGGCCAAGAGTTATTGACACCGACACAAAATACAAAATAAATAACATCAATAATTGTAGCAAATGTATTGATTCTCACAATAATTAGAAACATGTACTTGGTATACTCTAATCTTCGCGGTCAATAATACACATTAGATCTATTATTTCCAAAAAAGATGCCCGCCATCCCCAATCCAGAAGAGTGCTCTACAAAGCAATAAAATTGCACGAGAAATCAATAGATTCATTAGGAGGCGGTCCGCGCCAATTCCTTGGACGCTGCGGGGGGAGTAGCCAGGGGAGGCACTGTGCGGCCCCAAAGGCGGCGGCAGCGGGGGCTCTCATATGGGGGCCGTGGCGCCTCGTTGGAAGGAGCTTCGGCGACCAGGGCAGCGGAGGCTCATCGGGGAAGCCAACGATTGTGGCTTGAAGGTGCGGATCCGGTCCTCCGGTGGCGGATCCGGTCCCCTCGGGCTGGATCCGTGCATGCGAGGGGGTGGATGGCGGCGCTCATGGGTGGGCGACTACGGCGGCGGCGGGAGGCCAGAGCTGCTGGCGGCTATGGGGGCGGCGTCATCGGTTGAGCTGGTGGCGCTTGATGTAGTGCGGTGGTGTAGCGGCAGCGCCCGGGTGCAACGCTTTCGGCGTCTTCCTCACCCGGTAGCGATGGCGAGACGAAGGCGCCGTCGATGGGATGGGGCGGCAGGTGTTGTGGTGGTGACGCGATGGGATGGCGATGGCGGCTCTATGCGCATGCAGGCGTTGTTGGTGGCATGGAGGCGACGATGGGGCTGGTGGTAATCCCAGCGGCGCCCGATGGCGCTTGGCACCTATGCCGACCTATGGTTGCGGATCAACGAGTTGGGCACCAAGTTAAGGATTGGAGGTCGGTGTCAATGGCATCTGAAGGTGGCGGAAGGTGGGCGTTTGCGTAACTATTGGAGGGCTTGGCATCTACTTGGTGGAGGGCGGCGGTCTTGGAGGGATCGTCGCTAGTTAATACGAATAAGCAGGCTGGCTTGGGTGGCACCCATGAAGTTGGAGAGGAGGCCATTGTGGGACATGGTGGCCAGCGATTGCTTTAGAGGTAACTTGTGCGGTTTGGTGGCGGGTGGTCCCACTCTACGGCAGACTATTTCGGCATAAGGAGGTTCTTCCTTGACTGGCTGGTGGAGGATCCATGGAGCACATCTATCTTCTGGTGAGGCAACTAGGTGGCCGGAAGCTGCGGTGTATGTGCTTGGATAGCGTTGGGCGGGGATCAGATTGGTGTGTGCTAGTGGCAGCTTCACGCATTGGTTTGGCAGCTTGCAGCAGACCGGCGGCTATCCCCGCTTATAGTGGTCAGTCGGTGCGGTGCAAGCGGATCCGGTGGTGGGAGGGCTCAAACTGCAGCGATCCATGGCGGCTAACCCTGCATGGCAGCAGGTTAGCTTCGATGTGGGTCGTCATCGTTGTGATGGCGCAAGTGGTGACAATGGCATTTTCACCACGACATCCTTTTCATCTAGTGTTTTGGTAGTGCAGTGTGGTGACCCGACCTGCAGGTTGGAGTTGGTGGTGGTTTCCTTTTTGAGTTGTACTTCAGCTTGGTGCGGTCCATGTCGAGTCCCAATTTGACCGAATCGGAGTTATTCTTTCTTTTTCCCTTTTTGATGAGTTGTTTGTTGGTCGTTGTTGTATCATTGCGCCCAATTTGGGCTTCCTTCTTTTTAATATAATCTCCTGCACGGTTTGTTTTAAAAAATTAGGAGGCTAGTAGACAAGGGTACATATATAGCCTATAGGCAAAGGCGGACCCTAGGCTAGTTTAAAAGAAGTATGGCCACACTAAGGGATCTCCTTGCGGATATAACATTAATCATTAATCAATCTATAAGTAGCCATAAGGGTTCAATGGCCTCTGGGGCCTGTTTTAATCGGATATATAATTCAGTTTGGTTTCTTGAGTTCTTAGAAACTCCTGTTTCGAGAAAACACAACTGAACCGATTGGTCAATCCCGGAATGAGAAACGAAAGCGGTTTGGTGTTGCCTTTCTTCGGTTACTGTTTTTAGTTGAACCCGAACAAGCGTTCAAATTGGACCCGAACTCACGAAAAGACATCAAATCCTTGATGAAGATGTCCGTATACTAGGATGACATCAACACATGGAGGATGTAGACAACACTAATGGCAACATGCACCCGAGCAAAGTGAAGGTCAATCATGTAGACTATCTTTGATGTTGTCGTAGTACAACAAAAGGGAGCCTTGGCTGGGTGGGGGTGGGTTGGCTCACATAAAGTTGCCCGCGACCGAAAGCCTCGACCATGATACTCAGCGTCGATTGCTAGACCTAGAGGCAGCATTCTAGCATTTGGAAGATCGGGGAGATGAGGCTATCCTCGAGGAACACAGAATAACTTGAGGTGGATTTGGGGTTGTCGAGCTAGCAAAAAGCGTAGTCGGCGTTGGAGTATACAACCGGGCCGAACTATGATGAGGGTCCAAGAAGATTTAGAGTGGCAAGGTGAGGCTCTCAATGATCATGCATGTGGAGGCGGACCTACTAGATGGTGTGTAGGAGATCGATGTCCGGGGCGGGTGGAGGTGAGGTATTGCGCAGCACTAGCCATACAACGAAAATCTATGGCATCACTAATGGCATACCAGCCCTGCATTGAAATCTTGGTAGAGAAATCCACTAGAGCGGTGCAAGGATTCCCCACTTAGCCATGCTCGCATGGTCGAGGATCTCTTGGATGTACTGATGTTTGCAAGAGAAAGTGGCCATTGGGCCGTCGCTGAACCAACATCTCGAGGAAGTGATGGAAAATGCCCAAGCCGTCCATCGACAACTCCTACTATAGGGCAACAATGGTGCAATGCTAGAGCCGCGACCAACGATTTAGTAAGGGCGATGTCATCCACGCGAGCATGCAATACGTAGATGTGGTTGGCACCGTATTGAAAGTTGAAACCATGGCGGGATCGATTAAAAGGCTAGGCCGATAACAAATTGGAAAAGCCCACACTAGCCCATTAATCGAGTCCTTGTATATATATACATACAAACCCTAATCTCTCACTTCCCCATCTCCCACACTCAATCGGCAATCCCCTCTCCCCCAAACCATTCATACCTCCCTTCCCCTCCCATCTCCTAGGCAACATCACTCTCCCCACTGTCTCCCTCTTCTCCAAAGAAGCACCCATACCTCCTCTTCCCCCCCAGCGACATAGGGCGGTGAGCAAGGTGGTACGGCCTAGGGCATGGCGAGCAGCGCCAGGGACTCCGGCCGACATGGCGGCGCGGGCGGCACAGCGGGGAAGGTGATGGGGACAGCGCATGTCGGATCTAGTGTATGCCCTCATGCTCTCTCCCCTCCCCTCCGCTCTATTTCTAAAATCCAGCGAGGATGCCCCTCACCTCTCCCTTCTCTCTAGATACGCCGGCGGCGGTGGCGGCCCTGCGGCGGTGGCCCGATCAAATCCAGCTCGAGGGGCAGCGGCGGCGGATCCAAGGCACTAGTGTGGATTCGGTAGTGGCGGCGCGGGGGCAGCGTGGATCGGCGGCGGCAGCAAGGCCGGATCTAGGCCCATTTTATCGCGGTTTTTAGATTAACCATGGCAGTTTTTGTAATAAAACCATCATGGTTAATATTAACGGTGGCGGTTTTGGGGGTAAGAACCAGTTTACTTGTGGCCTTCTATTCGTGGCGGTTACAAAAACCACGACGACTGAAAAAAACCCACCACAGTAAAGATTTTCAGTAGTGGTAGGTGGTTTAGAAAAGGTGAGTTGGTGGAGGTGGAGTTGTGGCAGGAGTTAAAGGTGGCGTGATTAAAATAGGAGGAGAAGGCATGGAGGTATCATCACCAAAAAACAAGGAAAACACAAAAAGGTGATGGGCTCTGTAGTGGAATACTGAGGGCTTATTGGATGGGTTATAATAGAAAGGATGATGCTCAACAAATTATCCGTGAGAGATCTGGATGCGGCGGGGAGAAGGGTCATAGCATCGATAACCTTTATCCTCCTTGCACTGATTCGTCTCTATAGACAATTCTAGAACCTTGTAGAGCTTTCATGTGTGCTGTAGTTTCGATTTGTGAGTGAATCTGATCATGGGTTGTGATAGTCGCCTAGCGCATTGGCATTAGTTGGTGATGGAAAGATCACCCTGAATGAAGTTGTGGAAGGCGGCGTTGAGGTAGAACACCTGCTGCTTGCGGTTGCCGGTAAACTAATGTTCCATGGCGATTGAGATGGAGCGAGCAGTGGCAGGGCCTTCCTAGACAATCTCATCGAGCGAGGACCATTGGCCATTGTCAACATCGCTGGTAGAGGAGGCTTCAGCACACTTGCTGGCGTCAGCGCGGGCATGCTGAGCTTCGGTAGCTAGGGTGTGCTCGGCCTCACGGGCAGAGTTCATTTGAGTCCATTCGAGTCCCAAATATGTGTTTTAAATTTATAGATTTTCAAATGCAAGAACTCGAATGTTCACATAGTTACTACCAAAAGGTGTAGTAGCCGACCTGAGCTACATGTTTACTATTGATAAGTTTATATTTAAAGTTGTTTAGAGCCTCATATATTTTTCTTAAATTCTCATATATTTAAATCTTGGATGGAGAGACATCCACCAAAGTATTTTAAAGTTGTTTGGAGTTTTCAAGCAACCTTGGATGGAGAGACATACTATACCAAAGTTGTAGTGCTTGACAAGATTTAAATCTTTGTAGGTAATTTTTTCATTTTAATTCATTATGTAGCCAAAATATTGAATATAAGACTACAAAATGTTTACATAAAAAGATAGCTTATTATATAGTGTTCAAAGGTAGGTTTACGGGTTGGATTCTCTAAAGTTGCAATGCATAGTATTTTCGCACACTAATCAGGTATTACTCACAATAACAATCCAGTCAATTGTATATCACATTAGGTTTAAAAAAGGAAATTCATGAGGACATATGCATTCTATGAGTAAAACAGACATAATAACAATTGGACAGATCAATTTATCTGCTCACAACGTCTCATGCAACAAACAAATGAACTAGCACCTTTTTCTCACTTTGTAATTTATTTGATTTTTGTTCGCAGGTATATCTTTTGATTGATGACATATGGTCTGTAGAAACATGGGAGAATATTAGAAATTGGTTGCCACATGAAAAAAAGACAGTAAAGGGAGTATCAAAAATAATATGTAAATGGAAACCTGCAGGATAGCGGGTTTTCCGGATCAGGCGTTCGGGCGATCCTGGCGATCGTCTCCGCCGCCGGCCATCCCGTCGCCCCTACCAGCCATGACCGCCACCACCACTGCCCCAGCTCACCTCCCCCACGCTCCTTGACGTGGTCTCCACCGACGCGCGGCTGCCGGACGCGATCGCGCGGCTGCCTCGTCCCGTCGTCGCGGCGCGCCCGGTCTACGTCGTCTGCGCTCGCCCGGAGCGCTGCCTGACGCGGCTGCCTCGTCCGTCATCCGCGCTCGCCCGACGCGCTGTCCGACGCGGGCGCGGCCCTGCAGTCCTCCGTGCGCGGCCAGGTTCGACGGTCGCGACCACGGGGATCGCCCGACGCTGCTGCCACCGCGACGAGAAGCCATGGAGCCGGGATCTGGGTCACGACGTTGGGCAGACATGGTGGAGGAAGATGAGGGAGGAGAGAGTCCTCGCCTCGGCAGTCAGGCTTGCCGGCACGTTGGAGGACGGGCCGGTCGATGAGGCTCTCGTGGCCTCTGCCATGCGCCGGCGAGGAGGACGGCGGCGCTGCCTCCGTCTCTGGCCCGGTGCGCGCTCGCCGGACGAACCTCTCGGCCGTGGTCCTGGTGGATGCTATCCCTTAGTGACTCGGGAGGGGTTCTCCGACTCGGCTCGAGTGCCCGCCGTCGCCCGATGGGGCGCAATCCACCGCCGCCCGGCCGCTGCCGCCACGGGTCCTTCGTCCTCGTCGGCGCCCCTGCACGACACCGCAAGAGACGCGCAAGCACACGCGATAGGCGCCCGGTCTCCAACACAATCCCCGCCGCCGAGCGGTCACCGCCACCATCCCATCCGGTTAGGGTTTCGTGGCACACCCGACGCAGAGGGGTTTCTTTCGTGGAGGCGCCCGGCATGGCAGGGTTCGATCGCGCGGGGTCGCCTGAGGGCTGTGCCGCGGAGTTGATCGGGCTTGTGCTTCAATTGCCTCGTGGCGCGCCATGTCGGGCGCGGTGCACCTTCCGGTCGCGATGCCTGCCGTGCCGTCGGGAGGGGCACCGTCTTGAGAGGCTTGCCCGATGCAGGCGGAGACAGAAACGGACGCGACGGACTCTCGGCGCCGCCTCACTCCGCCCGCGACGCCTACGATCGCTTCCATCGTGGTGCCACCGCCCCCACCTCCTCCACCGCCTCCCACCGCGGAGGCATGCGTCAGCCTCGCCAAAGCTACTGCCCCTGGCGGGCCGCCGTCGGGTGACGGGCGACCGTCGCCTCGACCAGCGCACAGCGGTGGAGCGCCCGCGACGCGGCGGTCCACCCAAGGGGCGGGCGGGCAGCGGTCCGTGGTCGGTCGTTGGCGGCGTGCACCCCGCCTCCCCACCCCACAATGGCGGGGGAGCACGGCGAACACCCCCTCGCCTCCTCCACGGAGCGACAACCGGCTGTACACCCGGCGCGTGTGCAGCGGGAGGCGCGACCACCTCCTCTCGGGCCCGAACATGGGATTGGCGACTCACCACCGGAGTTAGACCACGGCCACACCCCGCTCTGCGTGCGGCCAGCCGGGAGCTCCGCCCCATCGTCATAGTGCCACGCTCTCTTGACCTACGAGCGAGGAGGATATCACGGGCCAGGCTTTGGTAGGGGATGGTGGGCGGCCCCGCTCATCCGTTTCCATGTCCACCGCTGCGGTATATAATTACCGCAGTCCCGCCGGTGCATCGGGGTTGAGGGGCGTCAATGTGCGGCGACACGGAACCCTGACTTCACGGTTCGCCGGAAACATGGCAGGTCGTCAGCGGGTTCTCGTGCCCCTCTTGGCACGGGGTGACCCGCTGTCTGGCGACCCTGCGCACCTCACCGATCCGCCGCAGCGTGCCGGTTCAGCGTCCCGGTGGGCATCCGCGAGTTCTTGTGCATGCCAGAATGCGATGTCCATCCAAGCTGTGCTTGGGGCCATCTTTGCACGAGAATCCAGCCGGCTCGGCCCCCCGAGTGCCCCTTGATGATGATGCGTGAGTTGTTGGTTATCGCTGATGGCCGGCACCCACTGCATATACCGGTGAACAGCTCATTAACATCCCGGAGCCTCGATGTGGGGCAGCGACGGAGGTGACCGGGCAGCTCTACCTCCTACAACTCCGATCTCGGGTGTGGGACTTGCGCGCCCGAGGAGGAAGCCGCCGGCCTCGCGACGACGCCGAACGGAAGATGGCGGGGGTGACGGAGCGACAGGGACGAGGGGCGTCGCCCAGCCACCGTGGCGCCCCGCGACCACCGAGCACTCCGGGGCGGGCGCGACCACACACCTTCGGCCGGCGGCCCGTAACCGCAACTAGCCTTCGTCGAGGCAATGTCAGCGCCACCATGAAGTTGTCAGGTGGGCGCCATCTCCTGCCCCTTTGGCAACAACACAGTTCATCGGGGCGTTGGCGTTCCATTGGAGGATCGGTGGGCACCTCCCTCCCCGCCCCGCACACCCAGGCCGAGGGGCTCCCCGGCTCGGCCTTGTCGAGCCTTCCTTGTGGGCAGGAGGGTCTCCAAACACCTCCGCTGGCAGCGCCACCCGCTCGACTACACCTTCATCGGCAAAAGGTTACGCACACCATCCATGTGGGTGCCGATCCGGAGAGAGTTCGCGGTACAATCGTAGGCTTCATCGGGGCCTTCATCAATGTCGCTCCCACACTTAATTCAAGATGGGCGCGGACCGCGGTAGTGCAGCAGACCCCATCGATTGGTGGCGAGGATCTAGTGCGTGGAGGAGCTCGGTTGTTGACACTTGTTATCATATAAATTTATTAATCAAATAAACATGAGAAAGGGGTATAAATCATAATAACAACCTAGAATAGGGGTCACTAACATATTTCCATCAGTTTTGGTAAAGTTGTGAATTGCGAGGGGACTAAAAGGGAAAACACCAGAATTCGTGAGCCGTGCGACTACGCAGCGTAACGCAATCCAACTCCAAGAGAAGACCCTAGAAGGCTCCGGACTAATCCCCGCGTGAACGAGACTTAACACCCAAGAAACCATCATCTAGAAGACTCCGAGAAGACACGATGGATTACGGGCACCGGGGGTGGGCCAGCCCACAGGCGATCGGGCCCAATAATGGGGCCGATCGGCATCCCCACCACCCGCGTCGGCCACCTCTCCGGGAAGCTTCCTCAACCGACTCTAAGACGCAATCTAATCCACCCGTTTAATGTCGGTTTGATCCAAGGGTGTCGGTATGATCCCGAGATGTATCTAGGTCAAACCACGGCACCTCCTCCGGACTATATAAGGAGACCCCTAGACCCCCCTTTCGGATCATCTAGTTCATAATCAAGTTCATCATCAATCAAGTTCAGCGCTTCAAGATCCAAGTCATCAATCCCACGCTCTAGAAACACCGCTTTAGGAAGAGTAGCAATCAAGATTAGATCTAGTAGGAAGGGGAGAAATCCGCTCGACCGTCGGAGGCCGACTCAAGATCAGGCCTCGTTCTTGTAAGTTCTTCATTGTAAGTAGTCTTCAAGTTCCGAACCGTTCTTAATATGAATATCTTGATCATGTTTATATTCGAGATTATTTGTTCTAGTATTTACTTTGATTACATGTTTAGCATAGTTGAATTACTTTTATGTTCATGCATGGATTAGGTATAGCGCTCATCCATCAATATTATGGGTGAGTGGTAGAGACGATGTAATCGTGGTGATTAGATCTTATTTACCTGCGTTTTGCACCCTATGTGCCGGGTCGTGTGGTAGATCGTGGTGGTGGCAACACCATTGAGTCCTTTGCAATCCATCCCGTATGTAGGCCTAGCGGATGATATTATTCGGGTTGTTCTAAGTTTCGGCCTTAGTCTTCACGGATTACGTCCTCATGTGTGGATTTAATTAGTCTTTCTTCGATGATTGTTAGATGTATTGCACTAATCAAGTAGATCCTAACTTATAGTTTAGAGTTACATATTGGAGTTTCTAATGCTAGCTAGCCTATGAATTGCTATAGATCCCATTGTTTGACACTTTCCAAGATGCACACCGGATATGACTTGGTTGAATCTATTTATCGAAACTTTTATCATTATCTTTAATGTGAACTTTGATCCCTTTTTATGTAATTGATAGATTTAATATTTAAGCTTTGCATACGAGAGATGATTAAGATGTTTAGATACACACATGCATAGTTAATTCATGATAGTAGACTTCTTTCCTCGTGGTAGAATATAAATTCAAGACACGGTTCTTACTCTGGTTAAAAATGCTACAATGGTATATTCATATAAATAAACTTGCGGATACCCGATTATTATTGTTTATTTACTTATTGAGAAGTTTTATCAAGGCATAGTATGAATATGTTATTCTTTGCATATTAGTAGTCTAACTATAGGGATGACAACTTTGTTCGTATGTGCTATGAACTGCAATGAATAATTTTCTTTTAGTTTTATACGAAGCAACATCATCGATATTCATTTTTGATGCCATTGCTAGTGATAGGTTTATATCTGTTTCTAGTTAGTGACGTTAGAAATACCAACAAGCATTTTTGGCGCCGATTCTTGGGAAAGAAAGTCTTTAGCCAAATAAAATACAAATATAGGAATAACTTGCATGCATCTCTCTCACGCATTGTAAAGTATTAAATTTATCACTAATTGCTTAAACAGGTTTACCCTTGTTATTATTCTTTCTATCTATTTCGAGGGTAATGTATGAATAGGAATCTTCACGAAAACTTCGTTTCGATCGGAAAAACTCTTGAAGCGGGCAAGATCAAGTTGAAGTCTCGACCCAAGATCGCTGCCTCGGAAGACTCCTCCTTCTTGTGAGAAGCTTAACACCCGTGTTGAGTAATGGCAAACAAGACCCTCATGAGTACTGCACCAGACTACGGCCAACATCCGCGGGGCGGCGATGAGGTGGGAGACAAAGCTTTTGAGCTCAAGCCTGCACTTATCAACATGGTACAAGCTAGCCAATTACGTGGAAAAGCCCATGAAGATGCCAATGCTCACCTACAAAACTTCCTAGAGATCACGTGGCACCTTCACTATCAAAGATGTCTCAAGTGATGCAATCCTACTTCGCCTATTCCCATTCTCACTCTTGGGGCCCGGCGAAAAGCGGTGGTTCTCGCCAACAAAGACAAACTCACTACTTGGACACTGCGCTCTCTTTGCCTTCACGGCAAAGTTCTTCCCCTATAGGCAAAACCAACGCCTTACGGGGAAAAATCTCAAGCTTCCAGCGGCAACACGGCGAATCCGTTCGGGAGGCGTGGGAACGCTTCAAGACTACATCACTGAATGCCCACACCATGGAATGGAGAACTGGCTACTCATGCGGACCTTCTACCACGGGCTCAACAACAACACCCGTGAGACCATGGGCTTATTTCTTCTTTGGAGGTGCTTTCTGTCCCTTACAACGAGCCAAGCTACTGACCTTGTGGAGAAGATGGCATCAAACCAAGCTTGGAATGAGGACCGTCAACCCCGCAGAGAGAGAGGGAATGCACCGGTGAAAGAGGTAGACATCTTTGTCGGCCAAAATGGACCTAATCATGAAGAAGCTCGAAGCTCCCGAGAAGAAGGAAGTCATGCAACTCTTTGATTCTCGCATGACATGTGAAGAATGTGGCAACATCGGACACTTTCGGGCAGCCAACGTCCCGAGGCTGGAAGAGGGCGTGAACTACATCAACAACAACAACAACCCGGTATCGTCCCCGAACCAAGGATGGAATCAACAGAGACCCAACTACCAAGGTAACTACTCGGGGTAACTATCAAGGTAATAACTCTTTTAATAATTTCCGCCTTTAAGAGAGTTAGTACAAAACCAAGGTAGACTCATGGATAATCTGTCTAAGAAGTTAGCTTCCAACGATAAAATGCTAGAAACCATTAGTGCTAAAATGGAAAGCTTTTTCTTACGCAATAAAGAACCAGCATAGCTTTAATAAAATGATAGAATCTCGCTTATCTCGGTGGCTTTATCTGCTGCCTAACCGAGGGTAAGATTCTCGGGCCAGGGAAGAATTAGAATCTGCAAATCTTGTCGATGTCTACTATCACGAGGTATTCAAACCAAGGGTGCACGAAGGACCCAACCTGCAGACTGACCGGGGTATGCCCGCCAAGAAGGGAGATCGGGGAGACCGGTCATCACCATCGAGATCGGCGACCGCACCACCTACGACGCACTCTGCGACTTTGGCTCAAGTGTCAACATCATGCCTAAGGTTAACCTTGAGCCGGGTTCAGATTTATTATATACAACCATGTGCCTACAACTTTGCGGACCCGGTCGCTATGCTACCCCCCCGGGGATCCTCGAAGGCGTTTGTCTTTACGTCGGTAAACTCTACGTGGCCACCGACTTCGTGGTCTTGAATCACGGGCAAAGTAAAAAGCCCGATCATTCGGGATGCCTCCTTCTGCGACCACCAAGGCCATCATCTCTGTAGACACCGCGAAGATCGTCTTCACCGTCAACAAACAGAGGGAGAGATTCAACTGCAAACACAAGACCCTAGCTCCCCCCCTGTTCCACCTGTACCACTACCGTACCACTGAAGTACACGCACCGGCCGTCGAGGAGAAGACAAGAAGAAGAAGAAGCAAGAACAAGAAGAACCGTCAACCTCGACCACACATGGAGCAAGTCTTGATGATCAATCAAGTTACAACGAACGCATAAGGCTTCGGCACACTCCACCACCGCTAGAGAAGTTAGACGACCACGGAGTTCCATCAATCCACGCCTCCATCAATCGGTGGAACTTCCGGCAAGTTATCTGTGACACGGGGATCGCATCAACTTAATGTCAAAGGTAACGTATCAATTAATATATGGTAATGCGCCTTTGTGCTCCACCTATGTAATGCTTTGCATGGCGGACCAATCACACCGATTCCCTAAGGTATTGCACCTAAACGCCCCCTGTCAAAATCAAAGACCTGTTATATCCTCACGACTTTTTAGTCATGGACATGTGAGAAGAACAAGATCCTCCTATAGTACTTGGAAGACCGTTCACGAACACTACAAGAGCCATCATCTACATCGGGGGCGGCGAGATCCACTTCCAGTTTCAAGGTAAAAAATACGCTATTTCTTCAATACTTACACTAACAATGAACAGCCACCAAGAAAGACCAAGGGCCGGGCGTCTCCCGAGATTACAACGAAAAGCTGGACTCAAAGATGGAGGACATTAAGAGGATGGAGAAGGACATCAAAGAAAAGTACGCCCGGCTCCTACCCATTTTGAACTCGGACCGGCCACACCGAAAAGGTCTCCACCAAAGAAACAAACATGGAAAAAGAGAGAAGCTGCACCCACCAAGAAGAGCAACAAGAGTACGGAGACCCGACCCGGCATTATCAACCGAACAATCGACTTCCACGGCTACTTAAGCCTACACCGCCATTGAGATCCTTGAAGGACCCCTACCAGGTACAACATTTACACGAGGGTCCATAGACGACTCTACGCCATGGGAGTAAGTGCTCTAAACTCGCCGAGAGGTAACTTCGGTATTTATCAAGCATATTTAATTTTACGCAAAGCATATTTCAATTAGCATATTTCCTTTAAGCATATTTATTCTTTCTAAATCTGCATTTAAGAAAATCATAAAAATATGTTTGCTGCATTTGCATTAGTATCCTAAAGCCCCATGCAAGCACTCCTTGCTTTGTGGTGGCATAAAAATAAATACAAAAATATTGCACTCATATGTTTTTGCATTAGCATCCCTATTGCATAGAAAAATTCTCAAAAAATATGTGGGCACATGAAGGTCCACACCTTTTATATAAAAAATACAAAAGAAGTGAGCACATGAAGGCTCACATTAACATCCTAGAATTTGTTCCTTCGGGTATGTGCGAAATTAATATTAACAGGGGAGAACATTAAAGGAGACCCCGAAAGAGGAGCAAGCTCCAAGGATGAACAAAGGACTACTTCAAGACCAAGCTTGGGGAGAGCACCCCGTTTACCACGATAAGTATTATTATCTTATGTCTTAAATATTAGCTAGATATATATTTGCTTAGAATTAATGAGTCTTAAATAAAAGTCTTAGTGTTAAGAGTCAAATAAATGCTAGATCTTTGCTAGATTGCTTTCTTCTTTTTTTATTATGATCTTGATGATATATGCTAAGGAAATGATGAATAGTTGCTCCGCCTTAATTCCTCTTAAAAGTACTTACACTTTGGACTTAGATTCTCCCAAAAAGCTTTAAATGCTTAATTTTGCTCTAAACCCAACACACAGGGGAAGCACATGCTTAATCTGAGTCTTAGCAATAAAGGATAAAGGTACATGAAAAGTTGAGCTGCTGTTTTATCATATTCCTAGAGATACCGATTCTGGTTTTTATCTTTGAAAATTATAAAATATTACATGATGAGTTCCTTAGCTATGACCCTTAAGAGTTTATCATTCGCATCAAGATCATCCCACTTCACTAAATACTGTTTGCTTCTAACCCGAAGTACGCCTCCCATATTCAATAAAGCCACTAGCCATAATTATAAAAATAAACTCTTGCAATCTTTGGATATGTCTCTCTCGGTGTTTTTTTATGCCAAATAGAGGTTTGGGCTACATTCGAAAAAAAAAAAGAAAAAAAGAAAAATAAATATTTAGAGAGAAAAAAAGTGAGACGAGAGGGAGAGTAATGGACAAAAAAAGTCATACTAGGCGAGAAGGGCCTACCTCCCTAAGTATATTTAGAGATGAATAATGGACACAAGTCCGGGGCAAAGCCCACCTCTCCAAGAATGGACAGCCCGTGTCTTAGTAATTTTGAGAAAGAGAGATATAGTCCAAAATGCTTGAGAAGAAAAAATACTAAAAGGCTAAAGGCTATCTACTACCTTTCATCCTCATCCACTTCACCACTATCATCCCACTATGTATGTTCCCCCTACATGTGTAACTCCACTACATACCATCTACTTAAGAGGGTCATACATAGGAATCTCGAGTTTCTTTTAAAAAATATTGCAAAACCCCCAGGGATGATAGTTGATCAAAGAACTTGAGACATGGTACTTAACTTGATTGTTTTATCTTGCTTATGATTCATGAAAAGGCTACGCCCCATGGTAAAATTATGAGAGAGCAATGGTTAAGAGGAGAATTTATTTCGATAAACACAATTATTCGAGGTATGAAAGCGTAGTAGCAACTCCCGATCCTACTATAGCATATAGCTTTGCTAAGGGACTAGCAAAGGGTAAGCTTGGGGGGAGTTTGTTGACACTTGTTATCATATAAATTTATTAATCAAATAAACATGAGAAAGGGGTATAAATCATAATAACAACCTAGAATAGGGGTCACTAACATATTTCCATCAGTTTTGGTAAAGTTGTGAATTGCGAGGGACTAAGCAGAAAACACCCCGAGAATTCATGAGCGCATGCGACTACACAACGTAACGCAATCCAACTCGAGAGAAGACCCTAGAAGGCTCGGGACTAATCCCGGCGTGAGCGAGACTTAACACCCAAGAAACCATCATCTAGAAGACTCGAGAAGACACGGCGGATTACGGGCACCGGGTGGGCGGCCCCAGGGCGTCGGCCCAATAATGGGGCGATCGGCATCCCCCCGTCCACGCCACCGCCTCCCAAGCTTCCTCAACCGACTCTAAGACGCCAATCTAATCCACCCGTTTAATGTCGGTTTGATCCGGGGTGTCGGTATGATCCCGAGATGTATCTAGGTCAAACCACGGCACCTCCTCCCGGACTATATAAGGAGACCCCTAGACCCCCCCTTTCGGATCATCTAGTTCATAATCAAGTTCATCATCAATCAAGTTCAGGTAGCTTCAAGATCCAAGTCATCAATCTCACGCTCTAGAAACACCGCTTTAGGAAGAGTAGCAATCAAGATTAGATCTAGTAGGAAGGGAGAAATCCGCTCTCGACGTCGGAGGCCGGCTCAAGATCAGGCCTCGTTCTTGTAAGTTCTTCATTGTAAGTAGTCTTCAAGTTCCAGACACGTTCTTAATATGAATATCTTGATCATGTTTATATTCGAGATTATTTGTTCTAGTATTTACTTTGATTACATGTTTAGCATAGTTGAATTACTTTTATGTTCATGCATGGATTCGTATAGCGCTCATCCATCAATATTATGGGTGAGTGGTAGAGACGATGTAATCGTGGTGATTAGATCTTATTTACCTGCGTTTGCACCCTATGTGCCGGGTCGTGTGGTAGATCGTGGTGGTGACAGCACCATTGAGTCCTTTGCAATCCATCCCCCGTATGTAGGCCTAGCGGATGATATTATTCGGGTTGTTCTAAGTTTCGGCCTTAGTCTTCACGGATTCTGTCCTCATGTGTGGATTTAATTAGTCTTTCTTCGATGATTGTTAGATGTATTGCACTAATCAAGTAGATCCTAACTTATAGTTTAGAGTTACATATTGGAGTTTCTAATGCTAGCTAGCCTATGAATTGCTATAGATCCTTTGTTTGACACTTTCCAAGATGCACACCTGGATATGACTTGGTTGAATCTATTTATCAGAACTTTTATCATTATCTTTAATGTGAACTTTGATCCCTGTTTATGTAATTGATAGATTTAATACTTAAGCTTTGCATACGAGAGATGATTAAGATGTTTAGATACACACATGCATAGTTAATTCATGATAGTAGACTTCTTTCCCTCGTGGTAGAATATAAATTCAAGACCTGTTTCTTACTCCTGGTTAAAAATGCTACAATGGTATATTCATATCTGTAAACTATTGATACCCGTTATTATTGTTTATTTACTTTGAGAAGTTTTATCAAGGCATAGTACGAATATGTTATTCTTTGCATATTAGTAGTCTAACTATAGGGATGACAACCTGTTCAGATATGCTATGAACTGCAATGAATAATTTTCTTTTAGTTTTATCTGAAGCAACATCGATATTCATTTTTGACGCCATTGCTAGTGATAGGTTTATATCTGTTTCTAGTTAGTGACGTTAGAAATACCAACACTGGTGTTCCGCCCCACATCCCGTGGATGCACCGGTGATTGGTGGAGTGAGCTCGCCCGGACAGAGCTCCTTTCACGGGAGGTTCCACAGAGGTGGCTTCACAACACCCGGCAGGGGAGGGGATCACGCCACCGTGTTGAGTGCGGGGCTGTCGGGCACCTTGCAGCAGGCCCACCCCATACGCTGCGTTCAGCGCCGGCCGCTGCGGGGGCGGAACCGACGGGCGCTGCTCGTGGGGGCGCAGCGTCTTGGCTAGCACAGCTCGAGTCGCCCGCCTCGTCCGGCGCCGTCCTCGTCCGGGGTGAGTATGATCGTGCCCCACGACTGCGTCGGTGGCTCCGGACACCACAGCTCCACCGCTGCTGGCCACTACGCGCCCTACGACACGCGGACACCGCGGCCGCCCTCCATGTCGATGTGGATGACTTCGTCGACTCTCTCCTGCTGCCCCTAGAGCAGCCGTTGGTGGCCTCACCACCTCGCTGCGCATCTCACGCCGCGAGGAGGCGTGGCGCCAAAGCGGAGTGTCCGTTTGGCGCCAAGTCCTCCTTCCGGGATCCCAATCACGAGCGTCGGGCTCGGCGCATCCTCCTTAACAAATGGGAAGGGAGGGCGGAGGGTGCTTCATCTCAAATCCTGGACTCCACCGTTGCTAAGAGATTCCAAGATCATTTCGGGCGGTAATGTCCCACAACACAAAGCGGGACAAGGTGCAGATCCTAGTCCCCATGGCCGCTTGCGCGAGAACCGCCTTGGCGACGGCGGCGAGCGAGGCACCGAAAGCAGGTTTTTTTTCTTCTCGTCGCAGAATAGGTTTCTTCCTAAGTACAACTTGTTAGCTCCACCGTTTTAGCCGGTGCCTTTTGTTAGTGTGTCGCCCTAGTATACCCGGCATCTCGCCAGTTGTATGTCTAGGATGTAACTAAACTATCCCACTTCTCTTAATGCAAAGCGGGCAATGTCCCGGTTTCGAAAAAAAAAAAAGACAATAAAGTAATTGTGACCACTAGATTTCAAGCTGTTGGTGCGGCATGCATAGAAACAGATGGGACTGGTTATCTGCATACTGTGAATGTTCTTGATGATGCTATGTATAAAAGTCTATTTAACCGTGGTATTTCTGAATCCCAAAGCAACAAACATAGCATAAGTGGGAATGCAAGATCTCAAGCAGCTGGTATGGAGTTCTCCGAAGGCGAGGGAACTGATAATCCACATTCAGCCAATATTTCTAGTGATGCCAATGCCAATGCTAATGCCAATGAACCACTTACTGATCATGTTTCTGATGCACAAAGAAGCAATGGCAGCGAGAAAGAAAAGGTCCATGAGGAGATATGGAAGTATTGTGGGGGCTGCCTTTGGCCATAGTAAGCATGGCTGGCCTTGTTGCCTGCAACCCAACAAAAAGAGTGACCATTGGAGTACAGTTTGCAAGTCATTATTTCCAGAGCAAGTGGCTCCCCTTACCCTCGATGGAGTCACAAGGATACTTGAATATTGCTACAATGATTTGCCACCAGATCTCAAGACCTGCTCATTGTACTTGAGTATATTTCCCAAGGGTTCAAAAATTAGTAAGAAGCGTCTGACCAGACGATGGATATCTGAATGTTTTGTTATGGAGAAGCAAGGGCTAAGTGCAGAGGAAGTTGCAGAAACATACTTTAATCAGCTCATAAGTAGGAAGATAATACGCCCAGAGGAACACAACAGCAATGGGAAGATAAAAATCCTTTAAAGTTCATGACATGATTCTTGAGTATATTGTGTCCAAATCAAGTGAAGAGAACTTTATTACTGTTGTTGGTGGCCATTGGCTAATGCCAACTCCTAGCAACAAAGTCCGTCGATTGTCCATGCAAAGCAGTGGTTCCAAACATGGGAATCCTACAAAAGGCATGAACTTGTCCCAAGTGCGATCATTGACAGTGTTTGGAAGCCAAAACCGACGACTTCCTTTCCATTCATTCAATAATGGAATAATTCAAGTACTGGATCTTGAGGGTTGGAAGGGTATGACAGATAGCTATCTGAAGGACATATGTAAAATGCTTGTGCTCAAGTATTTGAGCCTCCGGCGAACAGAGGTTGCTAATATCCCATCAATGATAGGAAAGCTTGAGTATCTGGAAACTCTTGACATCAGGGAGACGAGAGTTGAGGTTCTTCCAAAAGCTTTTGGTCAGCTCAAACGTCTTCGTAGCATGCTTGGAGGGAGTAAAAACCCAAAGAAGGCATTGAAGTTGCCACATGAGAAGCATAAGGAGCCAATGAAAGCACTTCGTTTATTGTCAGGGATTGAGATCAATAAGGACTCAACAGCTGTAGCAAGCCTTCATCAGATGACAGAGCTAAAAAAGCTTGCCATTTACAAGCTCAATATACAGGAGGGTGATAAGATCTTCAAACAATTACTCTCCGCTATTGAATATCTCTCTAGTTGTGGTCTTCAGACTCTAGCAATCAATGATGAGGGCTCTGAGTTTATCAACTCACTGGACTCCATGTCCACTCCTCCAAGGTACCTCATTGGGCTGGAGCTATCTGGCAATATGGAGAACCTCCCAAAGTGGATCAAAGATCTCAGTAATCTCTACAAGCTGACACTTTCTGTGACAGTTCTTCGGACTGATACTTTCAAGATCATCCAAAACCTACCTAAATTATTCAGTCTCACCTTTACACTCACTGCAGACAAGGATGATCGGGACATAGTGGACATCCTTGAGGAAAATAAACTGCTTACCGATAGGGAGATCATTGTTCCACCTGGAGGATTCAAGAGTCTAAAGCTGCTTCGCTTCTTTGCAACTCTAGTGCCAAGGCTGAGCTTTGCAGTTACAGGAGAAGACGTAATGCCAGCACTCGAGAGGATTGATATGCGGTTTGAAGACTTCGAAGGGATATATGGCATTGAGACTCTTAGAAGTCTCCAAGAGTTGCATCTCAGTGTTGGTAATCAAGCAAATGAAGTAACTAAGTTCTTGGTAGAAGAGTTGAAGCACAACGCCAACTGCAACTATTTAGATGGGAAATATGCAACAAAGTGGCCAAAAATAATCAGTGATTGAAGATATTTGAGGATGCCATTGTCTTTCCGTTCACTTGCATCATCTGGTACTGTATTCTTATGTGGAGTCTATTTCTGATGATCTACTCCAGCTGTTGACCACCACTCTGTTTTTCATTTCCGTTTCTGAGTTTCAGAGCCTGTCAATTTGTCTTTTCCTTACAGTTTCAGAGTTTCAGTTTCGCCGGTCAGTTCTTTTTTCGTTTGTGTTTCAGAGTGTGTCAGTCTGTCTTTCCCTTTCAGTTTCAGAGTTTCAGTTTCGTCAGTCGAGTTCTTGTAAGCCTGAGTGCCGAGTCCTGCGCAGCTCTTGCGTGGTCGTGGGATGGCACGATCATAGTGACGCTCATGCTGCACCATCAGGATTCAGGAGAGTATCTCCTTGTAAGTTTCCTTTATATTGCAATATAAACAACAGAAAATGCTGCCTGTTGACAGCACCAAAAACACCTGAGTTCATCGAGCTCTTCTGAGTGCATCGTTTCCAGTTCATCGGCGGTGATAAGTCCCCGGTGAACCTCAACAATTGTCATCAAAGCGGTTACCTTTCTCGGCTGATCACGATGTCCGCCCACTCATTTCGATCAGCGCTGATCCTCGTGGCCGTTATAGGTATGGCCGTGGCGAGCCAGACGGCAGGCAGCGGCTGATCAGAACACTTGTGCAGCGCGACAAGGACAGCGCTAGGCTCTGGAACGTCCTCCTATCAGCGGGTTCTGCTCTGTTTTCTCTTTCATTGATGTACTTAGCACCAGTTGTTACTAAAAAAAGTACTCAGCAGCAGTCAATGCACCATCCTGCCAATTTTTTATGCTTCAAGTAGAATGCTTAATTTATTGGCGGGACACAACTGATTTCGAGCTCGTGGCGGCGCAACAAGTCCTGTGATCCTACTCTTGAGGGAGCCAAACACACCGAAACGCTCCAAAAACGTGGGCACTACAACTCTTCTTCTTTTTTTTTTTTTTTTTTTCTGCGAAACAGCACTACAACTCTTCAACACAGGTAGACAACTTCTTCACCTCGGACGCGAACAGTGATGATGTGGAAGCAAGTCTGAAACACTTGTCTGTGGACTCCAAAACTGAGCTTGTACAGTTGTACTAATGATGAATGACCAGCGGCAGAGAGAAATCTTGTCAGCTTCAAAGGGTCGTGTGACGAATTCGCATTTAGATTCTTCAGGCTCGTCAATACCCCGATTTCCCTTGGCACCTTTCACACTTTTTTTTGAACCCTTTCGTCAATACCGGTCAAATGTGAAGTCTCTAAATGCTACATAATGTCAGCACCTCCTCTACTACTCTGAAACATGACTCTGATAGAGCCAAATGCTGCAACAAGAGGGGAACCGTCTGGGCTTCCAGGGAGCAGGCCAGGCCGGTGCGAGCGTGTGCAGATTTTCTAATCTCCTTGGGTAGCTCTGTGGTCCCATGGTTGGAACTTGTCATGTTCAGATTCTTCAGCTGCAATTCCCCAATAGCGGTAACGTACGTTGCTAGCAATACTGTGTCCTCTATTGTAATTGTAACTCAAGTCAGAGTCTACAATTTTTTCAGTGTAAACTTTGTGATCTCCCAGGTCAGGGCTCTAGCTAGCGAGCTCTTTGCCTCTTTCACCCCACCCATGTCAACCCCAAATCCCCTTTTTGTTCATCATCACAAGGCCGGCTGTAGTGGAAGACAATTAGATGGTTGCAAATCATATTTGAGAGAAGCTATGATCTCCACCAGTTTCTGGATTATTAGACAGATAGTAGTGCTTTAATATTTTAAAACTATGTCTCTATTTGTTAAAGCACAACAAGCAACTGACAGACACACATTATATGGCCCTCGGAACAGAGCGTTTCACAGCCCCCTTTCTCTGCTCTGCTCTGCTCTGTTTACGGCATCATGATTAGCCTGCTCAGGCTTGAAAACTTTTTCTGCCAATTCATATCTTAGATAAAAAAGGATCATGAAAACACACGTACATACAGTATATAACACCTATCATTATTAATGTAACCGGACGGTAAATTGACATTTATAGTACAAATCTTTACAAAAAGTTGAAGACTCAGAAAGTAAACACAACATAGCTAGGTTTGGCAAATCACTCCATATATAATGCACACCACACAATAAGTTCCAGTCTGCAGGCTCTGCCTGATTATTGAATGAATACAAGAGATGTACTAATAACAATAATAATAAGGACGGCCGAACTGGTGCACGGCGGGAGTGTAAAGCAACGACTGAACTAGGAGGATACGTAGTGTAGGCAATCAAACACTTGTGGCAAATATATAGCAGAGGACAGATATTTAGAAAGTTCAGCAAAGATCGGTGGAGAATGAGGTTCGTGATGACGAAGTCGATGCCTTTGGAAGAAAATGTCAAACAAATAAACATAAACATGATCGAGAAAGTCTGAAACAGCGCTCCGTGTAGATCAGGTGGCCTGGGCTGCCAACACAAAGGAAGGAAGCAGGAGGTTATTACTATTAGTAAAATATAATATGTATTATTATTATCAGTAAAATAAAATGCTACGTACCTACGTAGTACTATATTTTACATGTGTTGTGAAGAAGAAGATGGACTAAGCTTGGATCTCCTCGATCTCTTGGGCTCCACTGCTGCTGCAAGCTTCGTCATTGCGATCTTGAGAACTTTGTGTAACACTGTTCTCTGGAAAAGTCTCAGAACGCTTGCCTGGCACGTAAAGTGTAATCAAGTTGGGATGCTCCCTGGCTTCTTTCCTCATCATGTCAATCGTGGCGCTGATGCACGGGCTGTCTGCTCGATACCATTCGTTGCATTCGAATCTGACATTTCTGAGCCTCACGAGGTGCTTGATACCCATAGGGGTGGTCTGTATTTGGTGGGCCACCGTAGAACTGGAACTCGAACGTAAGCCACCACAGCCTCGACATAGCTCCTTCCTGGAAGGTAATCCGCGGCACTCGACTGTCAACAGTGAGGTTCTCGAGCTTTGAGAACCCTTCGCTGCTAATGGCTACCGCCTTCCTAGGGACAGCTTCGAACCTTAGGTAGAGATAACAAAGGCAGGGCATGTCTCGTAGAATCTTGAGATCCTGCTCCTCTAGTTTGCAGATCCTGATATCCAAGGAGGTAATATTGTTGAAGTGCTCTTTGATCCACAGCGGAATGTGCATGTGCTTCGTGTCGACGACTAGTTCGCCATCACCAATCCCCCAAATGTTGTATGAAAAGGATAGGATCTCCCCAGCTAACGATGACACCAGATGACTATTCTTCCAAACTTGGCGGATGCACTTGGGCAACCCCAGTAATTTTGAAAGCTGACCAGCTTCAAATGGTAGTGTGCCGAAAGCCACACCTAGATTCTTCAGTCCCCCGATTTCCCGTGGTATCTTCCTCACATTCGTGTTAATCAAATTTAGAGTCTCCAAATGCTGCAGTTTCCCAATCTCCCGAGGGAGCTTTGTGATTGTACTAACGTCAAGCAAATTTAGAATCTGCAAACGCTGGAGATTCCCGATCTCACGGGGCAGCTCTTTGATCCTTGTCCAATGCAGGTTCAGCGTCTCCAAATGTAGCAGTTTCCCAATCTCCTTGGGCAGCTCTGTGATGTGTAGGTTCCGACTCACGTCCAGATTCTTTTTTTTTTTCGTGATGACGCCTAGGCGCATTTTTCATTAAGCAGAAAAGAGTTTTGTTACAGACAGACGAGAGACGGTAGTCGCAAGATTACCGAACCTCGGAACCCAAGAGACAAGAGGTTGTGATTACATAAGAACTAACTGGCGACAAAAGGGTAGCACGCTTGCTCACTCCATCCCATCCCCCAGACCGGCCGTATTCAGGTTTATGGCCGCCGGGTTAAACTCCCCATTGAGCAGGACACTGAGGACATTTTGCTTCCTAAAGGACATATCCCCACGGAACGCCTGTATGAACTGGGCCTCAATGTCAGCATTTGGAGCGTCCTCCTGCACCTGCATTCCTAGCTTCTTGAGTAGCACATTCTGTGCTTGCCACGTCGCGTTGGGCGCTCGCGGCTGGGCTGCAATGCGCCCGCTTCTCCTCAACGTGTGAATGGAGGCAGGCGTACGAGGTCGCCGCAGCTTCGGTCCATCACGAAGAAGCGGGGTTTGGAAGGGGAGGCACACCTGAGACTCAATTTGTTCCAGAACTGAGGGACCTCCATCAGAGCCCCCAACGAAGACATCGCAGGCGGTTGCAGCAGCCACGTTAGCCGGAGGAGCCGGCGCGCACAAGGGTGCTGGTGTCGAAGAGGTGTCAGCCTCCACCATGGCGACATCGACGAGCCGCGTTGTCGAGGCCACCGCAGGTGTACGAGCAACATGCGCGCTTGCCGTAGCCGTGGCTGCAAATGAACGCGGTGCCGCTTGCATCCCCAACATCCTCCCTCCAAAGAACGGGGATATCCGGCCGGGGGGAGAAGCGCCACATCGCCGCCACCCTCCCCGATGCCCTCCGCCCGCCGGCGTAGCCGGGTCATTCGTGGCGTGACAGCGGTTCCGAACGCCGCTTCTGGTCCGCCGAGGGGGTAGCGACCGAGTAGGCCAACATGTGGGCAAGGGAGGCGGCGAAGCCCATCAAGCATCGGGTCGGCCCGAGCGTGAGGCTCAACACCGCATCGCAAAGACTAGCCTGCGGATCGGAGAGATGATTATGGCCGGGACGCAACGATGCTGAACTCCCCGCGGGACCGCGTCTCTCGACGCCGCTGCCGACGGCGTGAGGGGCGCCGACACGGCGCCTCCACAAGCCCCCCGCGCTGTCACGATCGAGGCAACAAGCCGCGCTGCGGCGAGGGGGCCGAGGTCATCACCCGCAACGGTCGAAGGAGCCGGACACGTGATTCGCCCGATGACGATAGAGGCCGTGTGCGACTCGAGTGCGTGCAGTCGCATGGCCATCATCGCCCCGAGACCGAGGGGGTTGGCGCGAGCACGAACCACAGGACGGAGTCCCGTAGAGCCCCCTGCAAAGCGCCAGGACGATTTAAGCACGCAGCTCCTTGCCCGGCAGCGCTGCGAGGCAGAGAAGACAGCGCGGACGAAGTGCACCGGGCGGGGCGATGTGGCCTTCGCCCAGCAGTTGAAACACAACCCAATGAGTGAAGTCGGATCACTGCCGCCGACGGGCGTAGGGTGACGCTGGGCACGACGACGCCCACGCCGCCGGTTCACAACAAGGGTGAAACCGTCAAAGATCGACAGCGGAGAAGCCCCAACTTCGCGGGGCGGCGTTGCTTCACCGGAACTCTACGCCTCGAGGCGGGGACCAAGGCGGTGATGTCTGCGGAACATGCGTCGTCCCCCGCAAGCACCGGGTGTGCACCCGGCATGCCATCACCGCAAAGTTCCGCGCCCTTGACCCCAGCCGTGGCCATCTCGGTTCTTCTCACATTGCAGCCCGTTGCGGTAGCTGCGTGTCGCGCCACGGCCTCAAACGGCCCCCCCCTCGGAGGGCAATAGCGCCCGGCGTCGATGGATGCAGCGCGGACGGGGCTGGCGAAGAGTCAGCGCAGCAGGGGCGTGGAAGTAGCGCACCTCTCCCTCCTCATCATCGAGAGGACTGCACCAGCGCACATGCTTAGGCCTGCGGGTGGAGGGGAAAGGCGAGCTGGGATTATCTTCAACATCAGAGGCAACATCATTAGCGGCGAGCACCACAATCGACCGTGCAGCAGCGGCTACCGCGGTAGAAGGGGATCGCGGGGGGTGGAGAGGCGACCCCGGCGGGCCCGCGCGACGGCCGCACCATGTCGTGGGTCAGGTCCCGCCAAGTCGGCGGCGGGCGCCAGGGAGCGGTGCCCCGGCGTGGCGGCCATGGCCGCGTGGGCGGGGTGCTCGCGCCGGCGGCTCCGCCATCACGCCCGGCCCGCCCGGTGGGCGGCAGCTCCCGTCGGGCGGAGTAGGAGTCCCCACCGCGCCACCACCAGAAGGGGACGCGACAGCGGGGTGCCGTAGCGACCCGCGGCGACGCGAGGTCCCCGAGGGCTGGGGGGGAGGCGCCGGTGCTTGCTGCCGGCCCCGGTGTCCACCGCGAACAAGGCGGGCTCCGCGGCGGTGGGCTTCGCACGGCGCACGGGCGGCGCCCGCCCGCGCAAGGCGACGTTGGGCCGGAGGAGGGCATGGGCGGTGAATCCTGCCCTTCCCTTTTCGCCCTGGAGGATACCATGGCCGACCGTGAGGCGGGCCGACCCTTGACAGAAAAGGGGCGGCCGCCATGTTCGCCGTCTGCCGGGATGGAGACGGCGCTTCAACGGATGGCGTCGCCGGGCGTTAGGCGAGCAGCGGCCACCATGGCCACGCCCAAGGTCTCCCCGCCCTCCCCCCGAGGCATAGGAGGCCGCACGAGAGGGCCTCAACAGAGCACTTTGGGCGGGCAGCGCCGGCGAGGACGCCATGGGCGCTGGCGGCGGCCGGCGAGGCGGAGTATTCCTCCGGCGGGCAGGGGACCGAGGAGTACCTATGGGATGGCAGATCTGGAGGTGAGGAACTTCGGTGGTGGTGTTGGATTGGAGAGAGGAGGCCTGGCCGAGGAGATCGACGCGGGGCGGAAGCCCCGCCGCCGCCGTCGCCCGCAGGGTCGGGGGTCCCTAACGGACACATCCCTCCCTTCTGTTCACGTCCAGATTCTTCAACTGCTGCAGTTCACCAATGTCCCTAGGTATCATTGAGAGCTCATGATTGCCACTCACGTCCAGAGTCTTCAGTTTCTTCAGTGTCCCGATGATCTCCCAGGCCTGATCTCTGATGTTTGATCGGCTGATGCACAGAGTCTCTAGTATATGTTGCAGGTTCCCCAGCTCTCTAGGCAGCTCCGCGAGCTCTTTGTTCCAACTCACGTCCAAAGTCTTCAATTGCTTGAGGTCACCGATCTCAGCAGGTAATCTTGTGATTTTTGTACAAGTCATTTCCAAAGTCTCCAAATACTGTAGCCTGGCTATCTCTGTTGGGATCTCAGTAATCCCCTCTGCACCAGATATAATCCGCTCTTCACCAGACAGAATCCCATGTCTACCAGACAGTAGCAGGTGCCTGAGACGGAGCAGCCCACACATATCCTTCAGATGTTGCGGCTCAAGAACATGGTTGTGTTGAACATCCGACACTCGCAGGTGTTGCAAATGCTTGTGGTCAAGGTTGTGTTGAACTTCCAACACCCGCAGGTGTTGCAAATGCTTGTAGGGTACCCTATTGGCATCTTTAATAACGACAAGGGAACGGATATCATGCCAACCATCAATTCCTGACAAGGTATCCACTGCATCACTGCTTGCTGGCCAATAGTCAATACATAGTCGGCCGACTGGAGAGGATGGAACGCCATCAGAAGTGCAAGTGATGAAATTGTCTTCTCGCAACTTCCATCTAAGGTAATTTCGCATCATGGGGAGCAGGCAGAAACCTGTAATGAAGCTCCTGTTGACAAGTTCATCAAAGTAATCTTTTGCTACCTCTTCCATGTGAACAAAACCTTGAGCGATCCATCGCCTTACCAGATCATCCCTTCTAAAAGAGTGATAATCAGAGTATATACTGCAGTACAACAAGCAGGTCTTCAACATATGATGAGGAAGATGGTTATAGCCAAGCTCCAAACTCTCTACCAATGGTTCAAACCCTGGAGTGCTAGGAATTCCCTTTCTCATAACTTGTTCCACAAGCCTGTCTTGCACATCACGTGTCCTTAGTTCACACTGCCCTTGTTGTTGTTCTTGACGCTCTCGTTCCTTTGCCAATGCCGAAAACATACAAGCCACTGCTAACGGCATACCATAGCACATTGTCACAATATGGTGGTCACGGTCAAAACCTTCTCCAACCATGTCAGCATTCATGCCAATCATTTTATTAGTCAAGCCTAATTCACGAGTCCCCGCACCATCATAGTAATATTTAATTTGGTGGACCAAGGCATCAAAATCATCACGCCACTTGTCGGTTATAGAATTAACACGACTGGTGGTGACAATTCTACTGCCCAGATAATTTTCTGGAAGAGACTCCTTGACGGTTTCCCCATTCTGCACTATCCCAGACATCGTCAATTATAACCAGGTACCTGTACAAGTTTAAAGAGACAATATTTGTTAAAATGCACCACGTGGTGTGCATGTGCATCTTGTATTGGTCACTGCCTCGGCCGAAAAGCACTAATATTCCCTTCCGCGAGTTCCAAATTATAAGATATTTTCATGTTTTATATATTCTATATAAAGCTTTTTGTTATACACTTAGATATACACTACTTCTATATATATCATTTAAATATACACTATGTCCAGATATATAGTAAAAAGCAATATATCTTGAAAAGCTAAAACAACTCTTATAATTTGGAACATAGGGAGTACAGTATAGCGCCACAAACAATACAAACTATTATACTACTACTACTACAGATTTGATCTTTAGTGCCGACATCATCATTGCCGGATTTTAAAAAACCGACTGGACACATCACTACCGATATTTGGGTGTTCACTGTCAATTTTAGCCATGAACCGACACTCATACTAGGTCATCACTGTCGGTTTTAGCCACAAACCAACACTAATACTATTACTGTCTAGCTATGAAACGACACTGATACATCACTTATGAACTCTTATTTCTTTTTTAATCTCCCTCTTACTAACTTCAAATTTGATGATTTTTTTTAAAAAAAAAATCTAAAATCATGTTCTATCAATTTTTTGGTATTATTATAGATATTATTTTATTTATTTTTTTATTTGACTGTGATTTATGTATTTGAATTTTGAATTTTAAAAATTGGAAACTTCAAACGTCATTTTGGACATTAAATGATTTCAACAGAAAAAGTCATAAACATAAAAGTTGTATAACTCATCAAGATCTATAATTTTTATTTGGTTATTTGTTAATTTGACAAAGTGATGGTAACATTGTTCACAAAATCTACATATCTCTCATATAATTTATGAAACAACTAGTGAGATATATAAGATTTATGAACAATGTTACTACTACTATATCATATAAGCAAATGACCAAGATAAAAAGTTGATCTTAAGAAGTTATGAAACTATGTAGTTGGCAACTTTTTTATTTGAAATCATTTGTCATGGAAAACTACGTTGAATTTTTAAAATTTTAAAATATAATTTTTAAATGATCTCGGATGGAGAAAACAAAGAAAGGTTGTAGATCTCAAAAAAGTTAGGAAACTTTGTAATTGACAATTTTTTTATTTGAAATCATCTTGCCATGCAAAATTGCATTTAAAATTTTCAATTTTGAAATTCAAATTTTTAAAGGACCTTGGATGGAGAAACTACCAAAATAAAAGATGTAGATCTTAAAATTTATGAAACTTTATAGTTGACAAGTTTTTCATTTAAATTAGTTTAGGACTTCAAACAATAAATTTACCACATGCGGTCCTACGTGACGCTTGTCGAGGTCACCCCGCTAGCCTGGGCACCGAGCACCCGAGCAGCCAAATTCGGAGCTTGCATGTAACACCCATGTTTTGCATCATTTTAAAAATCATTAAAAATTTGAACTTTTCAAAATATAACTAAAACTTAATTTATTTCCGCACGAATCGAAACCCAAAATTTGAAAACCCTGTATTTAAAATTCCACCATATAGAAAATAGTTTTCTTTTATTTGCTTGCTTGTGAACTTATGGTAGCAAATAGATGAATTCGTAAAGTATATATATTTTTGTGTGCAATAATTGATACCTCAAGAATATATATATGCTTGTGCAAAAATAGCTGGAATATGTATGTGTATCTTACTATTACTAATTGGAGGCTCCAACGAAGCCTCCACGTTAATTCTCACCGGATGCTCTAGAAAAAAAAGATACATGCTAGAAATTTTCAAGTTAATCGAAACATCCGGCCATTAAATCTATAAGCTCTACTAATCTATGCCATTAGATCTATTTTATTTTCTTTAGAAATTACCCACTCTGCCATTATGTTATATCTTAGATTAAAAAGCAATAAATAAGATAAGTCTATTATTTTAATTGAAACACATCCTGTAATCAGCCATGGCGGCGACGTTGTTCCATCTAGAGATCTATTATTTTAACCGCACTTCCTCTAATTCAGCCCTGGCAACTACGTTGTTCCATCGACGAGAGGAGGACGGTCATGGCTTCACGTCATCGGTCGTCCCTGCTGTTGCAAAACTCATCTACATCGATCAGGACCCAGAGCCATGACCAAGACCGGCGATCAGGACTAGGAGCAACGGATCAAGTACGTAAGGGTGATGGCTTCAGTTCATCTTCCAGGATGGGTAAGGAATACTAATCTGATCATTAGTACCTTCACAGTCTTGCACGGAGGCATGAAGATCGGAAGGTGTCAAAGTAGTTTTGGCCTCGAGAATTGTTGGGCGCGACAACCTGCGAGAGGCACAGCGGCATGAACAGGTCACCAGACCGCGAGAGCACCGTGGCAAGAACGGGTCACACATCGCCATAGACTCCGGCCTACCGGTGCTGAGCATGGCCTGCGACGTGAAGATACATGTGTCTGCATCCATGTTGACATATGCATCTACCTGACATGTATGCACGTTAGTCTCAGTGTCGGTGTTTTGAGAACCGGGGTATCCCAAGCACCGGCAATAATATATAGGCTGTCGCGCTCCCCGCCTGATGGCGGCGTGTGCGAGCTGGAAGACGAGGGCGTTTATCCCGGTTCAGGCCATGGGGCCCTACGTCCCAGCAGGTGTGTCTCTTCGTGTTACTTCGCACCAATTGTGCACAAGAACCAAAGCGGTTACAAGATGTTTTTGGGAATGAAGTAGGACTTCAATCCGGGATGAACTGGCTAAGTGTGAAAACCTAGTGAGGGGAGATTCGATCTAGTGTGGCATTACTCCCCTTTTTATAGTGTAAAGGAGAGATAATGTATACAATACGTGTCATGTACAAATGCTGCTGTGTCTACTATCCAGAGCTGTTGGGCATGCCATGCCCGAGCCAGGACCTCGGGTTCTCAGATGGGAGTGCTCTGGTGTGGACGCGTGCCCTGGAGTCTCCTGTGTTCGTGTCCATCGCCCGAGGGGCGGGTCTCCCGAGGGCCAAATGGTGACCCTCTGATCCCTTTTCGATCCCCAGCTAGCTTGGCCCAAGCCGTGTCGTGGTGTCAGCATCCCGAGGGTCTTCGGACACGTGTCGTAGAGATGAAGCTGCAAGTAAAATGAATAGTGGAACCGTGTTCCCCCGTGGGGGTGACGTGTGTGATAACTGTTACCTTTATGTCCCATCAATGGGGGAGGCGAGGAGATAATAGGTCAGGTGAATTGACAGGGCAATCGATTGCCCTGTCATCGCGGCCTGTGAAACAGGTGCATTTAATGTGGCCGCCCCCCACTACCAGGTTTGGCTTCCCAAGGTGCGCCCGAGATGGTGCTGAGAAGGAAGAGCCAGCAGCAGGGGTCCTCCTATCCTCGGGCGAGGCGGAGAAGCCTTGCTCGAGGGTCGCGGTCCTCGGGCGATGTAGGGATCGTTTCCAGAGACCCTGTGTCCTCGGGCGAGGCGGAGCTTTAGTCCCCGGGGCTCTGCCCCTCGGGTCAGGAGTAAATTGTGGTGAAGGTGGGCTATTCTGGGCTGGCGTTGCGGTATGCAGGCGGACTTTGGGCCTGTATGGATGGGCTTTAATAAGCCTATTGGGATGTTTTTCCCAGATTCCTCTTTTATAGTGATTCAGTTGGTCTTTATTCTCATTATTTGGAGATTTCACCCTGGGCCCTCCTGGCCTAGCTGGGGTGATTTTAGGTAAGTTGGGCTTTGCCAACTGAGTATCGGTAGATGGGCTGCTTTGGGCTTCTAGAGAGGGGCCCAACAAAATTCTTCGTGGTCACATTAAGTCCTCCTTAACGAGTCTGCGGGCTTGGGGCCGGCCTTCATTCTCTGAGCGATTCTTAGGCCCAAAACGCGCCTTAGGTCGTCAACTCCGATGTCGTCTCTCCATCAGTCCCCCTTTTTGGGCGATGAGGCCGCGCCATCCCTCACGGGCCTATTTTCTTTATGGGCCGATTATTTTTATTCCCGACAGTAGCCCCGAGCCCCGAGGGAGTTGAATGACTTCGCTCGGGGTTTTCAAAGCAATTGACCTTCGGCCTTTGGTCTACCTTTTGATCTCGGGATGGAGTGGTGCTTGGCGAGCACACCCGTTGGGTGTAGCCCCCGAGGCCTCGGAGGAATATTTTTATTCCTTAGAGGGCTTTTCTTACATGCTAGTAAGATTTGAACTACCCACTAATCTTTTGGAGGATGTGCATGGGAGGTCCGAGATGCGGGGGCAGTTCATAGCCAGCGCTTATGTGCGCAAGGTCGTTCTAAACCTCTTCGTCTTTTTATTTACGCTCCTCTGTCGCCTTTTCTGAAAAGGAGGAGGGGGGTGGTGTCATACTGCCCTGTGAGCCGAGTATGGCACACCCCGTTGAGCGTTGTAACAGGAAATCTAAGCGGAGTGCCCATGCCTCTGCCGGCGGGGGGTCGGCTATGTGGTCCAGACTCACCCCATAAGAACTCTCGGGCCACCTAGCGGATCTGCGGGTCCCGACAAAGTCGGGTCCCGAGGGCCAGTGGGCCTCCCACGGATGGGATATCTCCGTAAGTGGTTACCGTAAGTCTTAGATGCGTTTAGGAAATCCCAAGCTCCTGGGAGCTTAGGCTTGGCCGGTTGTGCATTTCCCTTTGGCCCCTTGCTCGGGTTGTCCCGAGGCGTTTGTACAAACCCCGGAGGGCCCGGCTTAGGATCCTCCGGACCGCACGGTGAGCTCATGGCTCGGCGTTTCCTTCCAGAGGTCACGCGATGCGGTGATTTTTCATTCCCGCCCGAGGGCTCGGGCGCCTTCCCCTGAGGGGAGGCAATTTGAGTTTAGACAACGGGATCGACATTTTTACCCTTACCGGGTTGGGCGCATTCGCACGCCTTTCCATGTTACCTCTCGAGGAGACGACTGCTCGTGCTTGATGGGACGGCTTGCTGTGGGCGTTCGCGAGCCCGTTGCTTGCCGCATTAACTAGCGAGGGCCCACCGGGCGCCTAGGGCTATCTATTTCGCCGGATCCGTTCGGTTGATCTTCCGCCGCAAGGTTTTGTTAACTGGACGGTTTCCCATCTCCCTATATATTTGGGGGTTCGGCCCGGCGTCGCAGGCTCCTTTTATTCCCCCTCACATAGTGCTAGTTCTCGCTTCCTCCCCGCTGTCCCCGAAGCAAAGAGGAAAGAGGGCGTGGAGAAGGAAGGGATTAAGGAAAAGGCGAGGAGGTAATCATACTTACCATTTGTTACTGCTCCCATTTGTTTGCGGTTCTTTGCGGAAAGGGGATGGCGTCGCAGAGGAGGAGGGAGTTTCCCTTCCTTTAGATCCTCTACCTTGGCCGCGGGCCGTCGGTGACCAAGGCAAAATTGCGGCGACCGGTGGATGAGGGTCTTCTACGCCGCCGTATGGATGGCTCATGGCCGAGTGGTTGGTTCCCGACGCATCTCATGAGGAGCCACACCCCCATCCGGGTACATTGTAAGTATGATGGATTACCACAAGCGAGGCTTTGGCGTGCCGGCGAAGTCGGTTCATCGCGGGCAATCCCGCATTGGTACGGCGTCGAACTCCATCAAATCCCCCGAACTCGATCGCCCGGGCATCGATTTTTTTGTGGCTCTCTGTGAGGGCTTCTTGGGAATCAAGCCCCATTGGGAACTTTGGAGGTGGTTCTTTAGGGGCAGAGTTGAACACCCCGAGCACCAGGCCACCCGGCTCACCGCGACGGGCAAAGGCAGGGATCTTATGTCATTCAACTCCGTCCCTTATGACAAGCACGGGTGAACCGAACGGAGGAGTACATCCTCTCACGGCTCACGGGTTCGAACAAGGGTTGGCGGGAAGAATGGTTCTACCTTCGAACGGCGGAGGGGTCTTCCGCCATACACCGAGCGTGATAAAGGTGAAGCCTGATCACTGGAATTATGGGCCTCCCGCGGCCGAAAGCAACATCACTTGGATGCCCTTCGCGCCGCCGTCGCCCGCCGTGATCACGATGTAAACGCTGGCGTGGTTGTGGCCGCTTTCTCTCGTCGTCGTTCTCCCTCTTGTGGAGAGGCCGCTTTACCTCCGGCGTAGATGACAAAGGATGCCAACCTATCCGCACCGGATGGCATTTGGGGATCTCTGGGAAGCTCAAGCACCGGGTCCGCGTGTTTCTAGGCGACAAGACTCCCAAGACAATTTCGGGGATCGCGATGCGTCCGGATCCGTGGATATATTTCGTTGGTAAGTCCCGCTTGCTCGTAATTGCGTGATTGTCCCCTTCTTTCCGAGGGGCTGGTTTTAAAGTTCTATCTCCTTTCTTGATTCGGGGAGGCTGAACCACAAAGAGTCGCTTCCCCCAGTTCTAGAAGACCAAGCCCGTCGGGGAGGCCAATCGCGCCGTTCGAAGAGCGGGAGCCGTTGAGGAAGGCCCGAGAGGATAAGAAGAAGGCGGACAAGGTGGCTTTGAACAATCGGCGCCGGGAGCAAATAAAGCGCTGGGCGAGTCAATCCGAGTCCTCGGCGGCGCACTCCGCCTCATCCTCGGGGGAGAGTGATGCACTCTTCCATCAAGACGCCGCTATGGGGTCGTTATCGGGGGCGAGGAGCGTCCGAATTGATGGAATACGCTAGACATCGGACGCCCGGTGGCGGTGGAGCTTCCTAAAGGAACGCGTTCCATCTCGCTCCGATTCCTCCATGTTCAGGCGGAACTTGGGTGAGCACAGGGATCTCTCGGAATGCGACCAAACGCTATTCAAGCCTGCGGCAACAAGTAGGGAACCGGAGACCCCTCAGGGAACTCCGGCCCCGATCTGGCCGAGGCCGATCTGGTTTTACGTGCGGGGGCTGGTCTATTCCCAAGTCTCTGCGAGTCTCGGCGGCTACCCCCGAAGGCTGCCCCGAGGTCCTTGTGAGTTGATCCTCCTTTTTACGCTATGTCTTGAATCTTCTCATTCTTGGGCGGGTTGTTTTGACCTTCTTTGTATTTTGGTGACAGGGAAAGGGTTTACGAACGCTCGCTCTCCATCCTCGAGGCGGCTCAAGTCCGTTGCTCAAGCTTTGGCGGGTCAAGGGCGGCCAGTTGTCCGCGGCGGGGAGTTTCTTTGCCACCGGCGTCTTCTCTTTGTGATCCCTCGGGGGTGACCCGGCGATTCGGGGGCGAATGTCGGCCTCGGCGCATCCGCGGCTCGGTTCCTGTCAGGGCACCATCTTCTGAGGCCCCTGATCCGTCTGAGGAAGCTTCACAGGTTTGATTGGAGCCGGCTTCTTCTCCTCACGCTTCACCACCACAAGCGGCGGCAATGGATGTCCTAATCCCCTCGAAATTACTCAAGCCGAGGGGCCTCGAATGGATGTCGCGAGGGGCGATCCCGTTGACAATCGAATCCTCCCTACCGGGGTCACTCTCACGATCCTTTCGGAGAAGTTCCTCAAGATGTCCTGTTCGATCGCGGTGACGCCTTCGACACACCCTTGGCGCCAACCAACAACCTTCAATTGGCGATCTGTTTGTCATCTGACTTAGGCGTCTCTCTTGCCCCGAGGGACACTTAAAAGCTTGATCCCGAATTACCTAGGGCGTCTGCGAAGGCCCCGGATTTCTTTTTGGTCGAATTCCCGGCATGGGAGAGGACTCGAGTCACATGCTTTGCTCCCTAACGATCCCAACGCCCGGGGTGGTCCCGCAATGAGCTTGGGAGGCCGTTGGAAGGAGGTCCCCCGGGCTTGTGATCGGCGATCGTCCCGAGGTTCTTTGCTTGGAGGGAGTATGATCGGATCAAGGCGTGGGCAACCGAGGGCTTGGAAAGGATCGGTCAAGTTCTTCGCCATCGTCCATCCCCCGCATCGGCGAGGTTTGCTCTCCTTCCTTTGAGTTCCTTGCTTTGGTATCTGTTTTCCCCCTTTTAATCTTTCATACGCCCCGATGTTCGTAGAGCCCGGCGGTTCGCCCGTGAGAAGTCCGAGTTTGAGAGGAGGAATGCCGCGGGGTGGAATGCCCTTAGTCAAACTTCGGGCGAGTTGAATGAGACAAAGAGGGAGGCGACCCATCTCTCGAGCTCATCATCGAAAAGAGGGCCGATTCCGGTCCTTGACGATGGAGGCGAGTCGGCCAAATCCATGGCGGCCAAAGGCGAAGTCGGACGCAGATCAAGCCATCCGTGGATCGCGAGGAGGGCCTCGATCGAGTCAAGAAAAGCTGTTAGAGGAGGCTCGCGAACGGCGTGATCGGGCCCGAGAGGAGGCGAGAAACAATCGAGAGATGACAAATGCTCAACACTTTCGGGTGGAGGAGTTATCCCGGAAGTGGACTTAGTGAAAAAGGATGTGGAGCTGGCCGAATTTGTCCATTAACGAGCATAATGAGATGCTCAAATGGAAGAAAATGTGGGAAGGTATGATTTCTCCTACTCGATTGTAGTTGGAGGATTGATGTCGTCATGGTTGTAACCTTGTTCTTCCTTTTTTGTAGAGGCGGAAAAGCTGCGGGCAGAGGCGGTGGAAGCCGCTACCAACATGTCCCAGTGTCTTAATACCGAGGAAAATTCGCGCAGGGAGTTGGAGGCGGTCATTTCAATCATATTCAACGGTTCGGGCCTTCAAACCTGGTGTCGGGTAACTCTATCCAGAGCCAACCGCCGCCGGGATTCATCCGGCGAGATTCGGGCGCATTCCGCAACGGTGCGATGCTGCCTTGCGGTGATGTGCTCGCATTTCGCCTTGTCGGATGAAACCCTTGAGATCCTTTCGAAGGGCTTTTTCTTAGGACCTCCCGAGGAAGACGAGGGAGGGGCTCCCGGCGAGAGGACGGATGAGCGTAAGATCGTGACTTCCATGCTCGAGGCGGAGGGTCCAGCGGCGTCTTTGCCACCCATTTCAAAGATGAAGTCGCTCCCCCTTTTCGCCTATGGAATCTGAATATGAGGCAGCCCCTCGAGCCTATGGATACTTCCCCGAGGATATCTTTGCGGTATTTTGAGGGAAGACGATGAAGGATTGAGTATCGGGGGCCTCCATCCCCAACCTCCCCGTGCCCGGATGCCGGCCTGGAGAATGCCCCCGGCCCGTAAGCTCCTTTAGGTTGAGTCCGCAAGTGACTTGTACTAGATGTCCCGAGAGGCTTTTTGTAATCGGGATCTTTTAGGCTTGATGTTTTAGCAAACATGTTAACCTTTCGTCTCTATCTAGCTTAATTGTTAAATTCGAAGTTGCTTTCGTATTTTTTCTTTCCCCGAGTCGATTTGGCAATGGATACCCCGGAGGGTGGTCCTTGAGTCTTTCTTGCTCCGTTCCAAAGATCTCTACGAGAGGCTCTTGCGATTTTAAGCGTGATAAGAAAAAAGAAAAAACAGAGAGAGTTTTTTAATTTTTCCAAGAGGTCATTATAAGGGGAGGATTCCCCCTTTAGTAGCCCCCGAGGGAGGTTTTTGTCTTTTGATGTGATTAAAGACAAAACCTACCTAATATAATACTTTGACTCATAGCTTTTGTGGAAAAAAGAGTTCTTTCTTTATTGCCTTTGTACAAGATGGTTATGTACATTGCATGTTTCTCAGTTCTAAGGGTAGAACCGACTAAGTTGCTCTATATTCCAAGCGTTTGAGTACACTTCACCCTTCTTGTTTTTGAGTTTGTATGTCCCGGGTTTGAGTACTTCAGCTATGAAATATGGTCCTTCCCATGGGGGTGCTAGTTTGTGACGGTCTCGGCTGTCTCTTCTTAGCTTTAACACTGGATCGTTTACTTGGAAGCCTCGGGGTTTAAGCCTTCTAGCGTGATATCACCATAGTGATTGTTGGTATCGAGCAGAGTGGATCAAGGCTATGTCTCTTGCTTCTTCCAATTGGTCCAATGAGTCTTCTCTGGCCCCTTGGTTGTCTTGTTCGTTGTAGGCTCGGAGTCTTGGGGACCCGTGCTCTATATCGAAGGGAGTATGGCCTCGGGATCCATAGACCAAGAAGAAAGGTGTAAACCCCGTTGCTCGCTTGAAATGGTCGTTCTTAAGCTCCATAGTACTGACGGTAGCTCTTGGTACCATCTTTTACCGTATTGGTTTAGCTTGTTGAAGATTCTTGGCTTGAGTCCTTTCAAAATCATGCCGTTGGCTCTTTCTACCTGACCATTGGTTTTTGGGTGTGCTACTGCAGCCATGTTTACTCTGATATTGTAATCTTCACAAAAGTCAAGGAACTTTTTCCAATGAAGTTGGTCCCATTGTCAGTGATAATTGAATTTGGGACACCAAATCTTGAGAGCGATCTTCGAACAGCTTTATTGTTTCTTCGCTTGGAGGCGTGACAACCGGTCGGGCTTCGATCCACTTGGAGAATTTGTCTATTGCCACCAACACATGCGTGTAGCCCCCGGGTGCTTTCTTGAGGGGTCCAATCATGTCCAATCCCCACACCGCGAGTGGCCAGGTGATCGGAATGGTTTGTAGAGCTTGTGCCGGAAGGTGCGTTTTGTGGGCATAGTATTGGCAACCCTTGCAGGTTCGGACTATGTAGTTTGCATCTCGGGCTGGTCGCCCAATAGAAGCCTTGTCTCAAGACTTTCCCTACTAGGGTGCGTGGGGCAAAGATGGTGCCCGCACTCTCCTCCGTGGGTATCCGCAAAATAGTTCCTTGCCTTGTTCGGGAGATACACCTCCGTATATCCCGAGGTCGCTTTTGTATAGCTCTTTGTCATCGCCAATCACAACGAAAGATTTAGCCCGGCGTGCTATTCTTCTTGCTTCGGTTTTGTCTTCTGGCAGTTCTTCTCGGAGAAGATAGTTTGCTAGAGGTACCCTCCAATCTTGCGTCTCCTCATCCACCTGCATTGCTTCAGGCCGTTGTTGGATGGCTTGATTAGTTCCTTCCCCTGGGGTTATTTCTTGATTTTCCGAAGGGGGTTCTTCAATCCCCGAGGGAATTAAGTCAGCCCCCGAGGGAGTTTCCTGTTCTTGGTACTTGACGGAAGGTTTGTAAAGGTCTATGGTTAGGATGTTTGGTGGCACCGCAGCTCTTGTGGACGCAACCTTTGCAAATTCGTCGACCGCCTCATTGTATCTCCTTGGGGTGTGCCGATGCACTAGTCCATGGAACTTTTCTTCTAGCTTCCTTACCTCCCGGCAATATGCTTCCATTTTGGGGTCGTGGCAGGCTGAGGTCTTCATTACTTGATTCACCACCAGTTGGGAGTCTCCTCTGGTTTCCAGGCGTCGGATCCCGAGGTCTACCGCGATGCGGAGTCCGTTGACTAGGGCTTCATATTCTGCTGTGTTGTTCGAGGCCTGAAAGTGTAGCCTGATGGCATATCTGATGTGTTCCCCGAGGGGTGAAATAAAAAGTAGGCCTGCTCTTGCCCCGGTCTTCATCAGAGATCCATCAAAGAACATCGTCCAACATTCTGATTGGATTGGCGCCGAAGGTAACTGTGTATCCGTCCATTCTGTGACAAAATCGGCCAGGACCTGGGACTTGATGGCCTTGCGTGGAGCATATGTCAATGTCTCGCTCATGAGCTCCACCGCCCATTTGGCCACCCTCCCAGTGGCTTCTTTGTTGTTTATTATCTCCCCGAGGGGAAATGCCGATACCACCGTGATTGGGTGCGCTAGGAAATAATGGCGGAGTTTTCTTTGTGCCAACACCACGGCATATAGTAACTACGCATCCGAGGGTATCCGGTTTTGGTGTCGAGTACTTCACTAATGAAGTAGACCGTCGCCGGACTGGTAAAGAGTGTCCCTCTTCTCGTCGTTCGACGACTATGGCTGCGCTTACCACCTGAGTGGTTGCGGCGACGTAGAGGAGTAGCTGTTCTTCGGGGTTTGGTGGCACCAACACCGGTGGGTTGGTCAATATTTTCTTCAGGTTCCCGAGGGCTTCTTCTGCCTCGACAGTCCAAGTAAAGTGCTCGGTCTTCTTTGGAAGTCTATATAGGGGTAATCCCTTCTCTCCCAACCTAGAGATGAATCTGCTGAGGGACGCTAGACAACCCATGAGCTTCTGGACTCCTTTAAGATTGCTTATTGGCTCCGTGTTGGTTACTGCCGCGACCTTGGTTGGGTTGGCCTCAATACCCCTTTGCGAGACAATGAACCCGAGGAGCATCCCACAAGGGACCCCGAACACACATTTCTCTGGGTTGAGCTTGACACCCTTTTCATTTAAGCATTTGAACGTTCTTTGCCAAGTCTCCAACTAGGTTTGCTATCTTTTTTGATTTTACCACTATGTCATCGACATACGCTTCAACTATTCGACCTATGAGTTCGCCAAACACATGTTGCATGCATCGCTGGTAAGTAGCTCCTGCGTTCCTCAACCCAAAAGGCATGGTGAGGTAGCAGTACATTCCAAATGGTGTTATGAATGAAGTCGCGAGTTGATCGGACTCTTTCATTTTTATCTGATGGTACCCGGAGTACGCATCAAGGAAGGATAGCGTTTCGCACCCTGCAGTGGAGTCAACGATTTGATCGATCCGAGGTAATTGGAAAGGAACTTTGGGGCATGCTTTATTAAGACTAGTGTAGTCAACACACATACGCCATTTTCCATTCTTTTTCTCTACTAATACAGGATTAGCTAGCCACTCAGGGTGGGACACTTCCTTGATGAACCCGGCCGCCATTAGCTTCTAGACCTCCTCTCCGATGATCTTGTGTTTGGCATCGTCGAATCGCCTCAACTACCGCATCACCGGGTTTGGAGCCGCTCGAATGTCTAGGGAGTGCTCGGCGACTTCCCTCGATATGCCGGGCATGTCAGAAGGACTCCATGCAAACGTCTTTGGCGTTTGCACGGAGAAAGTTGACGAAACAATCGCTTTCCTATTTCTCGGTTAAGCTCCGAACCGATGGTCGCCAGCTTCTCCGGGGCGCTTGGGATCCAAAGGGAATGGTCTTTGTTGCTTTGGAGGCTTGAAGCTACCCGTGTGCCACTTGGCCTCGGGTTCTTCGCATCTTGTCGAAACTTTTGGAGACATCGGCGATAAGTGCCTCGGATATGGCGATGCCTCCGCGATACGACACTCTCGACATCACAATTGTATGCGTGGTGATATGTCGAACCGGTAGTGATGACTCCGTTAGGCCCTGGCATCTTTAACTTAAGGTATGTGTAGTTAGGTACAGCCATGAACTTGGCGTAACATGGCCGCCCAAAGACGGCATGGTAGACCCTCCGAACCCGAGGACCTCAAAAAGTTAGGGTTTCGTCGGAAGTTCGAAGGGGTACCGGCGGTAGTAAGTCAATGCGCCTCGGAGGGGCTTCACTTGCTTCCCGGGGACAATACCGTTGAAGGCCGGCCCCCCTCTCTGCGGATCTTTGATTTGTCAATCTTGAGCAAGTCGAGTTTCTTCGTAGATGATATTGAGACTACTCCCTCCGTCCATGAGGACCTTGGTTAGTTTCGTGTTGCCGATGATCGGATCTACCACCAATGGGTATGCTCCCGGGTTCGGGATGTGGTGCGGATGATCTTTTTTGGTCAAACCCGACGCTTGATCGACCATTTACGGCTTGGGGGTGGCTAGCTCCGTAGAGAGAAGACCTCGCCGCGCCTCCTTCTTTCTCACTGTCGCTTGATCCATATTGCTCGTTACGCCTCCGAAGATCATGAAGCAATTGTTGATCTTTGGGAACTTGGAATCTTCTCCATCCTCCATCTCGGGCTCTTCTTTCTTCTCTTCATCTTCGGGAATTGTCCCGAGCTTGTTGAAGTGCTTGCGGAGGGTCTTACATTCTTCCAATGTATGCTTGACTGGATACTGATGGTTGGTGCAGGGTTTCTTAAGCATGTCGTCAAACTTGCCTGGGGGCGCCCGAGGCCCCTTTCGGTCTACGGCCGCGACGAGATCCTTCTCGAGGTCACCCCGCGCCGGACCCTTACCCCGCCTTTGTTCTTTTGTTCTTCTTTTTTGGCATCCGGGGATTTGACCCCTCGGCCTTGTCCTCCCGTCGCTTCCCTTTCTTGGAAACTTGATCAAAGAGTGCTCCGACGGCTTCTTCGCCACTTGCAAACTTAGTGGCAATATCCATCAGTCGTTAGCTTCGGTTGGGGTTCGACGCCACAACTTCATCGACGAGCTCTCGGCAGGTGGTGCCTGCTAGAAAGGCTCCAATGACGTCGGAGTTCGTTACATTCGAGTTCGTTTCTTTGCTTTGAGAAATGCCGATGTAGGTGCGTAGGGATTCATCGGGCCGACAAAGAATTCCTCGAGGTCCCAGAGTTTCCGGGCACAAGTATGTGCCTTGAAAATTTCCTCTAAAGACCCTTATCAGGTCATCCCAACCTGAAATCTGATTAGGTGGGAGATGTTCGAGCCATGCTCGTGCCGATTCGAGAGGTAGAGGGGCAGGTTGCGTGATAATGACCTTTGTCGCCGTGAGCTCCTGCGAACCGACAAGCTAACCGATAATCATCCGGCCTGGACCTCTGGGGCGTGTTTCGCCGCAGTACTTCTCGATATGGCTCGGGGGCCGAAAGCGTGAAGGGAGCGACGCTCTCCGGATTTCTTTGGTGAAGACCTGAGGTCCCGGAGGGTCGGGTGAGCCGTTTCGCTCATTACGGTTGCCTCGGCGTTGCTCGATTTCTTCCCTTAAATCGGGGAGCTGTTGGTTATCATGCCGGCTCCGTCCCGATTGTCCTCTTTGCTGGCTATAGTTCGGGCAATTTTCCTCGAGACGTTGCCAAACATCACAATTGGATCGATTGTCGGCTAGTCGCTCCCGAACGGATCGTGATGGGGCTCGCTTTGCTCGGGGTTGGCAGAGGCTTGTCGATCTAGCGCATTGGCTCTTGATGTCTTGAGGTCGCATAATTCCCGAAGGCCAAGCTCTTGGCTTGTTGGATCAGCAGCGGCTTTATCAAGAAGTTCCTTAAGTCCATCATGTAGCCTCCTCCCTTCGGTGGTCGAGGGTTCGGGCATTTCCCGAACGAGCATTGCAGCTGCAGCTACGTTAAGGCTGGCGCGGTTGAAGGGAGCCGGCACCCTCGGGGGACGTGAGTTGTTCCCGGTATTGGCCTCGGCCGTCACGGGGCTTGAGGTGCTCGCAGGGGTTTCTTGCTCGTTGAGCCGCGTTCGACGGATGGTTTGCTCTAATCGTCACACGCCGCGTTCAGCCTCGGCTTGAAGTCGGGCTTCAATGTCCTCGTAGGCGTGTGTTTTGCGGTAGGCTGGCCGCGGGGCGACGCACCGGGCTGAGGTCGCCGGTGCCGGCGGGACACGCCGTCGCGGCGGGACTTCTCGCGATTGTCATCACTTTCTTCGGGTTAGTAAGTTGACCATCTACGAGCTCAATGTTATAGCATTCGAAGGGGGTCATAATATTCATTATTGAAAAAACCAAATTCAGAATCTACAACACAGTCACCCTAGGGGATACCCTAAACTTAGATGTTCATCATGGATCTCCCGAAAGTAGGAGCCGACCATCCCTTGGTGAGGGGTACTTTCGTCCCATTGGTGAACAGGTCGTCCCAGTTTGGACTAGCGGCACAAGGGGAGTCTTCATAGTGTTCCCCCGCGCCATCGGCACGTGTACCCCTAGTAATGGGAACTCCCGGTTCGCCGTGACACCGTAGTGATGGATCGCCGGGCGTGGTGGTCGCCGTGCGACGCCTCATAGATGTGCGGGGCGTTGTTGTCGCATCCGCGCTTCTACCCATATGTAAGCTTCTCCGGTGGGCCGAATGGGCGCCGCCGTGGGGCTCATGGGCTCACCATTGCCCCCGTTCTCCTCCTATGGGCGCCATTGTGGCCGCTGCTTTCGCCAGCGAGCCGCTTCCTCTTCCCCCGTCGATTATCGACGAGCACGGGAAGAGGTCGTAGTTGAAGCTGGCAGCCGACGCTGGCGTCGTCGCCGCGGTTGCGCCCGACGGTGACGCCCCGTGATGTCGATTGCGCCCCCTTGGTGCTTGGGAGCGGTTGTCTTCCGATCCGCTCGTAAGGGAGATTGCCCGATGTTGTGATCTAGCGGCACGAACTCGAGACCGTCGAATCGCAGCAACATTCCCCGTCCTTCTTCGTGATCCGATGAATAGGATGGGAAGGTGAGTGATGTCGCCATCTAGGTTTTTGGGAAGTGATCTTCACACAGCGCCCCCTACCGGGCGCTACAACCGCCGGTGTTTTGAGAACCGGGTATCCCAAGCACCGGCAATAATATATAGGCTGTGCGCTCCCCACCGATGGCGCATGCGAAGCCGGAAGACGCAGGCGTTTATCCCGGTTCTCGCCATGGGGCCCCTACGCCCAGCGAGTGTGTCTCTTCGTGTTACTCGCACCAATTGTGCACAAGAACCAAAGCGGTTACAAGATGTTTTTGGGAATGAAGTAGGACTTCAATCCGGATGAACTGGCTAAGTGTGAAAACCTAGTGAGGGGAGATCCGATCTCTTGTGGCATTACTCCCCTTTATAGTGTAAAGGAGAGATAATGTATACAATACGTGTCATGTACAAATGCTGCTGTGTCTACTATCCAGAGCTGTTAGGCATGCCATGCCCGAGCCTGGACCTCGGGTTCTCAGATGGGAGTGCTCTGGTGTGGATGCGTGCCCTGGAGTCTCCTGTGTTCGTGTCCGTCGCCCGAGGGGCGGGTCTCCCGAGGGCCAAATGGTGACCCTCGATCCCTTTTCGATCCGCGCCGAGCTTGGCCCAAGCCGTGTCGTGGTGTCAGCATCCCGAGGGTCTTCGGACTTGTGTCGTAGAGATGAAGCTGCAAGTAAACGAATAGTGGAACCGTGTTCCCCCGTGGGGGTGACGTGTGTGATAACTGTTACCTTTATGTCCCATCAACGGGGGAGGCGAGGAGATAACAGGTCAGGTGAATTGACAGGGCAATCGATTGCCCTGTCATCGCGGCCTGTGAAACAGGTGCATTTAATGTGGCCGCCCCCCACTACCAGGTTTGGCTTCCCAAGGTGCGCCCCGAGATGGTGCCGAGAAGGAAGAGCCAGCAGCAGGGTCCTCCTATCCCTGCGAGGCGGAGAAGCCTTGCTCGAGGGTCGCGGTCCTCTCGGGCGATGTAGGGATCGTTTCCGAGACCCCGTGTCCCTGGGCGAGGCGGAGCTTTAGTCCTGGGCTCGCCCCTCTGGTCGAGTAAATTGTGGTGAAGGTGGGCTATTCTGGGGCGTTGCGGTATGCAAAAAGGACTTTGGGCTCAGATGGATGGGCTTTAATAAGCCTATTGGGATGTTTTTCCCATTCCTCTTTTATAGTGATTCGGTTGGTCTTTATTCTCATTATTTGGAGATTTCACCCCCAGGCCCTCCCGGCCTAGCCGGGGTGATTTTAGGTAAGTTGGGCTTTGCCAACCGAGTATCGATAGATGGGCTGCTTTGGGCTTCTAGAGAGGGGCCCAACAAAATTCTTCGTGGTCACATTAAGTCCTCCTTAACGAAGTCTCAAGGGCTTGGGGCCGCCTTCATTCTCTGGGCGATTCTTAGGCCCAAAACGCGCCTTAGGTCGTCAACTCCGATGTCGTCTCTTCGCCGGCCCTCCTTTTTTTTTGGGCCATGAGGCCGCACCATCCCTCACGGGCCTATTTTCTTTATGGGCCGATTATTTTTATTCCCGACACTCACGAGCGAGGAGGCCATCGCGAACATGCTATTGGTGTGGACATGTCGATGTCTAGGATCCACGTTGATGATCAACGCTTGCATCGTCTCCAAGAGAAGACTAATGGTGTGGTCATCGCACTAAATCCCATATTACAATTTAAAATGTACTAAATTTGGTCATCCCAAAATTACAATTTAATTTGTCTTCTCTATGTACTCATTTTATACTGTTTCAACATCGTCCATAAAACTTTAGGTGAGACACCAAGGAAAGAATTGTGAAAAATGAAAGCAAAGAGTCTACGATTACTTTGAATAAATTGATATAGTTATTATTGACCATGACTTATCATTTTTTGTTCACTTTAACGTTAGTCTCGTGAGCGAGGAGGCCATGCGAACATGCTATTGGTGTGGACATATCGATGTCTAGGATCCACGTTGATGAGCAACGCTTGCATCGCCTCCAAGAGAAGACTAAAGGTGTGGTCATCACACTAAATCCCATATTACAATTTAAAATGTACTAAATTTGGTCATCCAAAATTACAATTTAATTTGTCTTCTCTATGTACTTATTTTATACTTTGTTTCAACATCGTCCCATAAAACTTTAGGTGAGACACTAAGGAAAGAATTGTGAAAAATGAAAGCAAAGAGTCTACGATTACTTTGAATAAATTGATATAGTTATTATTGACCATGACTTATCATTTTTTGTTCACTATAATAATAACTTTATTAGAATGCTTTGTCATTAAAAGTTAATGATGCGTAAATATTGGGGACCATCATCCATGGAGTTATCAATAAAACCTATAATTCTAAAAAAATCGTAACTTCCACAATTATAACAGTATAATTAATCCCATAATATTTATTTGTATAAATTATCCACCTCAATCATTACAAAAGATATTGGTTTGTCCCAAAGTTAGCATTCAAATTAACCATATTTGGCATTAATGAAAAATTATCCATAGTCGTTACCAATAAGTTAAGTTAACAAAAAAAATCTCTAAATCTACATGTAAATGCTAATATATGCTATTATTAAAAATAATTTCACACCTATAAGTACCATATATATGCACAAAGCTATTGAAATACACACTTGTGCCAATATTATGTTGAAACTATGCACAAAGCTTTGTCCCATTGCATAGAACAAGCAAACATGTTTATATTAAGATAAATATTTATTTATAAGCTTATCATTGTGGAAAATATTCTTAGCAAATCATATATTAATGACGCTTACACTTCACTTTAAGTTATTACTCATAATAATAAATTTTGCAAGTCATTATCTCGAAAAAGTTTAAACAATTTGAATGATCATTAGATCATATATGAGTAATTTAGTTCTTATAATTATTTGATTGATAAAACAATATTAATACAATATAATAAATTCAACATGTAGAGTGCCATGGTGCATGTTGAAACAATTTTTATGCCACTACAAGAACTAAGGGTAGCCTACGACCCAAATTATTCCTTTAATAAAATAAAAATTAAATTTTTGACTAAGGGATACAAATTAACGAGTTATCGAAAGATGAAAGCTAAAATATAGAATTTTATGATCACGTAAAACAAATAAGAGTTTACATGCTTTAGATTTATGTTTCAACTAAACACATATCATGCTAGAAAAAAGATTAATCCTAGAAATTATTACTCATGAAATCGCTAGAAATAAAAAAAAAAATCATATATCATTAAATTATACAAAAATTTTAAACATTTTGCCATTAAATTGGTTGTCTATAATCACCTAAACAATAGTCGTTGTCAGCAATTAATAAGCTCAAAAGGTTTAAAAAGAAATCAGTCATATTGTCAAAATATGGATGGTATAGCTAAAATTGTCATAGTTTAAAACAAATGTTCCAATCAAATGTATGAAAGATACATAAAAATCAATAATTGACATATTATCATAACTGAATACAAACTATACCTATCATAGCTATCATTTTAGAACAATAGTGAAGAGAAAAAAATATTTAGTATAAATGATTTTTATTAGTTAGTGTCTCCAAAGATTCAAAACCGTGCTCTATGCACAAAGCTATATGAAATACACACTTCAGTTCATACTATGTTGAAACTATGCACAAAGCTTTGTCCAAAAAAATGCATAGCCCGATCAAACATGTCTATATTAAGATAAATATTAATTTATAAGCTTATCAAGCGTGGAAAAAAATATCCTTAACAAATCATATAGTAACGACACTTACACTTCACTTAAGTTATGTTAATACTCATGATAATAAATTTTGCAAGTCATTATCTCAAGAGTAGTTTAAACAATTTGATTGGATCATTATATCATAGATGAATATTAGTAATTTAGTTCTTAGACTCATTTGTTTGATAAACTAATATTAATGCAATATAATAAATTCAACAAGTTGGGTGCCATGTTGCATGTTCAAACAACTATTTATGCCACTACAAGAACTAAGTGGAGCTTACGACCAAGGACATTCTTTTTAATAAAATAAAAAATAGAAATCTCGACTAAGGGATACAATAAACATTGGATCAAATTAACATGTTATCAAAAGATGAAAGTTAATATACATAATTTTATAATATCACATAAAAATGATACAAGTTTACATACTTGTTTATGTTTCAACTAAACACATGCCATGCTAGAAAAAGGAAAAAAAAAACATAGAAATTATTACTTATGAAACCACCAGAAATAAAAAAGCATAAATCCTTAAATTATTACAAAAGTCTAAAACATTTTACCATTAAATTGGTAGGCTACAATCTCTTAAACGATAGCCATTGTGAGAAATTAATAAGCTCAAAAGTTTTGAAAAAGAATCAATCATATCGCCTAAAAACCATCATGGTTTAAACAATAATCGATATGGCTGAAAAAAAACTATCAGCTATGGTATATAATCGATATTAAATTTATATTAGAGATAATCGATATTAAATTTATATTAGAGATAAATAGAGGTGAAAAAAAAACTAATGGATATGGCTGAAAAGTATATAAAAAGCAATAATCGATAGATTATCGAAATCGAATATGGACTATACCTATCAGCTATTATTTTATAACATTAGTGAAGAGAAATAAATACTTAATGCAAATCATTTTTATTAGTCAGTGTCTCCTAATAAGATTCTAACCCGCTTCCGCACGGGTTGATGAACTAGTACAGAGAAGGGAAATAAGATGGGAATGGAAAAAGAAAGGAAGAAAAGAGAAAATAGAAAGCGGAAGAGAAATGGGAAGAGCTCGCGGGCTCATTTTCCCTCATGGCCCAGCAGCACACTGCCTTCCTTCCCCCTCGCTCGGGTGGGCTGGCCCAGTACTGCAGCCCACCCGACACAGCTCAAGACCGCGACGGCCATCGTCTCTTCTCCCTCTTACTACTGGAGCCCACCCGTCGGTTCCTCCTTCCGCACCATGGCCCCGCCAGCCAGCCCCGCGCTGACCCGCCGTGATGAGAGGGAGAGCGTGTGGACTCGTGAGAACACGGGCGCCACGACCCCCCCCCGAGCCGTCCCATCAAGCGGAGCCAGCTCACCGTCCCATCTTAAACAAGCATACGCGCCGGTGGCGACCCCGCACACCAACGCTAGCAACCGATGGGACCGGGTTGCCTCTCGCTTGTACCCCGACGCCAGTGGAGATGACGAGTGCGCAGTGGGTGCGCTAACTGCCCCACGGAAGCGTCCCATCACCAATGGCCCCGCCTCGCACCCGTAGTAGTGGGAAACAGAGGGAGCAAAGTGACGCCGGCGTGTGTCGACGACTTTGATGGGACACCATGACGAGCAGTAGGGCCGGAGTAAACGCGACGCGCCGTCTCTGGGGACGGACGGGAACCAACCACCCGCACAACGGCCACGGTGGCCCACGACCAAATCCCTAGCGATGCGCCATGGCAGCCGACCGCCGGCGACCCGATGGACGGACGGAACGGGATGCTAGCCATGCCGGAGCAGACGCAGATGCGACGCGATGACCTGGACGCACTGCGGAGTCCACGACCGCAAGGACTATGTCGAAAATATCACCGCCGTGGATAAAAATCTCGTCGGCCGGAGCACTCGCGCGCGCCTATAAATAGGCCCACCGGTGACCAATCGAACTCACTCCTCCTCCATCGCCCGCCGGGTGCTAGAACACGCCGTGCTTCCTTTCCCTTTTCCCTCTTCCCACTTATTCCTTCTCCAAATCCGACTTTCCCCAAATCCAAGCTTCCGGCCGCCGCCGCCGACTAGAGTAGGGCGTTCTGCGGGATTAGGGATCTTGGGTGGATTTAGTAAGGCCGTGGGACTCCTCGACCCCTCGCATTCATTTCTCCCCGTCCTTCCCCGACTTCGATCACTCAGTCGCCGATCGTTCCGGAGCCGCCGCCGAGCCGAGCTCCGCACACGCAACGCCGCCACCGCGAGGCTACCCTCCCGCCACAAGGCACGCTCGCCAAAGCTTAGGGTGGATATGGGGATCGAACGCGACCCGCGGCGGCGAAAGCAAAGAACAAACACCGCCACCTCCGCCGGATTTCGCGACGCCACCCAGCATGGCGGACGGGGACGACTGACGGCACCGTCACCCGCCGAAACAACGCCAACGTGGTGACCATGCGTATGACGCCCGGTGTCTCGCTCCGCCCTATACCGCCTCCCTTCGTGGACGCCACGTGGATCAACACGGGGCCCATAGGTCGGGCCACGTGTGGTGTGACACAACGCTGAGTACGCTAGTGTAAATGCTAGGTACACACGCCTATTGTACACGTGGTTATAAAAGTACTATTTTCTTATTCCAGAAAATTCCCAAAAAAATTTTAAATGCGTTATTTGAATTATAGAATTTTATCATGTAGTTAGTTCCTAATTTTATATATGAAAAATTCCTATATAATATTGCCCTAATAATTAAATTAGGGTTAATATTGTAAAATTCATAACTCATGCGTTTTAACTCCGTTTCGCGTGAAACGACTTCCATAATTTATCTAAAATCTAGATATATGCATTAGGCCTGTCACCACCATAATGTTATATGCTTGTTTTGTATGCTATAGTTCAAGCTAGGTTTTCCAATCGCCGTATGGTAGCTTTTCATCGATCGTTTAGGAGTATCTTCCGGAAGTAAGCTAGCCCCATTCGAAATCGTGCCGATCCATAAGAACCTCCCGTGCAAGTCCTTACCCCCTTAATAATCTTGACCTAATTAATTAAACCTTAATCTCGTAAAGATGATGATCATGGTCCTTCGTTTGTGGTGAACGCTTATGAGATATTTATGATGTGATTATGAAATGGATATGAGATGCTAATGAGATATTTATATACATGAAGTATATAATAATGATATATGAGATTATTTATCCTGGGAGCATATGATGATGTTAAGTGATGATTATGACCATGATATGATCAAGTAATGAGGTTAATATAATATTGTTAATAAAATGAACCAAGTCATCGTAAAAGTTGGGTGGTGTTAGTCTACATGGAGGTGGACTAACATAATCGGGAATGGATCCCGCGGAGAGATACCCACCTCCCTACGGATCGTTCATAGACCATCTACCTAGTGCGATATCACGCACCACCACACGCCGGGATGGGGCGACTTGATCCGACACCCCGTTAGGTCAAAGTATAATTCCTAACCTTGGAAGCCGGTGAAGGAAAACGGTCTATCAAGAGTAGGCATGGGGAGAGTGGCCCCATAGCCCTGTTAGCGTGGATGCTAGGTGATCTTCCACATAAGATGTTTGGGTGCAAGTGGTGCGAAGGCTAGGTGCATAGATTATTGATTATGAGTACGAGGTGGACAAGTACATGTTGGGTAATGAGGTATTACCCGTAAAGCCGTGGGTGATGAGATATCACCGTATTGTCTAGGATGATGCGTCATCCTGTTCCAATCCCTAAGAAACCGTGGTGGGATTTATATGGAGATCTTGTTAGGCCTGTTGAAGCCATGACGATGGTAGAGACTATGCCTATCATGTGGGAAAAGTGTACGGCCTCTGCAGAGTTTATTAAATCGATTCGAATAGCCACGTCCCTTAGAATGGGCAAATGCTAGGCAAGATCATCTATGATTAGTTTTCATATTACATGACTAACCCGCTTTTGCGGCCCGTGAAGTTGATGATGATAAGAGATAACTCGAAACTAGCGAGAGCAGTTTTAGAGACTCGCTAGGGCCCAAACGCTTAATAATAATAATCACACCCCTGGTTTGGACTTGCTGAGTACGTTTGTACTCACCCCTCTATTTTTACAGATATCGGCACATTCGAAGGTATGATTGTTGACAAGGTGAAGGAGCAACATCACAGGAATTCGCATGGTGTTTGCTTAGGAGAAGGAGGTTGAAGCCCGTGATTCATCCATGCTGAAGTTTGCCTATGGAGTATGAGGTAGTGTCATAGTTAATCCACCGTTTCTCGGTTGGCTAACTCTGATATTGTGGTCGCCAGTGTAAGGCTTTCTATCCTATATTATTAAAGCTCAGATTTCCATTATTTCTGTATACCATTATCTGTGACTAAGAGACATATTTGTGTGTGATCCTATCGCAAATACGTGAGTTTAAGGACCCTTCAAAGTGGGGGCCTAATATTGCATCGCTGGATCCGGGCCTAGGAGGCAAGAATCTGCCTCCTTGTTGGGCGACGATGGCCTCCCCAGCCCCCGCTGCCCAGTGGGTCGGGCGACCGTCGTGGCCATGGCCACCTCTAGGCCGTCGCAGCATGGATGCCTCACCCGGCGAGAACCAGGCACCGAGCAGGCAGATTCGGGGGCAGGATCAACGGATTCTGCCTAGGGGGCATGGATCTGGCTCGTCATTGGCCACCCTGTTGCTGTCGGCCGACCTTGAGGTGCTTGGTGTTGGAGAGAGTCACTATCTCCGTCATCTTCTAAGCTCTGCGCGCCTTTCAAGAGCCGCTGCACGTACCTCCATCGTTGTTGCTGAGCACGCCTCCACTCGCCCCATCAGCTTATGAGCCATGCTATAATGTTTTTCTCTCACAACAAAATAACACCAGTCAGCTTATTAGCCACAGAATCCATTCAACGAACATGTCGGTGGCTGATAAGCCAGCTACTGCTGTTTTATTGTGAGAGAAACAATGTACAATGGCTTATAAGCTGGGCTGATAAGTTCAAGCGAACTGGAGGGTTGTGTCTGGTGACAATTGATATTACGTAGCCTTGGTTACGGCCTCCATTCAGTTATAGAAGGATATTGCATAGCCTATATAGAAACCTTAATAGATCTATAATGGTTATATAGTGACCGAAGTCTACGAAATTGATTGCTTAATGCTTCTGTTCTTGTGATTATTTCTAGATTTTTTTCCCTTGCGTGTCTAATGTAAATTGACATTGTGGCTCCATTGTGGCCTTTCATTATTATAACGTACATAGCTTAGTTATGTACGAAATGCAGATACTGGAATGAAGATGTGTGAACATGCGCACCTCTTATCCTTGAGGAAAGTCGATATGATGTCGATGATATGTTTATTCTTGGTCGCTGCCTTGGTGCCAGCAAGTAGTACATCAGTACTATTAGCTGCTAGCTGTCGAAGAATGCTTGCCAGAACCTCTGTCATATTATGACATGAAGTGATGGACACAAAAGCCCGGGCCTGGAACTTATCTTCAATCGCTTCATACACGAGGCGGGCAAGGGTTGTTTTACCCATTCCCGCAGCTCCAAGGATGGATGCCATTTTGAGCTGCTGTGTGCTCTCCTCTTCTCCGATCAGGTGTTCGATGAGTTTATCCCTTGGTCCTTCCATCTCCACGAGCTCTGAGATGTCCTTGTGGACATACGGATCAACGACTCGAGTCAGCCACTTGGCCGGACCAGAGTCGACGGTGGCTTTTGTTCTTGAACATAATAAGCTCGAGATGGAGGTCTGGGAAGTCTCCATCTTCCACTTGTTGCAACACCGCTCAGACACATCAACTGCCCTTCTCCTGAGATCCTGGAAAGGACTCTCCTGAATCTTTGCCTGAATGAAGCGCTCGCCGTTGTCGTTGCTGCGCTTGATCAAAGTGAGGATGAAGTCGTCGATGGCGTCGTTCATGTCGTCAGCGAGACGCCAAGCTTCCATCCTCAGCTCCTTGCTTGTCGCATCACGATCCTCCCTCTCCCATATCACCCTAAGGATCGAGTGAATGGACTTGAGCTTGGACCTGATGTGCTTCACGTCCTCCCGAGTCCGCCGCCGGAGCTGGTACTCACCGCCGCGGCGCAGCAAATTGCTGAGCTTCGCTACGACGGGCCCTAATGCCCCCGTGGCTACTGTCACGGGAGCGTCCTCCTCCATGCCTGCTGAGTCTCTCAGCGCTTGGCCTTGCTAGGTTGATAGCACGGCCGCCGGCGCCGGCGGACAAAGGGAGCAATGGGTTTGTAGTTGTGTGTGTCTAGAAGCAGTGGGTACGGTGGATTATTTCCAAACTACCACTAACGATGATGGTTATCATTGCACTAAACCCAGATTGATTGTATTGCAAGGCGCACCAAACCCAGACATATTGTTAGTTTTTCTTTTGGACAAGCTTTAGCTTTTTACTTTCTTTTCTTTTGATGCCTTTTTTTTTTGTATATTAGCACAAACTAATCCATACACGATAGCTTGAATCTCAAGACAACTAGCGTTGGCCACCGGAACAAAGCAAAAGTTACAACATTGATCACCTTGCAAAAACAAGTAATTTTAATACTATTTGTGTGTGTCTAGAAGCAGTGGGTACGGTGGATTATTTCCAAACTACCACTACCGATGATGGTTATCATTGCACTAAACCCAGATTAATTGCATTGCAAGGGGCACCAAACCCAGACATATTGTTAGTTTTTCTTTTGGACAACTTTAGCTTTTACTTTCTTTTTCTTTTGTATATTAGCACAAACTAATATATACACGGTAGCTTGGAATCTCAAGACAACTAGCGTTGGCCACCGGAACAAAGCAGATCACCTTGCAAAAACAAGTAATTTTAATACTACAAAGTATAGTACGCCACCTCTAATCCGATCTTGGCTTGGCCTGTAAGGGACTTTGTGATTCTTTGAAAAGAAATAAACAAAAGCCGCAAGTAATTAACATGGTGCTTTCCTTTCCTTGAACAAAGCAACACGAAGAACTGCTCATAGAGCAGGAGGTTAAGCCCCAAGGGTGGGAGCTGGCTGGGCAGGCTTCAATCCCTACCTCCTAACCCTAGCTCCTACAATTGCCTACAAAGAAGGCAGGGCGAGGTGGCTCCCTTTTTTAAACAAAAAAATCAAAGCAACACGAAGTCTAATTTTTGAGATTGTGTATTGCATTGCATCTCCATTTATTTCACCGGATACGAAGCAACGAACATGATGCTTTGTGTATTGCATTGTGTCTTTAGTGACGAAGATTTGATATATAGATGCTTTCCTTCGCAGAAGAGTAAAGCTACTCTATGCATGCACGGTGGCATTCACTCATTCAGCAGTGCAAGCAAGCAAGCAGGCAGAAGAAAGCAGGAAACCAATGCGAATCTAGAGTCCACGATCTGGTTTACCACCGTCAAACACTAGAAGATGCTTTCGTAATAAAATAAACAAAACAAAAGATACTTGGGCACCCAAGAGAATACTTATGAGTATGCATTTCACACAGGCCAAGACAAGTCGATCGGTAGGTTATTAGGTGTCAGTAAAGTACCACATGGCCGTTTCAAAATAAGTGCGCCGCTCAAAATCAAGCATGGTTCATTGGTTCTAGGGGTCAAAATCAAAAAGAGCAAGCGCAAATACACATTTGGCAAGATCAATGCACAAACATGCATGGTTCAAAAGGCACAAACGTGGTTCAATGCAAACATCCTGCGTGAAGAGAATTTGTAAAGCTAAATTTCGACGTCTCATCTCCTCCCTCCTACCGTCGGTGAGGAGCATGGCATTGCTCAATTGGCATGCCACACAACAGAGTAACTCGGAATTTTGGACCTTATACGTGACATGTGTTGACACATGTTAACGTATACTTTTAATTGTCAACTAAACATGGAAAAGGACTAAAATATAATTAGATAACCTTATTAGGGGTTTATACTAATGATTTCCATGAGTTTTGGTAAAGTTGTGATTTGCAGGGACTTAACAGAAAAACACCAGAATTGGCGTGTCATACGACGGACGCAACGTAACGCAATCCAACTCCGAAACAAGTCTAGAAGGCTCCGGATTACACCCGACGTGAACGAAACTTAACCCCGAAGAAAACATCATCTAGAAGACTCCGGAAGCCACGACGCGCCGCGGGCCCGAGGTGGGACCCACCACGGGCCGGGTCGGCCCAATAACCAGCCGAGCGGCCTGACTTGGCGGCCACGACAGCCCTGCTTCCAGAATGTTCCTCCACCGCCTCTAAGACGCAATCTAATCCGGTCGTTTAATGTCGGTTTGATCCGAGGGCGTCGGTAGAAGCACGAGATGGATCTAAATCCAACACCTGGCACCTCCTCCGGACTATATAAGCAAGCCCCCAGCCCCGGTTTCAATCATCTCGCATCAACTCATCATCATATCGGATCGGATCCAGCTCTAGTCGACGGCCTTAGCTCTAGTTCAAGAACTAGAAGTAGAAGATTAGACAAGATGTAGAACTAGAAGCCCTAGATTAGAGTTGAGAGTAGAGCTTCAAGTTGAGAGAATTAGAGCGCTGTTGAGGCGGAGTTGAAGGAAGGCCCTGAGTCTGTCGGCGCCTCCATCTTCTTCTTCCCTCCTCGAGTTGGTGCCATTGGAGCGCAACTCGAGATCTTGTGGATTGTTCGACTTCCATTCGAGTAAGTGGTATTGTCTCTATTGTTCTTAAGGTTCGTATTTCTTTGATAAGATTACTTTGATTCTTGGTTGCTCTTGAGTTGAAGTTGTTAGATTAATGTAAGCGTGGTGCTTAGATTGACTAGCTTATTACGAATACCTTCTATAGGCCGGGGTGAAGACACTTGTTAAGGCTGATCATGGTGGTGACAGCGCCATTGAGTCCTTTTGTCACGCCTGCCCCGTTTATAGAAATCGTAGGAGCCCCTGCGTTGTTAGCGTAGATTCCCTTTATTAAGAGTTTCTTCATGACAACCCCTCTTAAGAACAATGTGCAAATGATTTACTTGAAGTGAGAACAAGACCTTCCTAATAGAACTCCTTACCTCTCTTTTAATCTAGTTTTATAGCCACTCTGGATTTAGCTATACACCTTGACGTACCCTCTCACCTTCTCCCTGTGGATTCGATATTTAAAGCCCTATTCCCGGGTGAAGTGCTCACCGGTATCCGTTAAACTGCGGATTATCCATCATAATATTCCTGTAGGTTAACAAATACCAACAACATGATTATACTAAGTTTAGAGACTTGTATGCATATTTGTTATAAGTTTGTGGTGACCGGGTAAAGTTACACAAAATGTTTTCCGTGACATAGCCCAAAATGAGCTCGTGGCGGGCTCACACTTCGCCCGCCACGGTAGTTGGCTAGCTGGCTAGGCTAGCCGCTTGCCTGGGTGCTCACCGCGGTAAATGCATTAACCGTGATGGGCGCTGTAACATGCCCGTGGCGAGCACATAAGGAGGGCCTGCCACGGTTAATGGACCGTGGCGGGCATATTACACCGCCCACCAGGGATAATCCCAACACCTATAAATAAAGCTGCCGCGCCACCCTTTCTTCCTCCTCGGCTCATCCTCTTCCAAATCGTGGGTGGGGAGGTTTTGCCCTAAAAATCACTCAAATCTTTGAATTCAAGTTTAAGCACTTAATTTGGGGAGGAGGAGGATACCGCAAAAGGTAAATAAGACACTCTAATCCTTCCCTTTCTTCTCTTTTTCCTCTCTTTGGCCTCTAGATCCCTATATCTAGATCTAAGCTCTAGATCCATGTTCATCTCTTTCTTTTCTCTAATTCTTAGATGCTCTTGTGTGTAGGCACTTAATTTGGGAAGGAGGACACCACCAAAGGTAAATAAGACTCACCCATCCTTGTCACCTCCTCTTTTCCCCCTCTTTGCTTGGCCTCTAGATCTAAGCTAGATTCATATTTATCTCTCTCTCTTTTTTTCTAAGTCTTAGATGATGCTCTCGTGTATAGTTTGCAGGTATGGAGTTGTGTCCGATTAGATGTACAACTTGTCAAGAGTGGCTGCACGATACCTATATGAAGTGCAGAAGTTTGTTGCCACTGCGAAAACTTACTATGAGCGTCTGAATCGGAGGACAACCATATGTCTATACTGTTGTATTTTATTTTTTAAAAAAAAAAATATAATCCGTGGCGGACAACATTACACGCCCGCTACATTTAATACATTAACGTAGCAGGCGCATAAAGCCACCCGCCACGATTAACAACAGAACCATGGCGGGCACTGCCGCCCGCGTGTGGTAGTTCACGGATTAACCGTGACCACCTATATGTGACGGGGACGTTTGCCGCCACGCAAAAAACAATTTCGCCCGCCACGGTTAAGATTTCTGTACTAGTGTTGTGCCCTCACAAGAGTAAGTTTATGTTTCTAGATTGTGCGCGTCTACTATGTGATTTGCAAAAGGAAGAAGAAAAAAATGGAAAGAGGAAAAAGAGAAAGGAGAGACAAAGCAGATATATAGTACTCCCTCCATTGGGGAATTCGGTGTGCGCCACTGAATGGTTCAACAATACCGGGCAAACCACAGAATATTTGGTTTGGACATGAGTGCCATCGAAATTGTTTTTGTGTTCCGTTAATGCCACCCGTCGTGTTTGTCTGTCGTCAACTAGTTTAGAGTCTCATATATATTTTGAAAAACATAATTTTACCCATGTGGCCTTCAGTTAACTGGGTGATATGGACAAAGACGTCTGACTCGTTTCAGCGCCGCTCTCGCTCTATCGCGTGCAAAAAAGAGAGAGAGAAAGCCACAACCCTAGCACAAGGTGGTGGCGGCGGGCGGGCGGGCGGTTCCAGAAGCATGGGAGATGTTCCCAAGCGCTGGCCGGGCGGTTCAAGGTGGAGGGACTCCTAGCAGGCGGCCCGCATTAGCGACAGCGGTGCTGGGGCAGTCGGCATCGCTGGGTCCAGCCCAGCAACCCACCCGGGGGGTCACCAATAAATAGATTTATTGTATTTATTGGAAAATCGGCCAGTTTATTGTTTTCTTTTCGGACAAATTTTCGAAAAATAACCCCATCAATTTGCAGAGGATAACGTGTAGATTGTCCAAATCATGTAAAATTGAAAATACACATATAAATTTAGGGTTAGAAGGACTAAGGATATAGATACGGAGGAGTAATTTGGTCCGGACATCCAGTGGACGAGCGAAAAATTTGAGCAGTAGGGAAAATTACCGGGCCCAGGCGAGAAACAGGATTATTGGATTTCTCGATTTTATCTCGCCAAGAAAAAAACATGCCGTGGATCCAACCCAGCCGCGTGCAGATCCTGTGGACGGCTCCTCACGGCGGGCCGGCCGTGGCTCCAGTCCACGTTGCCCCAGACCGTGGTGGGCGGGATGAAGCCGTCCGGACCAGAGAAGAAGAGCAGCTGGGACGCCCTGAGAGTATTCGGCGAAATGCCTATATACGGGATGAATGATGTGCAAATGACCACACATAGTCACTTCTTGAACAGTTTGGACTGGCGGGCTTCGGCTTCTCACTGACTAACCCTGCTCCTTTTGCAATTATCATGTGTTTAGCTTCAGCATGTTAGAGGTTCCACTGTGAAGATTGCTGGCTCGACAACCTTTTGTGCTCATGTTCCTGTTCTCCGCACTAGTATGTGATTTCCTAACAAAATAATCAAAACAAAAGATACTTGGGTTGGGTACCCTACCCTGCCTACCCTACCCACAAGCTTTTGCTTTCACTTTTTTTTTCTTTTCATATAAGCAAACATGGCTTTTCTTTGGATTAGCACAAACTAATCTATACAAGATAACTTGGAATCTCAAGACAACTAGCGTTGGCCAACGGAACAAAGCAAAAGTTGCGGCACTGATCACCACCTTGCAAAAACAAGTTATTTTTATACTACAAAGCACAACACTTCTAATCCGATCGTGGCTTGGCCTGTAAGGGAATTTTCTCGATCCTTTTCTTTGAACCAATAAATAAATAACACAAGCACTAACATGATGCTTTCCTTCTTTGAACAAAGCAAGACATGGCCATATGTATCAGTCGATGCAGAGGCTGAGATATCAATATATTTCCTTTTTAAAAAAGATAAATAGGAGTAGCGAGAATTCTTATGAGTATTCATTTCACACATATGCCAAGACTGTATCATGATAAGTACAGATCTTTGTAGTTCTCTTTATCACTTTGGTAGATACTTTAACTTTTCCTAAATAACCGATCGCTTGCTTCTTCAGTGCCCCCCCCACACGAGCCGCCTCAACCAAAAACTCCAATTCTCGCCTCATCCCCTCCTACTCAGTGTGCAGCAGTCCCAACTCTAATCCAACGCAGACGCTTGCTCCGCTGCTAGAGCAGCCTTCTTTCATTCGCCTCTCCTGTTTTGGATGTAACCTTCCATGGCATTCTGTTCATCTCCACCGTTGGACAGTTGGACGGTGGCAACCTGCAGGAAGGGTAAACGGCTGCCAGCATAAGGTCTGCCCCCATCTTTGTTCTTCTTGTTAGTATTATTCTTTTGTTTTCTTATCAGAGTGCTGATTGTTTCCTTGCCGTGGCAGACTGGCGGTTGATTTTTAAGGTCGTTGATGGTTGATGGTTGCCACAGGCAAAGAGAGTCCAAGAGACCAAGATCAGGTTTGTCTCTGAGCTTGGTTTTCATGCAACCAGTTTAATATGAAGTGAAGTATAATGCTGTTGATGCTAGACTTTGTGTATTGTTCATTTCATTTTTTACATGGGAGATGGCGAAGTGGCCTTCAAATTCTTGTAGTTCTCGTAATCGTCCAGTTTAATATGAAGTGAAGTATAATGCTGTTGATGCTCCCCACGATTTATATATGTTTTCCTTTTCTTTTGTAGATTAACAACATCTTGGAAGGTTCTGGGCATTTACCTGTGCTCGATCTGAGCTTCTTGCCCCTGTTCATACATCACCGACAGGAGAGAGACAGCAGCTGCGAAGAGCACAGAGGAGACGATGGAGTTTGTGGTGGGTGCTTCGGAGGCCACCATGCAATCTCTCCTAGGCAAGCTGGGCGGCCTGCTTGCTCAGGAGTACACTTTGATCCGCGGCGTCCGCGGCGACATTCAGTACATCACCGACGAGCTCGCCAGCATGCAGGCCTTCCTGGGTGACCTCGGCTCCACCCAAGACGACCATGATCGCCGGCTCAAGAACTGGATGAAGCAGATCCGTGACATGGCATATGACATGGAAGACTGCATCGACGACTTCGCCCACCGCCTCCCCACGAGCCCCTCAGCGATTCAAGATGCTCCTTCATAGTGACACTGTTCTACGACCTGTGGACATTTTGGCCTCGCCGTGAAATTGCTTCCAAGATTGCTGAGCTCAAGGTCAGGGCGCAACAGATCGCTGAGCGGCGTGGCAGATATGGAGTGGACAATCCAAGCCCAAAAAGTGTTAGCAGCTCTGGAACCCATGCCATTACATATGGCATTGCTGAGCATCTGATGGCGGACCGTCAGCTCATCCACACGCCGAAGCCTGTGGGAGTGGAGGAGGACATGAAGAAGCTTCGGCCTTGGCTAACAAAAGAATCTCATCGAGCTGCTGTTATTTCCATAGTTGGGTTTGGTGGGGTGGGAAAGACCACCATTGCCACCAAACTGTATGGAGATTTTGGGAACGAATTCGTCTGCTGAGCGTCAGTCACGGTGTCGCAGAACTATGATGAAGATCAAGTCCTCAGGGATATTCTGAGTCAAATCAAGCCACGGGACAGAGAGCAAGAGCAACAAGAACAAAACACAGCCATACCAGAGAAGAAACTAGCTGCTCGCATGAAAGGCTTTGCAAAGCTTGTTGTGCCTGTGACACTGTGTGGTCACTGCATCAGGAAGCAAGGCAATGATGGCAACACTCGTTGGACACAGAGCAAGCTAGAAACAATGGGCCACGACCAACTTATTCAAGAGCTGCAATCGCGCCTGAAAGGAAGGAGGTACATCTACATTATTGCTTTACTTTTGTAGCAGCTATATTGAAGACTGTGCAGCGTATATACACACAAAGTCACTGAACATTGTGATATTTTAACTTGTCAACACTTAAAATCTTATATGACGCTCCAATTACTATCATCAGGCAAGAACTTAGGGCCAAGAGTTATTGACACCGACACGAAATACAAAATAAATAACATCAATAATTGTAGTAAATGTATTGATTCTCACAATAATTCGAAACATATACTTGGTATACTCTAATCGTCGCGGTCAATAATATGCATTAGATCTACTATTTCCAAAAAAAAAAAGATGCCCGCCATCCCCAATCCAGAAGAGTGCTCTACAAAGCAATAAAATTGCACTGGAAATCAATAGGTTCATTAGGAGGCCGGTCCCGCGTCGCCCACGCGCTCGGGTGGCTAGGGTTGCCACGCCATCAACGACCACGCCAATTCCCTCGACGCTGCCGGAGGGAGTAGCCAGGAGGCCTGTTGTAACATCCCCAAATTTCCACGAAGGGAAATTCACAGAAATACGAATATCGTGATAGTCCCCGAGGATCATTCCATCACATTATCCGAAATACAGTCGAATATCAATTACAAGACTTCGTTCAAAAGCGTAAAAACAGAGGTTCTAGTACTTTATTACATCGCCACTTGGCGAATCAAACTAGCACGAAGCAAAAGAACAGCATCTTCAGGCGAAGCGACATCGTCTCGGCTTGAGCGTAGCAACGAAACTCCCAGCTCAATCTTCCCACTCGCCTTCACCAAGTCCGACTCATCACCTAATCGAGCAAGTTTATCGATGCGATTTGTACCGGCCGGGTTCCCCACCCTATGCGCAAGCTTTGTGGAACTGGATGCATGTATGGTATAACAAAAGGCCTAAATATGGGCTGTAGTTTCCTATACATGAATGAATCAAGATTATAATAATATTTTAACACATATTAATCTCAACCCAACACTTTCCCAAAACCATCTCATCTCAACACAAGTCTCAACTAGCCTCAAAGCTATCACTCAGGTCGACAGGACACCGACCTGCTCCTGTGCCCTGCCTAATCGGCTCTCAGCCCTCCAGGCTCTCACCGTAACACACTCCACCCAACCACACTCGAGGTAAGAAGGAAAACACCCTCTCTACTCAAAAGAGAAGTAACCCGGAAAAACCTGGTCAAAAGACGGCAAGCCGCGGGGGGTTCCCGGCAAAGGCCAGGGTTACCTTTAGCGAGTCCAGGTCCAGACAGGTCCTAGCCCGAAGGCCGGACTATACGTATAGATTTACAACTCTGCAGAGCGTGTGCTCAAGACCAAACGGTCGCCATCATCGGCATAGCAAGTGCCTAGGCCGACATACGGAGACCTCCTAATCCGACGATGCCACCCAACCACTCAGCTCTGAGAATCCCCGGAATACCACCGGGGCCGCCGAGACTGTAAGAACAGTACGAGCTCGGACTCTAGTCACTTCTTTGTCTCGGAAGGGTGTGGGTCCTCGACACCCCTACCTCCCTATAAACTATCCGCTATCCTCCCGGAAGGTATGGCACCGCCTGACTAAAAGGGGCAGTCCGCAACCCGCCCATACGTAAGACGCAAGGTGAGCACCAATTTCCCAGATCCTTAGTCCTCGAGATACAAGTTCCTAAGGTTGACCAAGCAAGACATCTTCTCACTCCCTTTCCCCGGCCTTCGTCCCGTCACAAGAGTCAGCACCGGGTCTCAATTCCTCACACACAGTTACCCGCCACAGGTAGGACAGAATGGGGACGCTCAGAAGTGTCCCCGGCAAGACTGGTCTCTGCGACTCGTCGTGGATCCTGCTTGGTCGACTCGACCCTCACCACACACCCAAGTCTAGACAGAAAACTCACCCCACTGGTGATCCAACTCAACCGTCCGGCTCATATACCCGGCTCCATATATATACACGTAAGTGATATAATGCGGTATAAGCAGTAAAAGTATATGAGCGCGAGTCTAGTCTATAAGCGGGTGTGCGGGAGATAGGTTGCGCCAAGGTATAAAGGCTCAACAAAGATTTCTACCATGCAACCTAGCGAAGAAATGCAAAGCAACATAAAGTAAAGCGCTAGCAAAACTATATGATATGTCTAATAGGTGCTATGTAGGTGGGTGGGACATGGCACCTGAGTGGTCGCTCTGCTCTGGTTCAAAGTCCTGATCTTCACGGTCCTCCTGGCTCTCCTCCCGGTTCAGCGTGCGTAACGAAATGGTTGCGATTAGCAACCATTTGGAGTATCACAAAGAAGCAAATCAAAAATTGAAGACCCAAATTCACTCATAGATAAGCCTATGACGTAGAGGAGAATTTTAGAAAAATTTGGACACTGGTTTCATATTTTTCGTAAATCGTATGAATTTTCTATGAATTTTCAAAGTTTAAAACAATTTACGAAATTGGAAAAATCGGGGGTTTAACCACAGGCGACACGTGGCGCCTTCTTGATTGGCTGTCTGGCGTCGGCATGACGTCGGCATGACGTCGGCACGGGGTTTTGGTTTTGAAGCGGCGAGGTGGGGCCGGATGACATCGGCATGGCGTCACGCGGGTCCCGGCAAGCGGCGAAGTGGGTCCCACGGTTTGGCCACCTGGGCGAGGTGGGTCGGGCGACGTCGGCATGGCGTCGGCGTTGGCCGGTCAGCGGTCAATGGGCTCGGACCGGGCCCGAGGCGGGCGATGGGCCTGGTATGGGTCGAGTGGGGCGGATGGGCGGGCCGGCCGGACATCGTGTCTGGCGGTGACTCGAGCCACGTGGCGGGCTTGGGCTACCCACGGGCCGTAGTCCATGGCTTTCTTTGCTGGGCCGGGTTCACGGTGGACTTTGCGTTGATGGTCCATAGACCATAGCGCGGTCCGCAGGTGGACCGGGTCCACTTCTCCCTTTCTTCCTTGGTTCACGTGGACCGGGTGCACCGCACCCTCCTTCTCTTCTTCCCCCTTCCTCTGTTTTCTGGACCGACGCCGGCCGGCGGCGCGGTGGCGGGCCTCCTCCTGGCGCCGGGTGGGCGCGGCGGTGGCGTCCCTCGGCGCGCCACGGCACCCTCGGCCCCGGGTCACGGGCAGGTTGGGCTAGGCGGGCGCGGTCTAGGCGTGTGCGCTCGCCGGCGCCGCGTGTCAAGGCGGCGGCCGCGGACGGCGGGCGTCGAGGGTGGCGTAGGGGGCTCCAACGCCTTTTTTCCTCCGATTTGGCACAAAGGCGTCACGGCGGGCGCGGGGCTCCGGTGTAGGTTGAAGACGGCGCCCGGCTTCGCCTCGGCCGCGGCGGCAAAGCGTAAGTAGGCTGCGTCGTCGGGCGGGCGGCGGCATCGCGGCCCGCGGGGGGGGAAAGCCCCGTGCTGGCCTCCCGTTCGCTCGGTGAGTGTCCGTGGTGGCGTAAGCGCCGCCCGCGGCGACCAAAACCAGCGGTCGGGCCGGCCCGGGCGAGCGCGGTGGACCTCGGCGACGCGGCGGCTGCGCGACAAAGGGGTCAAGGCGAGGCCTTTTTCCCCAACCGACTACGTGGCTGGGTGCGGCGTGGTCAAGGCGTGCTCGGCGGCCCATCCTCGTCGGCGAGGCGGCCGGAAGCGACTCCGGGCGGCTGCGCCACGGCGGCGGCATGATGGTGCTCCCGGCGGCACCGCCCGGCATGGCCATGCCTGTCCGGCCTACGAGCCCTAAAAGCAAGATTGGGGCTTTCGGGCACCAAGGCGGGCGGACACGATGGCATGGGCGGATGGGTCGATCTAGGCGGGGGTTCGGCCGGAACATGGAGCTTGCCATGGTTGGCTCGTGGCCATGGCGGCTCCCCGGGCGTCGGCGTTCCCACCACGCGGGCTCGGCAAGGCCGGGCCTTGTGCTCCATCGATGCCTCGGCGTGCGCGTTGCGGTGTGCATACGGCGGGCCGGCCTCGCGCTCCGTGAAGTGGGAACGCGGCGGCGGGTAGGGGTGTGCGCGGGGCGCATTGGCGCTCACCTTGAGCGGCGGCGGTGTGGCGGCGAGGCGACGCGGGCGGCTCGCGGTTCGGCGGCGAGGTGCGGCTCGCGGTTCTCCTCTCCGGCTCCGGCTTGCGGTCCCCCCCGTGGCGGCTCCCGGACGGCGCTTCCTCGAGCACCGACGGCAGCGAACGACGCGGCGGCGGCTCCTCCTTCTCCCCGCCCCCTTCTTCTCCTTCTCTTTCCCCCTCTTCTCCCTTGCGTCGAGTAGGCGATTGGGTGTGCCACCAAGGCGGCGGGGGTGGTTGAACCCTAGCACGGGGTGCTAGTTATATAGGGCGGTGGCGTCGGGATGAGGGGGAAAGCGGGTTGTGCGCTGGGCGCGTTCGAACTCGTGGCTGAGGCGATTTGGGGCGACGTGGCCTCCTCTCGCGTGAGATAGGCGGTAGGGTAACGGCTCGGACCTTGTGGCCTTGGCGCGGGCGACAACTTTGTCAGCCTTGGCGCGGCGCTTTCCCTCCGTCCTCGGCGTTTTGGGCGTCCGTGTCGGCGCGGCGGGCTTTTGGCTTCCAAGGCAGCGGGCCGGAGCGTGGGCGCGTTGGAGCGTAGCGGGGGGGCGTCCTCGGGCGCGGTGCGGGGTGCGGGGCGCGCGGGGCCGCGGGGCGGCGCAGCGGCGGCCCCGCCATCTTCCCAAAACGGGCGGGCGGGCGTGTTGGTATTTGTTAACCTACAGAATATAATCCGCAGTTTAACGGATCTGGGTGAGCACTTCACCCGGAATAGGGCTTTAAATATCGAATCCACGGGGAGAAGGTGAGAGGGTACGTCAAGGTGTATAGCTAAATCCGAGTGGCTATAAAACTAGATTAAAAGAGAGGTAAGGAGTTCTATTAGGAAGGTCTTGTTCTCACTTCAAGTAAATCATTTGCAACATTGTTCTTAAGAGGGGTTGTCATGAAGAAACTCTTAATAAAGGGGTTCTACGCTAACAACGCAGGTCTCCTACGATTTCTATAAACGGGAGCAGCATACAAAGGACTCAATAGTGCTTGTCACCACTACGATCGACCTTAACGGTTGGTGTTTCACCCCGGCCTATAGAAGGTATTCGTAATGAGCTAGTCAATCTAAGCACCACACTTACATTAATCTAACAACTTTAACTCAAGAGCAACCAAGAATCAAAGTAATCTTATCAAAGAAATACGAACCTTAAGAATAATAGAAACAATATCACTTACTCGAATGGAAGTCGAACAATCCACAAGATCTCGAGTTGCGCTCAATGGCACCAACTCCGGAGGAAGAAGAAGATGGAGGCGCCGACAGCTCCGGGCCTTCCTTCAACTCCGCCTCAACCGCTCTAATTCTCTCAACTTGAAGCTCTACTCTCAACTCTAATCTAGGGCTTCTAGTTCTACATCTTGTCTAATCTTCTACTTCTTGTTCTTGAACTAGAGCTAAGGCCGTCGACTAGAGTGGATCTCATCCGATATGATGATGAGTTGATCCGAGATGATTGAAGCCGGGGGCCCGGGGGCTTGCTTATATAGGGGTCTTCTTATGTCTCTTCAGCCTCAAAGGGCAATGTGGTACTAATCTTCGTGCTTAACCGACACCCTCGGATCAAACCGACATCAAACGACCGGATTAGATTGCATCTCGGAGGCGGTTGGAGAAGCTTACGGAAACGGGGCTTGCTTGGCGGCCAAAGGCAGGCCGATCGGCCTGTTTATTGGCCGATCGGCCCGGGGTGGGTCCCACCGGGCCCCGCGATGCGTCGTGGGCTTCCGGAGTCTTCTAGATGATGTTTTCTTTGGTGCCAAGTTTGGTTCACGTCGGGAGTAATCCGGAGCCTTCTAGACTTGTTTCGGAGTTGGATTGCGTTGCGTTACGTCGGTCGTATGCCACGTCATTTCGCTGTTTTTCTCATTAAGTCCCCGCAAATCACAACTTTACCAAAACTCATGGAAATCATTAGTATAAACCCCTAATAAGGTTATCTAATTATATTTTAGTCCTTTTCCATGTTTAGTTGACAATTAAAAGTATACGTTAATATGTGTCAACAAACTCCCCCACACTTAGGCTTTTACTGGTCCTCGATAAAAGGATGGTCTAACTTTTAATGTAACCAGAGACAAAAGAATGGATCATAATTATACTCCATGGTCATACCTGCACTTTGGGATATCTGAGCATGAAATGGTTAGAAACAGATCACCTTAAATTCTTAAACCAAGTCACTTGGAGAGATTTTGCATAAGTTTTGAAAAAGAAAACATAGCTGTACTTACTCCTTTGTGACACTCTCGAGTCTCTCAAAATATATTATATCCTCACAGTTCATTTATTATATCATATGTGGAGCTCAAGAACATGTAGCACACTTACCTTGTATTTATTCTTTGAGTCAATCGTGGATCCATGGAGATAGATGTCATAAGTCATAGATCAAGATGTGCATGTGAATCAAGATTATTATTACCACTTTGCTCTCTCTAGTTGAAAATCTTCTATCTCCCTTTTTTTTTCAAAGATTTATATTTATTTATTTTTCAAGCGAGGTAACCCGCTATTTAGTGGAGAGGTGGGTTCTACTCACCCTCGGACACATGTCCATTTTTACACTCTCAATTATTAGAGAAGTGGGCCCTACTCACCCCTCGGACACTTGTCCATTATTCTTCTCTTCATTTTTGCCTTTTTCTTTTTTTTTCGAGAGGGGGGGTTCTTCGACCCGTAGAACACTTGCTCATTTTCTCCTCTCTCTCACTTTTCTCACCACTCTTGGAATTTTTTTCAACATTTGGCTTTTTTCATAGCTGTACCTTTTTTCAACAATTAAAATTATGGGAGATAGAGATTAAAACTTTTAGAGCATGGATACTTTAGTGAAAGCAAAGTATGTGATCTTGATCTTAGACTTTAGACAAATTTCAACATGGGTCGTGGTTTTGACAAAGCTCAATACAAGAAAGCAACAATTAATTAGAATAATCTTTAATGATTGCTACGGCTCTATTAGGATGTATCATTGATCACAAAGGAGAAGCATAACTAATGATTTTAATATTTTAAAAATAAATAACTCTCCAAAGACAAGATAAAAAAGAAAGAGGATCTCATTATTCTAACTTTATTATTTCTCATGTTTTAAGCAATTAAAGCATCCCAATAAGTGACAGGTATATGTAGGAATTTAATCATGCAAAACTTTGTTCATGGGTTAACAAGACATCTTTTTTCATATAGGGAAAACATACCATAACAGAAAAAGACTTATTTTAATTCGAACGGAAAGTAATTTGCGAAAATTGAAAAGTTTTAGGAAGCAAACCGAGCGGTGGACGAAATCGGGCCTGAGTGGGGCGGGAAAGGGGGCCGGCCTAATAATTGGGCCGGTCGCCGCTGCCTCGGGCGTGTCGGGTCGCGGTTCGTCGTGGCGAAGTCGATGGTTCCGTCTTGGTTCCTAATTTCTTGATTTTTGTCGCGAAAAATTCTGTTTGGTCGTCGAGGATCTCCCCACACTTATTTTCTGTTATCTTGCATACAAAGCATGGTGGAGACAAAAACATATCCGTAAATATATGGAGAATAATTGACTCAACTTGTGGATGACTTCCATAAGAGCACTTTATTATATAATTCCGAATCCTAATATTTAATAGTAAACTAATTTTAACTAAACCAAACTAACCGAATTAATCGAACTAACTCTAAGACTCAAATGCTAAGACTTATTAACTCTAATCAAAGCAAACATATATAATAACTAGCTAATAATTTAAAAGATAGAATAGTGATACTTATCGTGATAATCGGGGTGCTCTCCCCAAGCCGGATATTGAAGTAGTCCTTTGATTCGTCCTTGGAACTTGTTCGCCTTCGGGTTCTCCTTACATGTTCTCCCCTGTAAATATTAATTCCGCACATACCCGAAGGAACAAACTCTAGGAACATGTTGTGAGCCTTCATGTGCTCACATATTTTTGGATTTTTTTCTGTAAAAAGCGTGGACCTTCATGTGCCCACATATTTTTGATAATTTTTCTAAAAGAATGATGATGCAAAAACATATGAATGCAATATTTTTGGATTTTTATTTTTATGCCGCCACAACAAGGAGTACTTGCATGGGGCTTAAAGAAACTGATGCAAATGCAAAGAAACATATTTTTATGATTTTTTTTATGCAGGTGTAGGAAAGTAAATATGCTAAAGGAAATATGTTAATTTAAATATGCCGTGCGAGAAAAATAAATATGCGAGATAAATACCGAAGTTACCTCTCGGCGAGAGTTTTGAGTACTTACTCCCATGGCGTGCGTCATCGATGGCATCTCGCCGGAATGTCGTGGTTGCGAAATGGTGCCTTTAATGGTCTCGCGGCGAGTGGCGTAGATGAGGTGGCCGATGGAGATGGTGTTTGTTCATTTGATGACGCGGGTAGTGGTAGGTCTTCGAAGGTGTACTCTTGACGTCCTCTTCGGTGATGCTTCTTTCTTTTTCCATGTCGCTTCTTCTGAGGAGACCTTTCTTGGAGTGGCAGTCTTGAGTGTTTAGTTGGTCGGGGCCGAGCGAACTTCTTTAATCTTTCTTAATGTCTTCCTTGTTCGTCAACTCCGTTCCAACCGGTTTTTGTGATTTTTAGCAAATCTCCGCGTCTTGTTTTTCTTGGGTCTTGTGGTGAGGTAGGCAATAGTGGTGGTGTAAGGCCCTCTTGATGGAGTATGGGGATGAATGACCTATTACTCTTGTCAAGTGGTCTACACCTCCAGTCATGTCGTGCTCACTTTGATCTTCCTTGGTCACTCCTCAAGTGCATCATCCGATCTTAATAGCCACTTGGTGATGGCGTTGCCCATGTTCTTCGGGCGATTCACCGCTTGAAGGAAGATTGGATGGTGGCAAATGGGCAAAATGTCTTGTTTAGTGTGCATATTTGTAGGTCGGGGACTTCCACTTGTAGGAATTGGGGAAGTAAGACTTCTCCTCTTATTGCGTAAAGTGAGTCCTCGCTTGCAAAGACAAGGTAGAGATCAAGTGCATGGGCTCACGTTGGTGGGAAAACACCATCGGAACCAAAATTTCATTTACTTCTACTCTAACCTTGTAGGCACATTGAACAAGATAAAGATAATGTATAAGTTCATTTATGACAAGGGTGATAAGATCAGAAGATAAATCTAGCATGTAAATATTTTTAGCAAAATAATGAGCGAACAAGAAAATGATGCTAGAAATTAAAAAGCTAACATGCCGAGTTAACAAAATTGAATCATGTGAAACTATAACTCTAGCATGTTTGACTTTTCATTTATGAGAATGCCATAGTAAAGAGGAATTAACGACAACTTACCTCAAGGTGTTACCTTTATTATTGGAATATGATGGCGCTATTTCACCTTGTGGTGGTCCTTCTCTTCTTCTTGAGTGGCATGTGGAGTGACAGTGCATGTCGGGAGGAAGAGGATGACTTAATTATCTTCAATGGAATTGGCCTCCCTCCTTGATGCTTCCATCACCCATGAATTCCTCCTTCGAGTGAGTGCTTCGATTGTGGATTTTGTCTTATGTCACTCTTGTTCTTTTTTTTTTTCGCTCATCGGGAATTCTTTTATCCATAAGTCATGTCTTACATGTCTTGCTCAATCTCTAGTGAGTTCATCTCGACCTCCCCCAAGCTTGTTCGAGTTTGTTCTCTCTCTCTTTTTTTTTTTTTTTTTTACAGGGTTAGTCCAAAAAGATATACCAGCATCTACTATAGTGTACTATGGTTCAAAAGTCAACCTAGACACCACGTCTAATTTGATTTAGGAAGGCGTTCTAACCTAAGCACCACGCTTAATTTAAAAGCCTTTAGAAGAAAGATCACTACACCTTATAGTTTCGGAATCAAACTAAACACCATGTTTAACTCGAGCCATGAAAACAATTTAAACTAGGCACCATGCTTAATCTAAAAAGGCGTATGAAAATACTTCAAAACCTAAGCATACTATAGCAAACAACGGTAGCATGAAAGCATTACAGAGATTTATTCAAACAGAGATGATAGAGCATGATAAGTGTTTAACGGATCGAGCATGCATAAAGGTAAAGATAACCAAGCTAGTGTAGCAACATGACAATAAATGTTTCTATGTATGTAATTCAATGTTGCATAATGACTGGTTGGACATACCTTTTGTATTGTCATCCTTCGTTTTCTTTGCTCCAAACCCGGAATGGTTAGTGACAAGAATACCCAAAGGAATATTTTTATAATCATATGCTCATAATGTAGGGGTATATAGTGATATATAAGTCTTATAGTATTTCCCTAGAGTGCTTGTTTTAGGATAAAAAGCTCGTCCCTTGGGAAACTTTCAAATTATGAATCAAGATGATGAAGTGGTTTCCCTTATATTGACAAATCTCAAAATTTCAAGCCGTTGGAATATTCATCGACAACCACCCTTTCTAAATTTTTAAGAAAGAGAGTAAGAGGGGGGATGGAGATCTCATGTGCGGCAAGAATTGAGATGGCAATCAATTTAGGAGTTTTCAAATGAGCATGGACTAGGTGGAAAAGTTCCATTTATGAAGTAGTCTTTATGCTCATTGATGTTCTCCAGAAAATGCGCTCCTTTTGGTCTTCCTTAGATCGTTCATAATATTTTAGGATCGTGAGGAGACGCAAGAAAAGGGCACAAGAGGATTCATTGGGCTCAAGGATGTGGTTAAAGATGGGTTCGAAAAGAATTATCTAATTTGAACATAGAAAGAGAGAGACAGGAGTGGCTTCTTGATGGCTTTGCTCTCTTCCTATGGCATAATTAGATATGCCATCCTTGAGGTTCCCCCAATGTTCTTGCGTAGCAATAAAGGTGCTTTCTAAGAGATTATCTTAAAAGAGATTTGGATTATATATGGTCTCTTGTAAAGCTGGAAGTTCATGAAACTCATCATCTAAAGAGATATCCAAGGGTTGAATTTCTTCTCCCCTTTAAGGTTTTTAGCGCATTGATGGTTCGAGATTGATAGCTAAGTCTTGGGATTGGAGTGATGGCGATATAGCTATCAGAACTTCTATTTTTTTTTTTGGAGGATGATTCTTCTTCCTTTGGGTGGTCATAAAGAATGCTAGTATATGGGTTTCACCCGCCGAGTTCGGTTCAAAAGCAAACCTTGCTTAAAAAGGGAAAGAAAAGGTTCCTCCAAAAATCTGCATGATGATCATGCGCACAACACTTTCATGATGTCGGCAAAGACTCCTACCATAGAAGATATGATCCTCGCTTCTCACTCCCGAGAAGTATTGCTTCATGATCATTTTGATCAACCGTAGGCGTAGCTAATGGCGGATGTAAGGATGAGATCTAAGGATTCTAGTGGCCGAGCTTCCGCTTAAGGGTGCAGTATAAGATAGATAAATATGGAATCAATTGATCCCACGAAGATAGAAAAAGATGAGAAGATAGAATAAAAGAAAAAGATAAAAGTATAGTACAAGATTTAGCTATAGTTTTTCAACGTGGTCTCACACCGTTCTCCCGAACGGGCGCCGAAATGCTTGTTGGTATTTGTTAACCTACAGGGAATATAATCCGCAGTTTAACGGATACCTGTGAGCACTTCACCCGGAATAGGGCTTTAAATATCGAATCCACAGGGAGAAGGTGAGAGGGTACGTCAAGGTGTATAGCTAAATCCAGAGTGGCTATAAAACTAGATTAAAAGAGAGGTAAGGAGTTCTATTAGGAAGGTCTTGTTCTCACTTCAAGTAAATCATTTGCAACATTGTTCTTAAGAGGGGTTGTCATGAAGAAACTCTTAATAAAGGGGTTCTACGCTAACAACGCAGGGTCTCCTACGATTTCTATAAACGGGAGCAGGCATACAAAGGACTCAATAGTGCTGTCACCACTACGATCAGCCTTAACGGTTGGTGTTTCACCCCGGCCTATAGAAGGTATTCGTAATGAGCTAGTCAATCTAAGCACCACGCTTACATTAATCTAACAACTTTAACTCAAGAGCAACCAAGAATCAAAGTAATCTTATCAAAGAAATACGAACCTTAAGAATAATAGAAACAATATCACTTACTCGAATGGAAGTCGAACAATCCACAAGATCTCAGAGTTGCGCTCCAATGGCACCAACTCCAGAGGAAGAAGAAGATGGAGGCGCCGACAGCTCCGGGCCTTCCTTCAACTCCGCCTCAACCGCGCTCTAATTCTCTCAACTTGAAGCTCTACTCTCAACTCTAATCTAGGGCTTCTAGTTCTACATCTTGTCTAATCTTCTACTTCTTGTTCTTGAACTAGAGCTAAGGCCGTCGACTAGAGCTGGATCTGATCTGATATGATGATGAGTTGATCTGAGATGATTGAAGCCAGGGGCCTGGGGGCTTGCTTATATAGGGGTCTTCTTATGTCTCTTCAGCTTCAGCAGGCAATGTGGTACTAATCTTCGTGCTTAACCGACACCCTCGGATCAAACCGACATCAAACGACCGGATTAGATTGTATCTCGGAGGCGGTTGGAGAAGCTTCGAAACGGGGCTTGCTTGGCGGCCAAAGGCGGCCGATCGGCTGTTTATTGGGCGATCGGCCCGGGTGGGTCCCACCACAGGCCCCGCGATGCGTCGTGGCTTCCGGAGTCTTCTAGATGATGTTTTCTTTGGTGCCAAGTTTGGTTCACGTCGGGAGTAATCCGGAGCCTTCTAGACTTGTTTCGAGTTGGATTGCGTTATGCGTTACGTCGGTCGTATGCCACGTCATTTCTCGCTGTTTTTCGTTAAGTCCCCTGCAAATCACAACTTTACCAAAACTCATGGAAATCATTAGTATAAACCCCTAATAAGGTTATCTAATTATATTTTAGTCCTTTTCCATGTTTAGTTGACAATTAAAAGTATACGTTAATATGTGTCAACAGGGCGCGAGGTGGGAGGTAAAAGGCGACGTGTGGGGCCTCGGTCCCACGCGTCGCTGGCGGCGGCCGTGAGAGAGGGGCGGGGTGAATTGTCGAAAATGCCCCCGGCTATGAGAGGCGCGCGCAAGGGATCCCCTGGCCGGGCCGGCCCATGTGCTTGCTTTGCGCCGGTCGGGCCGGTTGGCGGTTGTTTGGGTCGGGCTGCCAAAGGCCGGCTGCCTCCTCTTCCTCTTCCTTTTTATTTTTCCTTTTCCATTTTCCATTTCTAATTTCTATTTAAAACTTGGGCATCTAAATGCAATTGCATGTGTTGCCAACATGCAATCACCCTTAGGGCATCCTAGGGGTCTTTGGGTGATTGGCTTTTCCATTCAAGGGGGTTGGCAACAAAACAAAATTAAAATAAATAAAAAGGGTTGTTGATTTTATTAAGCATCACATAAAATCATAAAAACTCCAAATCAAACATGGTGATTAAAATGCATTGATGCTTGACATAAATAAATAAACATAGGTGCTACTTGTGCATCTAGGGAGTCTCTCTACATGCAATACACCATTGCATGGCTTGTTTTAAAAAAATTTGAAAGTTGTGAATTTTGTGTGGCTAAAAACCGGGTTGTTACACATGCGGCCCCAAAGACGGCGGTGGCGAGGCTCGTCCCAGGGCCATGAGCGCCTCATTGCGGGAAGGAGCTCGACGACCGGGCGGCGAGGCTCATCGGGCGGCCGGCGGTGGGGCTCGAAGGTGCGGATCCGGTCCTCCGGTGGCGCTGATCCGGTCCCCTTCCTGGCTGGATCCACGCCTGCGCAGGGGCGGATGGAGGCGCCGTGGGTGGGCGACTCAGACGGCGACGGAGGCCGAGCCGCCGGCCGGCTATGGCCGGCGGCGTCATCACCGAGGCGGCGACGCAGTGGTGCGGTGGTGCCGCGGCAACGCGTGAGGGTGCAACGCCTCGCATCTTCTCTTCCCTTCCGGCGATACGTCCGGCACCGCCGATGGGATGGGGCGGCGGGTGTTGTGGTGGTGTTGGCGGCTCGGGGATGCGATGGGATGGCCCGTGGGCGGCTCAGGCGCATGGAGACGTTGTTGGTGGCGTGGAGGCGACGATGGGGCTGGTGGTGTCAACGGCCGCCGATAGCGCTTGGCACCTATGCTAGCCTGTGGTTGCGGTCGGCGAGTTGGGCACCAAGTTGAGGATTGAGGTCGGTGTCAATGGCATCCGAAGGTGGCCGAAGGTGGACGTTCGCGTAACTATTGGAGGGCTTGGCATCTACTTGGTGGAGGGTGACAGCCTTGGAGGGATCGTGCACTAGTAGCGCCCACGAAGATGGTAAGCGTGCCGGCATGTGTGGCGCCCATGAAGTTGGAGAGGAGGCCGGTGTGGGACATGTTGGCCGCCAGTGCTTTGCCGAGGTAACTTGTGTGGTTTGGTGGCGGTGGTCCCACTCTACGGCACCATTTCGGCATAAGGAGGTTCTTCCTTGATCGGGTGGTGGAGGATCCATGGAGCACATCTATCTTCGGTGAGGCGCCTAGGTGGTTGGAAGCTGCATTGTATGCGCCCGGATAGCGGTGGACGGGATCGGATTGGTGTGTGCTAGAGGCGGCTTCACACGCATTGGTTTGGTAGCTTGCAAATGACTTCGCGGCTATCCCCGCTTATAGTGGTTAGTCCGTGTGGTGCAAGTGGATCCGGTGGCGGGAGGGCTACGCGGCTTGCGGCGATCCATGGCGGCTAGCCCCCGCTTGGCAAAGGTTAGCTCGATGTGGGTCATCATCGTTGTGATGGCGCCGAGTGGTGACAATGGCATTTTCACCCCGACATCCTTTTCATCTAGTGTTTTGGTAGTGCGGTGTGGTGACCCGACCTGCAGGTTGGAGTTGGTGGTGGTTTCCTTTTTTGAGTTGTACTTCAGCTTTGGTGCGGTCCATGTCGAGTCCCAATCCGACCCGGCCGGAGTTATTCTTTGTTTTTCCCTTTTTGATGAGTTGTTTGTTGGTCGTTGTTGTATCGTTGCACCCATTTTGGGCTTCCTTCTTTTTAATATAATCTCCCCGCCCGGTTTGTTTAAAAAAAATTAGGAGGCCGAGAGACAAGGTACATATATAGCCTATAGGCAAGGCAGGCCCTAGGCTAGTTTAAAGAAGTGTGGCCACACCGAGGGATCTCCTTGCCGGATATAACATTAATCATTAATCAATCTATAAGTAGCCATAAGGGTTCAATGGCCTACGTGCCTGCTTTTAACGGATATATAATTCAGTTTTGGTTTCTTCTCGTTCTTAGAAACTTCGCTTTCGAGAAAAACACAACCGATTGGTCTGTCTGGAATGAGAAACCGAGCGATTTGGTGTTGCCTTTCTTCGGTTCGGTTTTTTTAGTTGAACCGAACAAACGTTCAAATTGGACCGTAACTCCCGAAAGACCGTCAAATCCTTGATGAAGATGTCCATATACTAGGATGACATCAACACGTGGAGGACGTGGACAACACTAATGGCAACATGCACCCGAGCAAAGTGAAGGTCAATCTCAATGTAGATCAGGCCGATGTTGTCGTAGTACAACAAGGGAGCCTTGGCGGGTGGGGACCGGAGCTAGCTCACATAGAAGTTGCCACGGCCCCGAAGCCTCGACCATGATATTCAGATGTCGGTGCTAGACCTAGAGGCAAATGTTCTAGCATTTGGAAGACCAGAGATGAGGCTATCCTCGAGGAACACGTAATAGCTTGAGGTGGATTTGGGGGTGTCGAGCTAGCAAGCGTAGTCGGCGTTGGAGTAGACAACCGCACCGAACTATGATGAGGGTCCAAGAAGTGATTTAGAGTGGCAAGGTGAGGCTCTCAAGGATAGTGCATGTGGAGGCGGACCTACTAGATGGCGTAGGAGATCGATGTCCTGGACGGGTGGAGGTGAGGTATTGCGAGCACTAGCCATACAACGAAAATCTATGGCATCACCGATGGCATACCAGCTCTCCATTGTAATCTTGGGAGAGAAATCCACTAGAGCGGTGCGGGGGCTTCCACTTAGCCATGCTCGCACGGTCGAGGATCTCTTGGATGTACCGGGTGCTGCAAGAGAAAGTGGCCATTGGGCCGTCGGCAACCTACATCTCGAGGAAGTGATGGAAAATTCCCAAGCCGCCCATCGACAACTCCTACTATAGGGCAAACAAAGGGTGCAATGTTTGGAGCACGATCAACGATGTAGTAAGGACGATGCCATCCACGTGAGCATGCAATACGTATGTGGTTGGCAATCGTATTGAAAGTTGAAACCATGGCGGGATCTCGATTAAAAAGGCTAGGCCGATAACAAATTGGAAAAGCCCAAACTAGCCCATTAACCGAGTCCTTGTATATATATATACATACAAACCCTAATCTCTCACTTCCCCATCTCCCACACTCAATCGCCCATCCCCTCTCCCCCAAACCAGTCATACCTCCCCTCCCCTCCCATCTCCCGGACAACCCATCACTCTCCCCACCGTCTCCCTCTCGCTCCAAAGAAGATCCAAACCTCCTCTTCCCCGGTGCCGGACCGGCGCGATAGGGGCGACGGGCATGGTGGCATGGCGTAGTGGCGCCGCGCGGGATGTCGGAGCGCCAGTGGCGGCACACATGTGGGCTAGCGGTGCGCTGGGCTCCATACATCTCGACGGCCTAGGGCACGGCGGGCGGAGCGCCGGCCAGACTTCGCGCACATGGCAAAGACGGGCGAAGTAGCACGGAAGAAGGTGATGGGGGACGGGGCGCATGTCGGATCCATGTATGCCCTCATGCTCTCTCCCCTCCCCTCCGCTCTATCTCTAAAATCAAGAAAGGGCTGCCCCTCACCTCTCCTTCTCTCTTAGATACGCGGTGACGGTGACGGACCTAGCGGGCGGCGGCACGACAAGACGAGGTGGCCCCCATCAAATCCAGGCTCCAGGGCACCACGGCGGCGCATCCAGTGGCACTAGTGTGGATTCCGGTAGTGGCGGCGCCGCGGGGTGGATCCCGGGCGGCTAGGCCCGGATCTAGGCCCATTTTTTTATGCGGTTTTTAGATTAACCATGGTGGTTTTTGTATAAAACCGCCATGGTTAATATTAACGGTGGCGCTTTTGGGGTAAGAAAACCGTTAACTATGGCCTTCCGTTCGGGGTGGTTACAAAAACCACGACGGTAATCGAAAAAAACCCGCCACAATAAAGATTTTTAGTAGTGGTAGGTGGTTTAGAAAAGGAGTGAGTTGGTGGAGGTGGAGTTGTGGCGAGTTAAAGGTGGCGTGATTAAAATAGCGAGGAGAAGGCATGGAGGTATCATCACCGATGAAAAACAAGGAAAACACAAAAAGGTGATGGACTACGTGGCTTTGGAATACGAGGGCTTATTGGATGGGTTATAATAGAAAGGATGATGCTCAACAAAATTACTCGTGAGAGATCCGGATGCTGGCGGGAAGAAGGGTCATAGCATCGATAACCTTTATCCTCCTTGTACCGATTCGTCTCTATAGACACTTCTAGAACCTTGTAGAGCTTTCATATGTCTTTGTAGTTTCGATTTGTGAGTGAATCCGATCATGGGTTGTGATAGTCGCCTAGCGCATTGGCGTGGTTGGTGATGGAGAGATCACCCTAAATGAAGTTGTGGAAGGCGGCGTCGAGGTAGAACACCCACCGCCGCGGTTGCCGGGTAAACTAATGTTCCATGGCGATTGAGATGGAGCGAGCAAAGGGGGGTCTTCCTAGACAATCTCATCGAGATTAGGAGAGATGGTGCCGAGGAGCCACGCCATGACGACGCACTACATGCGCTCCCAATCGGGGTGTGGTCGGCGGCGTTAGTGAGAACATGGCACTAGAGGGAGAACTTCTCGAGAACTAGAAGCATCCGGTGGCGCCGGCCGGTGTAGTTGGTGGACTCCATGTCGAGGGCAGCGGAACGAGGGCGCCGATGTTATAGACATTTATGGCCTAGGTGTGGAGATTGATGATGGGTGACGAGGACCACCGCCATTGTCAACATCGTTGGTAGAGGAGGCTCCGGACACTTTGTGGCGTCGGCCGCATGCCGAGCTTCTCGTAGCTAGGGCGTGTTCGGCCTCACGGGCGAGTTCATTTGAGTCCATTCAAGTACCAAATATATGTTTTAAATTTATAGATTTTCAAATTCAAGAACTCGAATGTTCACATAGTTGATACCAAAAAGTTGTAGTAGCCGACCCGAGCTACATGTTTACTATTGATAAGTTTATATTTTGCGAACACATGGTTGATTTAGGTCACATGTGTTTAGTTTTGTGATTGAGTGATTGTCAACGGTCAACATTTTAATTCTATTTTCTTTTTATCTTTTATGCTTGGCTATGTTCACCCAAGCACACGTGGAGTGTGTCGAAGACGTATCTCTTGGTTCGTGTTGTATGCAGTGTGGAGCTCGGAGATGGTAGCCGACCGCGAGGTGAAGGGGCCAAGGAGGACGTCGTGCGGCCGACGGACAGCGAGGTGAAGGACGGGGCGTGAGGCTTGGGCCCGAGGGACCGGATCGCCGGGCGGCTAGCCATGGTGGCTGGCATCCGGGACATCGACGGATGCAAGAGGGCGATGGCGGGACCGTGTCGACGGGTCAAGACGGCGTCTGGCGGCGAGCGGCGGGAGTCGGATGACTTGGCGACTTCGGCCGATCAAGACGGCGATGACACGTGTCGAGGAGGTTTGGTGGTTTGCCCTCAAAACCATCGGGCGCTGGTTTGGTGGTTTGGGCCTCAAAACCATCGGGCGGCGGGTTTCGCTGGTTTGGGCCTCAAAACCCGGGCGGGCGCTCCGGTGGACGGAAGGACGGCACGTGGCGGCGCATCGGGAGGTTGCGTGGATGCAAGGCTACCGATGAGGAGGCGCGGTGGCCGCCGGATCGAAAAAATATCCGAGTCGACCAAAATAGCCCTAGGGTTAGTGGTTTGGCTCATATGTATCGGAGGGCAAAATAGGGATGAGAAATAAGGACCATATATAGAGGATGGCAGCCATCCTCCCCTGCTCTTCCATTTTCGTTTTTATTTTTCCTCAATTTTAGGGTTCTTGTTTAGAGGTCCCAAGAACATCAATTTGGTGGTGATTTTCGTTGGGAAGGGGAGCCCCAAATCTCCCCTGTCGCCTCCGGACGTTTTGGATCAAAATTCCTTCTCTTTTGCTTGGATTTTTCTCTCGGAATTTCTGGATCCCGTTTGTTTTGGTGTTGTTCTGTTCTTGTGCAGGCAACGAGCAGCTTGCCATTTGCTTCGGCTGTGGACAGGGGCGCTCGGCAGCAGCAAGCAGGCCGGCACTTCAGGCCACGAGCGCGACAGGGCACCATCCGGCCAACGCTTGGCAGCTCATCCCATGCTCGTTCCCAGGCCCGGTGTCCCTGCTCTCCTGTCCAGCGAGAGTGCAAGGGGACTGGATCCCAGCTGCTGACGGCGCGACAGGGCCAAGGGAACTCACGGCAGCAGGCCAAGCAGCGGCATCCAGGAAGTGTTCCGATTGGTCAATCCCAAGCTGCCCCAGCTCAGCTTCCACGAACAGCCATCAAGTGGCAGAGCAGCAGCGAGCCACCAAGCTTGATTCTTCTTCAACAAAGGTCGATTTTTCTCTTGCTGTGAATTGATCTTCGAGCCAATCGATCTCTTCTTGTGCAGGACTGCTAGATCGAGTGATTCTTGTGCAAATTCTAGCCTTGAAAGATCTCAGCCTAATTTCTTTTTCTCTGTGCCCGCAAGCTGTTTGTTGAAATGCGTCAATAGATTTTCTCCAGTCTTGTGCTTCGAGTCCAGCAGCTTGTGTGCTTTTCTTGTTCTAGTGCTCGCTCATGAGGTCCAGCAAAAATCTAGTAGCTTGTCCATGTGTTGACATCTCAAGGTAGATAGCAGGTAGTAGTTTTCATTGATTGGCAAATTAAAGTCAAGCATTTTTCTTTTATTCTGTTGCACTGCATACATGAATTACTTCCAGCAATCATGAGGAAATCAATAGAGCATTAGTTTATTACTTTGGTTAAAGTAATACCCACGTTGTGCAAATTCTCTGTTTGCCATATTGTGAAACGTGCAGGTTCAGAGCTCGTTGTTTTTGTGCAAGACTTTCAAAGAAGCGGCAGGCAGCAGCATTTTGTCTCGGCACTTGCTAGCAAAGAACGTGTTTTGCTTGTTCATTATTTGAGATGTCACTTTCAAGCAGTAGTGTGGAGACAACTTAATTATATTTTAAACTAATCCTTGGTTGATCAGCCCATTTCCTACTGCTTGAATTAGTGCTCTCGGTTTTGCTATTGCTTGTCGTTGTGTTTGAGCTCCTCGAATTTTCAGTCAAGTTTTCCGATCATCTTGTTCTTTTGTCCGTCGCTTCGTGCATTTGAGCTCAATTGAGATCCGGCTTTTGCAACGATTTTCTATGGTTTCGAGGATTTTATCTCGAAAGTGTCCCCGCATCAAAGTTGACTTGGGTATTTTAGTTTAGAGAACCAACTTCTTCTCAATAGGAGTTGGGTAACTCTTTTCGCCCATCGATTTGGAGATTCTTTTCACGGTCGTGTGTGATCGCTTGAGGTGTCCCACTGTGTTCTAGGGAATATCCACCCAACCATTTGGGTCGTGGACATCTCGGTGCTCTCTTCGCCGTGACACCTTGCTACCGCTTAGCACGTGTGTTACTGCCTCTCGCTTGAGTTTGCTTTTGAGGTTGGGGGTTGAGCCGATGACCCGAAATTGAAAAGGAAAAATCGAGGCTCCCATTCACCCCCCTCGTCGCCGTTTCGGTCCTTCAATTGGTATCGAGCCGGTTAAGGATCATATCCACCTTAATCGGGTCCGTGATCCGCAGAAGGCGACATGGAGAGGTTTGGTCACTTTGGTGGCAAGCCTCCTGGAGTTCGATGGCACCAACTATCCCTATTGGAAGATTAAGATGCAAGCACATCTTATGGGGATGGATTGAGAGTGTGGGAGATTATCGAGGATGAGAATTACCAAGTGCTAGCCGCCGAGTGGGTGAGAAACAAATAGCCCAACACAATGCCAACAACCGAGCGAGGAGTGTGTTGTTCTCTAGCCTCAAAGACACGTAGTTCGAGAGAGTTGCCACTTGTGAGACCGCCGTGAGGTGTGGAAGACACTTGAGAGCTACCACGAGGGAACCCCACAAGTCAAGGCCCGCCTATATGAGACCTACAAGAGAGAGTACAACAACCTAATCCAACTTGATGGCGAGTCCATCGATTCTCTCTTTGCTAGGTTTCGTCGACGATGCGCAACAAGCTTCGGGCGAACAAGCCGTCGGAGAGGCTTTGACGAGCACGAAGAAGCGATGCGGCTCTTGTACGCCTACGGATCGGAAGGTGTGGGATGTGAAGGTGTCCGCGATCATGGAGTCCCGCCAACTACGACACCCTCACACCCGACGAGCTCTGAAAGAAGCTCAAGTCTTCCGAGATCGAGGCCCGCATCCGCACGGGCTCAAGAACCCTTCGCGCCGAACGCTGCACTCATCTCCGTAAGGGCGGTTCCAGTTCTTCGCTAACCCATCACGCATTTCTTTCGCCTTGTCTTCCTTGGTGTCCGTGATGAGGAGCGTGATGGAGAGCCTTTGGGGATGATGAGCTTGCGCTAGTCATCGCCCGATTCTCGCGTTCCACAACAACCGCTTGAACCGTCGGGCGTGGCGGCCCATCCAAGGGCGGGATGCTTCGAAAGTGGAGATCCGACCACTTCGCCGCCGCATGTCCCAAGAAGAACAAGGACAAGTACTCCGGCGAGAAGTACTACTCCAACAAGTATGACTCAGGACAAGCGCAAGGACGGGGCGCGAAAGCACACCTCCGGCAAGTACAAGTCCAAGAAGGGATTCGACAAGGAGGCGATCAAGAAGAAGTACCTCAAAAGCGTGCCAAGGAGCACAAGCACGCCTTCCTTGCCTCCCTCGCCGACCTCGACAACGACTCTTCGGACGGGCAATCTTCCTCGAAAGCGATGAGGAGTCCGAGCGCAAGGTCGAGGACAAGCTAAATGGACTTTGCTTCTTCTCCGACTCCAAGCCCGGGGCTTCGCACCATGGCCCTCGATGGAGCGGTGGACCGACAAATAAAGCCACACGGCAACGACTCCTCTCCCTCCGAGGTACCTCCTACAATCGAATCTCTCCCGATGAGGTTGAATCTTTGGGCGATGCGCTTGTGTGTCAAGAGAAGTTGCTTAAGCGTACGCTAGGGAGAGAAAGGAGTACAAGGAGAAGTGGAGATGGTCGTGGACGGAGATAGAGTTGCTTAGGAAGCTCCGTCGATGTCTCGATGAGACGGAGTGTGATGCTTGTGCCGTGCATATGTCTAGCATCATGTCTTTGCAGCCTAAGTATTCGGCTTTGCTAGATGAGCACGTTGATTTGAAGTCTAGGCCGATCTTTGTTGAGTGCGTGCAAGTCCCGTCCCGACTTGCGATCCGAGTTGGCGAGAGAAGACCCGCCAAGCTTGCCGTCGCGGCTTGAGAAGGCCAACTCGTATAGCACCGTCTTTGGGATGTGCTAAGTGTGAAGCTTTGGAGTTGGAGCTCATGTCTTGTAGGCATGACAAGGGGAGAGTCGAAGAGGAGATCAAGTATCTTCGCTCTGCCTTGAGTTGGGTGTCTTGTGGAGAGCCGCAGCTTGGCATGATGATGAGTCAGTTTAAGAGGGGGACTGACACATCGGGATTAGGCTTTGCTATAGGTGGGAAGGGTGAAGTTATCTATGGCAAGGTTGGTCAAGGTAGTGGTTTGAGCTTGAGTGAGAAACCAACAAACACTCCCAAGTTGACCAAGATCACCCCACCTGAGCCTACCAAGGCCATTGTGCAAGATGGCATTCTCCAAGAGCCAACTAAGACTCCACCTTCCAAACAAGTGTGGCTTCCCAAACCGAACCACCTCAAGAACCCACTTGGCACTTTGCCCAGGATCCCTGAGGAAACCCTTCCTAAGGCCAAGACCACAACAAGAGTGAACCATCCACCCAAGAGAGTGAACCAACCACCACCTAAGAGAGAGTGAGGTATCACCGTGAGTATTGCCGAGAGAGATGGTCACTTGGTTGAGTTTTGTTTTTTAGGAGGAAGAGGGATGCTAGGCGCCGAGTGGAGTTTGAGAACCGTGACATGTATCACCCACCACTTGGCATGTATGAGAGGGGTGTGCGGTCGGTTCGAGGCGCTTTGCTAGGCCTCGAAGGTAGGAGGCCTCGAGAGGTTTAGGCCACGTTTGTGAGACCCTTTGGTGGTCGTGTGCTCCGCGAGTGGATGTAGATCCTCGCTTTGGGAGTTTTGAGGTTGACAGAGGAGTGCACCACGCTTTGTTGTGCGTGGTGAGCACTTTGGGAAGAAGGGTCATGGGATGTTTTCTCATGCCTAACATCTATCTTGGGCAAGATGGTCAACACCGGTATTCTTCCAAGTTTACTAACCCCGTGTTGTCTCATTTGCTCATCCCATGTTTTTCCAATGATGTAGGTGACTAAGTCTTGGGTTCCCAAGTTTATGCTTGTTAACCCTTTGGGATCCAAGACTTGGATTTCTTTGTCCTCTCATGTGTAGGTATGAGGACATGGGGTGGAGAACATGTGCCTGGTGTAACTTGATTCTTTGTCGTGGTGTGATCAAGGTTTGATGGTTGTCTACACCACTTTGATGGCCTCCAAGAGGCATGTGCTTTTATTGTGACACCTACACACGCCTCTGTGAGCTATCATATACACTCATGCCTTGTACATTCATGATTTTCCTACTTGTGGTATGAGATATTTGTTCACTTGCTCACTTGTATATTTTTTTGCACATTTTGGTTCTATGTCTTGCTTGTGTATATACCATGGTAGGCTAGCCATCTTATTCATGATAGCTTTGTGTTATCTTGTGTATTATATGCCATGCTTGCTTTTGTGCCCTTTTGTTTCCTAGTTTTCATTTGCTAGGTGTCTTTGGTTGAGGGGAGTTGGGAGTTTGCTATCCTTTTTTTGAGGGATAGTTTTGTAGTTGATGTACACGCTTGTAGTGTTAGGTTTGTTTTTACTTTGTGCATCATCTTGTATCATATTGCATTTATCATGTACACTATTGCACTTTGAGCTTCTTGTTTATATTGATCACAATGAGACTATGCTTTGTTTAGTGTAATAATTACATGTTGGTGCTTATAGCTTGTGCTCTTTACGCTTAATTGATATATGTTATGAGCAAAGCTGTTTTTCATGTGAACTTGCTTAACAACGATGAATCTTGCAAAATGTTCACCATTGAGATAGTTCCTAGCATGTTTAAGTTGTTGAGATCCTTTGTGCTTATCATGTATGCTAGGTGACTATGTCTCATTCATCGAAGTTATACACTTGCTTAGATGACCACATGCTTCTATCCGCTAAAATCTGAAATCTAAGCTAAGTGTATGGAAAAGATCGAGATGGGTCCATACCGCCCCACATCCAAGTCTTGGGACCGCTGCTCATTGCACTTGAGTTGAACCCGAAGCTTGGTAGTGTTTGACCCGCACCATTGTCTTAAGCTTCGATTGCTCACATGCATAGGCTTGGCATGGTTGATTAGTAAGGCCGACGGTTGTGGATAACCACTCGCACTCATGCTTTGTCCAATGGTTGTAACCGGCCGCAACTCGATAACTTAAAAATTTGACAAGTGTTGGCTCTGCTTTTTGCATGATGTATAAACCGTGCTTGGGGTAGTTCACTTGATATACATGTGTAGCACTTGGTAGATTTCCGGCTTACTTGTGCTATGTGCTATTCTTTGTGGTGAACACCTTTTTCTCGATATGCTTAAAATCAATCAAAATGCTTTCAAGTCATATTTCATATCTCTTGATCGGTTTGAGCACCGTGTTAAGCACTTGATCTTGTTGCCATGACACTACCTAGAGCATCTTCTCATTTGGATTGCTATAAACTTGAGCTCCCTCATTGCATTTTCATGCATCTCATAGCTTGATTAGTGCATTTGCCAACAAGGGGAGAAAGATACAAAGACAAAGGACGCATTTGTCCAGGGGGGAGTAGCACTTTTGAGCTAGATGTGTTGAGCCTTTTGCCCTCTGCCTTGAGGGTCTAGCCGTCCTGTGTGTGAAAGTAATTAGTTTGGAGCTATGCTAGTGGTGTTGAGCTTGTTCTACCTCTTCTTGAGGACTAGCCGTTTGTTTAGCTTGGTTGTGTCGAGCTTTTTGCCCATGTCTTTAGGAACCAAGTTTTTGCTCCATGTTTGCTATCCAAAGGTGATTTTGTCTTAGCTTCTGTCTAGCCTTTGTTCACTTGGATGTGCTATCTTCTACCTTCTTTCGTCTTTTTGTTGAATGTTGACAATGCACTCATCAAGGGGGGAGATTAAGAACACATGGTTGATTTAGGTCACATGTGTTTAGTTTTGTGATTGAGTGATTGTCAACGGTCAACATTTTAATTCTATTTTCTTTTTATCTTTTATGCTTCGGTATGTTCACCGGCACACGTGGAGTGTGTCGAAGACGATTCTTGGTTCGTGTTGTACGGGTGTGGAGCTCGGAGATGGTAGCCGACGGGCGAGGTGAAGGGGCCAAGGAGGGGCGTGGCCGGGCCGACGGACCGCTGGAGGTGAAGGACGGACGTGAGGCTTGGACCGAGGGACCGGATCGCCGGGCGGCTAGCCATGGTGGTCGACATCCGGGACATCGACGGATGCAAGAGGGCGCGGCGTGACCGTGTCGACGGGTCAAGACGGCGGCGTGCGAGCGCGGCGGGAGCTCGGATGACTTGGCGACTTCGAGGCGAGAAGACGGGCGATGACACGTGTCGAGGAGGTTTGGTGGTTTGCCCTCAAAACCATCGGCGCTGGTTTGGTGGTTTGGGCCTCAAAACCATCGGCGGGCGGGTTTCGGGTTTGGGCCTCAAAACCCGCGGACGCCCGGTGGACGGAAGGGCGGCACGTGGCGCATCGGGGAGGTTGCGTGGATGCAAGGCTACCGATGAGGAGGCGCGGTGGCCGTCGGATCGAAAAATATCCAGTAGTCGACCAAAATAGCCCTAGGGTTAGTGGTTTGGCTCATATGTATCGGAGGGCAAAATAGGGATGAGAAATAAGGACCATATATATAGAGGATGGCGCCCATCCTCCCCTCTTTCCTCTTCCATTTTCGTTTTTATTTTTCCTCAATTTTAGGGTTCTTTGTTTAGAGGTCCAAGAACATCAATTTGGTGATTGATTTTTTTTAGTTGGGAAGGAGCCCCAAATCTCCCCGGTCGTCTCCGGACGTTTTGGATCAAAATTCCTTCTCTTTGCTTGGATTTTTCTCTGGAATTTCTGGATCCCGTTTGTTTTGGTGTTGTTCTGTTCTTGTGCAGGCAACGAGCAGCTTGCCATTTGCTTCGGCTGTGGACAGGGGCGCTCGGCAGCAGCAAGCAGGCCGGCACTTCAGGCCACGAGCGCGACAGGGCACCATCCGGCCAACGCTTGGCAGCTCATCCCATGCTCGTTCCCAGGCCCGGTGTCCCTGCTCTCCCGTCCAGCGAGAGTGCAAGGGGACTGGATCCCAGCTGCTGACGGCGCGACAGGGCCAAGGGAACTCACGGCAGCAGGCCAAGCAGCGGCATCCAGGAAGTGTTCCGATTGGTCAATCCCAAGCTGCCCCAGCTCAGCTTCCACGAACAGCCATCAAGTGGCAGAGCAGCAGCGAGCCACCAAGCTTGATTCTTCTTCAACAAAGGTCGATTTTTCTCTTGCTGTGAATTGGTCTTCGAGCCAATCGATCTCTTCTTGTGCAGGACTGCTAGATCGAGTGATTCTTGTGCAAATTCTAGCCTTGAAAGATCTCAGCCTAATTTCTTTTTCTCTGTGCCCGCAAGCTGTTTGTTGAAATGCGTCAATAGATTTTCTCCAGTCTTGTGCTTCGAGTCCAGCAGCTTGTGTGCTTTTCTTGTTCTAGTGCTCGCTCATGAGGTCCAGCAAAATCTAGTAGCTTGTCCATGTGTTGACATCTCAAGGTAGATAGCAGGTAGTAGTTTTCATTGATTGGCAAATTAAAGTCAAGCATTTTTCTTTATTCTGTTGCACTGCATACATGAATTACTTCCAGCAATCATGAGGAAATCAATAGAGCATTAGTTTATTACTTTGGTTAAAGTAATACCCACGTTGTGCAAATTCTCTGTTTGCCATATTGTGAAACGTGCAGGTTCAGAGCTCGTTGTTTTTGTGCAAGACTTTCAGCAGCAAGCGGCAGGCAGCAGCATTTTGTCTCGGCACTTGCTAGCAGCAACGTGTTTTTGCTTGTTCATTATTTGAGATGTCACTTTCAAGCAGTAGTGTGGAGACAACTTAATTATATTTTAAACTAATCCTTGGTTGATCAGCCCATTTCCTACTGCTTGAATTAGTGCTCTCGGTTTTGCTATTGCTTGTCTGTTGTGTTTGAGCTCCTCGGAATTTTCAGTCCAAGTTTTCCGATCATCTTGTTCTTTTGTCCGCCGCTCGTGCATTTGAGCTCTGAATTGAGATCCGGCTTTTGCAACGATTTTCTATGGTTTCGAGGATTTTATCTCGAAAGTGTCCCCGCCACAAAGTTGACTTGGGTATTTTAGTTTAGAGAACCAACTTCTTCTCAATAGGAGTTGGGTAACTCTTTTCGGCCCATCGATTTGGAGATTCTTTTCGCCGGTCGTGTGTGATCGCTTTGAGGTGTCCCGCCGTGTTCCTAGGGAATATCCACCCAACCATTTGGGTCGTGGACATCTCGGTGCTCTCTTCGCCGTGACACCTTTGCTACCGCTTAGCACGTGTGTTACTCGCCTCTCGCTTGAGTTTGCTTTTTGAGGTTGGGGGTTGAGCCGATGACCAAATTGAAAAGGAAAATCGAGGCTCCCATTCACCCCCCTCTGGTCGCCGTTTTCGGTCCTTCATATTTAAAGTTGTTTAGAGCCTCTATATTTTTCTTAAATTCGCATATATTTAAAGTTGTAGTGCTTGACAAGATTTAAATCTTTGTAGGTAATTTTTTCATTTTAATTCATTATGTAGCCAAAATATTGAATATAAGATTACAAAATGTTTATATAAAAGATAGCTTATTATATAGTGTTCAAAGGTAGGTTACGGGTTGAATTCTCTAAAGTTGCAATGCATAGTATATCCAAGACACCAATGAGGTATTACTCACAATAACAATCCAGTCAATTGTATATCTCATTAGGTTTAAAAAAGGAAATTCATGAGGACATATGCATTCTATGAGTAAAGCATTCTATATAATAACAATTGGACAGATCAATTTATCTGCTCACAACGCCTCATGCAACAGACAAATGAACTAGCACCTTTTTTCTCACTTTGTAATTTATTTGATTTTTTTTGCAGGTATATCTTTTTGATTGATGACATATGGTCTGTAGAAACATGGGAGAATATTAGAAATTGGTTGCCACATGAAAAAGACAGTAAAGTAATTGTGACCACTAGATTTCAAGCTGTTGGTGCGGCGTGCATAGAAACAGATGGGACTGGTTATCTGCATACTGTGAATGTTCTTGATGATGCTATGTCCAAAAGTCTATTTAACCGTGGTATTTCTGAATCCCAAAGCAGCAAACATAGCGTAAGTGGGAATTCAAGATCTCAAGCTGCTGGTATGGAGTTCTCCGAAGGCGAGGGAACTGATAATCCACATTCAGCCAATATTTCTAGTGATGCCAATGCCAATGCTAATGCCAGTGAACCACTTACTGATCATGTTTCTGATTCACAAAGAAGCAATGGCAGCGAGAAAGAAAAAAGGTCCATGAGGAGATATGGAAGTATTGTGGGGCTGCCTTTGGCCATAGTAAGCATGGCTGGCCTTGTTGCCTGCAACCCAACAAAAAAGAGTGACCATTGGAGTACAGTTTGCAAGTCATTATTTCCAGAGCAGGTGGCTCCCCTTACCCCCTCGATGGGGTCACAAGGATACTTGAATATTGCTACAATGATTTGCCACCAGATCTCAAGACCTGCTCATTGTACTTGAGTATATTTCCCAAGGGTTCAAAAATTAGTAAGAAGCGCCTGACCAGGCGATGGATATCTGAATGTTTTGTTATGGAGAAGCAAGGGCTAAGTGCAGAGGAAGTTGCAGAAACATACTTTAATCAGCTCATAAGCAGGAAGATAATACGCCCAAAGGAACACAGCAGCAATGGAAAGATAAAATCCTTTAAAGTTCATGACATGATTCTTGAGTATATTGTGTCCAAATCAAGTGAAGAGAACTTTATTACTGTTGTTGGTGGCCATTGGCTGATGCCAACTCCTAGCAACAAAGTCCGTCGACTGTCCATGCAAAGCAGTGGTTCCAAACATGGGAATCCTACAAAAGGCATGAACTTGTCCCAAGTGCGATCACTGACTGTGTTTGGAAGCCAAAACCGCCGACTTCCTTTCCATTCATTCAATAATGGAATAATTCAAGTACTGGATCTTGAGGGTTGAAGGGTATGACAGATAGCTATCTGAATGACATATGTAAAATGCTTGTGCTCAAGTATTTGAGCCTCCGGCGAACAGAGGTTGCTAATATCCCATCAACGATAGGAAAGCTTGAGTATCTGGAAACTCTTGACATAAGGGAGACAAGAGTTGAGGTGCTTCCAAAAGCTTTTGGTCAGCTCAAACGTCTTCGTAGCATGCTTGGAGGGAGTAAAACCCAAAGAAGGGCATTGAAGTTGCCTCATGAGAAGCATAAGGAGCCAATGAAAGCACTTCGCTTATTGTCAGGGATTGAGATCAATAAGGACTCAACAGCTGTAGCAAGCCTTCATCAGATGACAGGGCTAAAAAAAGCTTGCCATTTACAAGCTCAATATACAGGAGGGTGATAAGATCTTCAAACAATTACTCTCCGCTATTGAATATCTCTAGTTGTGGTCTTCAGACTCTAGCAATCAATGATGAGGGCTCTGAGTTTATCAACTCACTGGACTCCATGTCCACTCCTCCAAGGTACCTCATTGGGCTGGAGCTATCTGGCAAGATGGAGAACCTCCCAAAGTGGATCAAAGATCTCAGTAATCTCTACAAGCTGACACTTTCTGTGACAGTTCTTCGGACCGATACTTTCAAGATCATCCAAAACCTACAAAAATTATTTACTCTCACCTTTACACTCACTGCAGACAAGGATGATCGGGACATAGTGGACATCCTTGAGGAAAAATAAACTGCTTACCGATAGGGAGATCATTGTTCCACCTGGAGGATTCAAGAGTTTAAAGCTGCTTCGCTTCTTTGCAACTCTAGTGCCAAGGTTGAGCTTTGCAGTTACAGGAGAAGAGGTAATGCCAGCACTCGAGAGGATTGATATGCGGTTTGAAGACTTCGAAGGGATATATGGCATTGAGACTCTTAGAAGTCTCCAAGAGTTGCATCTCAGTGTTGGTAATCAAGCAAATGAAGTAACTAAGTTCTTGGTAGAAGAATTGAAGCACAACGCAAACTTCAACTATTTAGATGGGAAATATGCAACGAAGTGGCCAAAAATAATCAGTGATTGAAGATATTTGAGGATGCCATTGTCTTTCCGTTCAGGTGCATCATCTGGTACTGTGTTCTTATGTGGAGGCTACTTCTGTTGATCTACTCCAGGTGTTCACCATCACTCTTTTGTTTCATTTTCGTTTCAGAGTTTCAAAGCCTATCATTCTGTCTTTCCCTTTTAGTTTCAGAGTTTCAGTTTCGTCAGTCAGTTCTTTTTCGTTTTCGTTTCAGAGTCTGTCTCTCCCTTTCAGTTTCAGAGTTTTAGTTTCGTCAGTCTAGTTCTTGTAAGCCTGAGTGCCGAGTCCCCTGCGCGGCTCTTGAGTGGTCGTGGGATGGCACGATCGTAGTGACGCTCATGCCGCGCAATCAGGAGAGTATCTCCTTGTAAGTTTCCTTTATATTGCAATATAAACAACAGAAAACGCTGCCTGTTGACAGCACCAAAAACACCTGAGTTCATCGAGCTCTTCTGACTGCGTCGTTTCCAGTTTCGTCTGCGGTGAGAAATCCTCGCGAGCCTCAACAATAATTGGCATTAGAGAGGTTATCATTAGGGGCGGATAACTTTGTCTGTCCACTTCTTCCGATGATCTGATCAGAACTGATTCCCTCGCCGCCACTGCGGTGCTGATCCTGCAAAGACCATCGTCGAGCGCATCGTTAAGGAGAGCGGCCCTCCCACGTTCAGTTCGTGTCGTGGATGATTAGGCACAAAAACGAAAAAGGTATCCAGCTGGTATTTGAACTAGGCTATAAAGAAAAAGGCATAGGGATTGATCAGAGCGACGTTAGTGGCCTGCCACGGTAGGAAATATGGCCAGCTTCAAAGAGTGGTGTGCCGACTTCAGTGCTCCGACTTCCCTTGGTACCAGTCAAATATGAAGTCTCGAAATGCTGCAGTTTCCCAATTTATTAACATCCCAAGATAGCTTGGATTGGTGATCCTTGTACCACACAAATACAGAGCCTCCATCTCTGTGATTCCTTCAATTCGTTGTGACGCACGTCCAGAGTCCCCAGATGTTGCAGTTTCCCAATCACTATGCATGGGCAGCTCAGTGATCCCTCTGTTCCCACTCACGTTCAGAGACACGACATGCTGCAGTTTCCGAATTTTTCCTTGGGTAGCTCTGCGATCCCATCGTTAAAACTCATCATGTTCAGATTCTTCAGCTGCAGTTCCCCAATAGCGATAATGTACGTGGCTGTCCTTTATTGTAATTGTAATTCAAATCAGAGTCTTCAGTTTCTTCAGTGTAATCTCTGTGATCTCCCAGGGCAGCGCTCCAGCTAGCATCACAAGGCCACCAAGTCACCCCAAATCCTCCTGTTGTTCATCACAAGGCCAAACATATCGGCCGTAGGGCGTAGTGGAAGACAGACAGATGGTTGCAAATCCTATTTGATATATAAGGTAAAAGGTAAACCTATGATCTCCACCAGTTTCTGGATTATTAGAACGATAGTGCTTTAATATTTTAAAACCTAGTCTCTATTTGTTACTGTAAAATCAGAACAAGCAACTGACAGGCACACATTATATGGCCCTCGGAGCAGACTCACAGCTCTCCTCTGCTCTGCTCTGTTTACGACATCATGGTTAGCCTTGTTGGGATACGTCCCTGCAGTAGGCGGAGGTTCTCCTCTGAGGAGAACTGAAAACTGACATGTTGACCTCCAAGCTCGGAGATGTTTTGCAGATTACCTCGGCAGAGCCCGCGGAGCTAGCGGAAGTTCCGGAATGAAGCTTCGGGGCATTTGAGACTTGGCGTCCCTCCGACCAGTTTCTGGATTATTAGACCCATAGTTTGTTAAATCAGATCAAGCAACTGACATGCACACATTATATGGCCCTCGGAGCAGAGCGTTTCTTCACAGCCTCCCTTTCTCTGCTTTGCTCTGTTTACGACCATCATGATTAGCCTGCTCAGGCTTGAAAACTTTTTCTGCTTTTGCCAATTCTTAGATAAAAAGAATCATGAAAACACACATACAGTATATGACACATATCACAAATAATGTATGAGACATGGGACGATAAATTCACGTTTATAGTACAAATCTTTACAATAAGTTGAAGACTCAGAATTAAGTAAACACAACATAGCTAGGTTTGGCACTGAATGCACAACACACAATAAGTTCCAGTATGCAGACACTGAATGCCTGATTATTGAATGAACACAAGTGATGTACTACTAATAATAAGGACGGTCGAACAGGTGCACGGTGGCAGGGTAAAGCAACGACTGAACTAGGAAATTAAACATAGTGTAGTGTGTAGGCATTAGGCAATCAATCACTTGTGGCAAATAGCAGATGGCAGATATTTAGAAAGCTCAGCAAAGATTGGTGGAGAATGAGGTTCGTGATGACGTCGCCGATGCCTTTGGAGTGGAAAATGTCAAGCAAACAAACATAAACATGATGGGATGTCTGAAACTCCGCTCCGTGTAGTGTCAAGGTCCAGGTCGTACGTGATGATCAGGTGGCCTGGCCTGCCAACAGAAAGGAAGGAAGCAGAAGGGTATTACTATTAGTAAAATATAAAATGCATTATTATTATCAACAAAATAAAATGCTACGTACGTAGTACTGTGTTTTATATGTGTTGTGCTGAAGATGGATTAACCTTGGATCTCCTCGATCTCTTGGGCCCCACTGCTGCTGCAAGCTTCACTGCCATCTTCAGAAATCTCCTCGATCTCTTCCGAACCACTGCTGCAAGCCTCATTGCTACCTTGAGAAGTCTCTGCAATATCTGGCCTCTCGAAAACCACCATTTTCCGGCCATTGACAATTAGGCCAATCGATTTGTTGGGATGTTCCCAGGCTTCTTTTCTCACGACGTCTACTGTGGCGCTGATGCACGGGCTGTCTGCTCGATACCATTCGTTGCATTGGAAGACGACACATTCGAGGCTCACGAGGTGCTTGATACCCATAGGGAGGTCTGCATTTGGTGGGCCACCGTAGAACTGGAACTCGAACACAAGCCACCACAGCCTTGGCATAGCTCCTTCCTGGAAGGTAATCCGCGGCACTCGGCTGTCAACAGTGAGGTACCGGAGGGCTGCGAACCCTCCGCTGCTAATGGCTACCGGCTTTCTGGGAACAGCTTCGAACCTTAGGCAGAGATACTCCAGGTAGGGCATCTCCCGTAGAATCTTGAGATCCTGCTCCTCTAGTTTGCAGATCCTGATGTCCAAGGTGGCAATATTGTTGAAGTCCTCTTTCATCCACCGCGGAATATGCATGTGCTTTGTGCCGACGACTAGTCCCCCATCACCGCTCTTCCAATCTTTTTGTTTTGAAAAGGACAGGATCTCCCTGGCTAGAGATGACACCAGATCACTATTCTTCCAAACTCGGCGGACGCACTTGGGCAACCCTTCTAATTTTGAAAGCTTACCAAATTCAAATGGTAGTGTGCCGACTTCCGTGTCTAGATTCTTCAGTTTCTTCAGTCCTCCGATTTCCCGTGGTATCTTCCTCACATTCGTGCGACTCAAATCTAGAGCCTCTAGATTCTGCAGTTTCCCAATATCCTGAGGCAGCTTTGTGATTGTACTAACTTCAGCCAAATTTAGAATCTGCAACCGCTGGAGATTCCCGATCTCACGGGGCAGCTGTGTGATCTCTGTTCCACTCAGGTGTAGCATCTCCAAATGCTCCAGTTTCCCAATCTCCTTGGGCAGCTCTGTAATCCCTGCGTTCCATCTCACGTCCAGATTCTTCAATTGCTGCAGTTCCCCAATATCCCTAGGTATCCCTGAGAGCTCATAATTGTAACTCACGTCCAGAGTCTTCAGCTTCTTCAGTGTCCCGATGATCTCCCCAGGCCTGCTCTCTGATGTTTGGCCCACTGATGCACAGAGTCTCTAGTGTATGTTGCAGGTTCCCCAGCTCACTAGGCAGCTCTTCGAGCTCGACGTTCAAGTCCAGAGTCTTCAATTGCTTGAGGTCACCGATCTCAGCAGGTAACCTTGTGATCTTTGTTCCGGACACTTTCAAAGTCTCCAAATGCTGCAGCCTCGCTATCTCTGCTGGTATCTCAGTAATCTTCCCAGCAAAGTCGACTGACACTAGCAGGTGCCTCAGACGGAACAGCCCACACATATCCTTGAGATGTTGATTCTCAAGATTGCCTTGAACATCCAACACTCGCAGGTGTTCCAAATGCTTGTAGAGTACCCTCTCGGCATCTTTAAAAATGACAAGGGACCGGATATGATGCCAATCATCAATTTCTGACAGGGTATCTACTGGATCACTGCTTGCTGGCCAATAGTCATCAATACATAGCCGACCAATCGGAGAGGATGGAATGTAAGAAATGCAAGTGATGAAATTGTGTTCACGCAACTTGCATCGAAGGTAATTTTGCATCATGGGCTGCAGGTAGCCATTTATAATCAATCTCCTGCTGTCAAGCTCGTCAAAGTAATCTTTTGCTACCTCTTCCTTGCAAACAAAACCTTGAGCGATCCATCGCCTGACCAACTCATCCCTACTAAAACTGCTACCTCGAGGGTATATGCCGCAGTACAACAAGCAAGTCTTCAACATATAATGAGGAAGATCCATGTACCCAAGCTCCAAACTCTCTACCAATGGTTCAAACCCTGGACTGCTCCGAATTCCATTTTTCATAACTTGTTCCTCAAGCCTGTCTTGCACGTCACGTGTCTTTAGTACACACTGCAGCCCTTGTTGTTGTTCTTGACGCTCTCGTTCCTTTGCCAATGCCGAAAACATACAAGCCACTGCTAACGGCATGCCACCGCACATAATCACAATAGGGTGGTCACAGTCAAAACCTTCTCCAACCATGTTAGCATTCATGTCAATCATTTTATCAGTGGATGGTAGATAAATTTGGTGGACCAAGGCATCAAAATCATCACGCCACTTGTCGGTTATAGCATTAACACGACTCGTGGTGACAATTCTACTGCCCAGATAATTTTCTGGAAGAGACTCCTTGACGGTTTCCCATTCTCCGCTATGCCAGACATCGTCAATTATAACCAGGTACCTGTACAAGTTTAAAGAGACAATATTGTTAATTGCAGAGTCCATATGCAGAGTCCATGCATGAGAGATACTTGCTTAATTGCAATAGGATAAATAAGTTGATTAGTAGGGGCATTATTTTATTATTTCCATTCCATATATAGGGTCCTCGAATTTAAATAGTTATGGGTTCCCTTGCGCACTGCTTGCATGCACATAATTTTGGCCAAATATTCTAGGCTCGTGCAAACATGTAGGCCAAGTCGGACTTTGTTCAAAGTCTGGTTTTGGAATTAGCATGTCTAATTTTGGAGTCTCACACGCATGATTGTGTCGAGGCAAGTCAGGCGTGGTTGAGTCGGTGTGCTTGTGCGTGCTCCAAGTGGCAATTGGACTACCGTGCCTGTGTGCACGTATAAAAGGCTAAACCATGGCCATGTAATAGCAGATCAGATTTTATTGTGAGTTCTATTTCCTCGAGGGTTCCTTCGAAGAACAGGGAGAGGGTGTCTCCACTCATCTATCCAGCCGATCCGATGGATTGCGAATAGTGTGCGATCAAGTTTCATTTTGGGCGTACTCTGGATTTCTATGGAGTCCCCATCTTCTGATCGTAGTCGTCGAGGCTGCGGGTGGAAGGATTATCTAGGTTTGGTTTGCATCTTCTGATCCCTCTATTTATGGCTACTTCTATTTCAGTTTATCAATCAGAAAAGGTTATTTGGCACTATCGGTTGGTCTATCAAGTTTGGTCAGTTTGTGTCTATTATTTTCGTGAGGTATACTCATCAACTCGCTGCACTGCTGTAGTTTGTTGATTGAATATTTAAATTGGATTCTAAAGTCACGTTCTTGTCCGAATGAGAGGCTGGTAATCAAAAACTTATATCAATTACATATATTTGTACCGTGAAAGATTGGGCATTATTTTGGACCACGTACGCGTGTCCTTATCAGTTGGTATTCGGAGACAGGTTGCTCATGGTGCATTTAGAATTTTTTTGAATGGCTGATTATAGTCTTGCCTGTAAGGAAATTAAGTTTGTTCCAACACTTTCTGCTACATGCTTTGGTGATTTGTACTGATTGGGAAGAAGCTATGGAGGATTTCCTTTGGAATCGTGGGCTCGAGTCACATATGCAACTAAATTTTGCAAAGAAGACATTTTCTGATGATATTTTGAAGTGGTGGAAGGAATTAAATAAAGGCCATCTCATGATAGGTGAAGACCTTGCCGGACATGGAACGATATGATGGTTGTGCTACAACGGCGATTTGCTCCTCTGCTTCAATTGAAAAGGAAGCTAGTTGCAGCTTGTGACCAAAAATTGTTAAATACCAAGCTAATTGTTTGCTCATCATGGACTGATTCTTTTCGCTAGAGATGAGTGCCTTCCTGCTTCTAACCGACATGTTGTTGATATTACTTCTTATAAGTTGGGTTCACTGTAGATTTTAGCCATGAACCGACAATGATGCTAGGTCATCACTGTCGGTTTTAGCCACTAACCAACACTAATACTATCATTGTCGGTTTTAGCCACGAACCGACACGATACATCACTGATGAACTCTAATTTCTCTTTTTAATCTCCCTCGTACTAACTTCAAATTTGATGATTTTTCTAAAAAAAAATTCTATTACCGCGTTCTATCAATTTTGTTATTATTATAGCTATTATTTTATTTATCTTTTAATATGACTGTGATTTATGTATTTGAATTTTAAAAATGGCAACTTCAAACGTCATTTTGGAACACTAAATGATTTCAAATCGAAAAAGGTCATAAACATAGAAGTTCTCAGAACTCATCAAGATCTATAATTTTTATTTTGGTCATTTATTCATTTGACAAAGTGATAGTAACAGTGTTCATAAAATCTACATATCTCTCATATAATTTATGAAACTACTAGGGAGATATATAAGATTTGTGAACAATGTTACTACCACTATGTCGATAAACAATGACCTAAAATAAAAGTTGATCTTAAGAAGTTACTAAATCTTTCTAGTTGGCAACTTTTTTTTTTTGAAATCATTTTGTCATGGAAAACTACGTTTGAATTTTTATTTTTTTTTGAAATATAATGTTTTAAATGATATCGGATGGAGAAAAAAAAAAAAAAAAAGTTGTAGATCTCAAAAATTATGAAACTTTGTAGTTGACAATTTTTATTTGAAATCATCTTGCCACGCAAAATTGCATTCAAAATTTTCAATTTGAAATTCAAATTTTGTCAACTACCTTGGATGGAGAAACAACCAAAATAAAAGATGTAGATCTTGAAAAGTTATGAAAATTTATAGCTAACAAGTTATTCATTTAAATTCATTTCGGGCCTCAAACAATCAATTTACGCTCGATTTATAACAATATGTGGGAACCAAAATGTAATATAGATAGTGACAAATGGGTGTAGTGGTAGAAAAGGGTACGCTGGAGAGGGGGAGGTCATGGGTTCAAATCCCACCGGCTGTGAGGCACATGATTTTTGCGTGAAAAACACTCAGAACTTGCAACTGATTGGTGGGGGCCTCCTTGAATTCAAAAAACAAATCGTAATTTTTTTCGCCTTTTTTTGCGATTTCACCGAAAAACACATCACTATTGGTTTGGAAGAACCAACACCGGTGCCAACCCCATCACTTGCACTGCTTAAATATTCTTAGATCAGCTCAATCAGATCTCCTTTCCCCTATCCATTAAAACATGGCATAGAGTGTCACAGCCGCCTTTGAGGAAGGGCGGCGATGATGGTGCCGGCGGCGCGCCTTAGTGGCGGCGACGGCGCATTGTGGCGCAGGTGATGACGATCGGCGGGCGGCGGCGCGGTGGCGGCGTGGGCGGCGGCGGCCAGTGGCGGCGTGGGGGAGCGGCGCGCGCGCCGCTAGGGTTAATTAGGGAGAGAGCCGGGAGACAGGAGTTGTTGGGAGTTACCCCTTTAATTTTTCTGATTGAGATTCAACTGATTACATGCCCCTTGTATTTATAATCCGGAAGGAGACTTACATCTAAAGAAATCCCTGATTTTATTTCCTATTTTATTCCTATCTTTATTCCTTAATTATCTATTACTTAATGACGAAGCTGATGATGACGGAGCAGGCGGTGGCGCGAGGGCTGCCCTCCTGGCGTGCGCACGCACGCATGGTCCTTTTGGCCGGCCCTTGACGTGCTATGACAGAGAGAATTGAGAATACTATATTGTAGAAGATGGGGAAATGGACCGCAACCCGGAGAAAAATGCATCCCCATTATTTACGTAGGATCATGCCAATCTCAATCCTCAAAATTTATGTTTCTATCTTTCTTCTCTCTTGGTGCTCATCTGGCGGCCGTAGTGCTCACTCGCTCGATGCAGCAGCAGTGGCGCATACGGTCTCATTTGCCTAGCATGGTGGCGGCGGCGGCTCAGGCTCCACCAGCATAAGTGCTCGCCTAAATGGCACGGTGTCCCACGTGCACGTTGGCCTAGTGCGGTAGCGTTCGCCTGCCCCCAAGTTTTTAGTGACAAGGGAAGGGGAAAGGGGATTGAGAAAAACTTGTAATTGTTCCCCCTTCATTTGAGAAATTGAGGTGTGATCTTGAGGGTTTGAGAAAAACTTTAGGTAAAGGGGATTGAAAATGGGATCTGCAGGAGCATGTTTTTTTTAATCTGGATCCATTTTTTTGCTTGGTATATAGTGGTTAGAGCACCTGAGTAGCAACCAGCAGACCTGGGTTCGACTCCTCGTGGTGAGCTCCAGTTGAGATGGATCTGTAGGCTCGGTGAACCTCGGTTGAACTAGGTCCGTTATCGGCAAAGAATTTTCGTAGCTAGCGAAGTACTTGTTGCCGAGCGCTGCAAATTGGTCGATGCTATTGTGGGCGTCTTTGCTGATGTCCTTGATTGACATGGTGGAGTGTTGTTCCTCTTAGGGTTTCTCGAAGAATTTTGCAAACATCTTCTCCCAATGATCGGTGACGGCGCAGAAGTCTGACATGGTGGTTGCTGTGGGATCCATGGATCTTGATTGTGGTGGTGGCCGGTGGATCGATTGGTCTCCGAATACCATGTGTCACAACCTTGCCGGGCTAGGGCCCTTGGGCGCGGTGGCTATGGTGGCCGGTGGCGGCATTTGAGAGGGCGACGCAGCGTGAGAGAGAGGGTGATGGCAGCGTTGAGAGAGAGAGAGAGAGAGAGAGAGAGGACGGTGGCCGTAGAGAAGAGAAGGGAGAAGGAGATGGATAAGGGACAAACATAATATTCTTTTGCTTAAAATCAAATGATTACATATCGCCTTGTATTTATAGTCTTGGGGAGACTTGGCTTCTAAGCAATCTATATTCTATTTCCATCTGATATTTCTATATTTCCTAAATTATGCGGTTGATGATGATGAGACGGCAGCGGCGGCAGCGGCAACATGGCTGCTGACCCTTGCGCACGCCTAGCCTCCAAGGCCTGTTGGGCCCTTCTTGCTGGGGTGTGACACCGTGCATGTCTTGTTTGGATGCACTCTAATTGATCCTAATCCACATATATAGGCATGGATTGGGGTGAAAACTATTAATTTTTGAAGGGGAAAGGGGATCGCGGCCCTAGCCATCTTCCCCAAGCTTGTGGCAACTAGAACCGACCAGCTACCCTTCTTGCTGCTGCATAAGCACATCCCCACAAACATGTTGGCCTATGTCCAGCTGTTCCAACTCCACACTGCTTATACATTCTTTCATATGGATTCTGCTGCCGTAGGTTAGCCTTCTCTAGCTATGACACGACTACCAAGCTCCCCACGAGACTAGGATAACAAAATCCGCGAGAAAGAAGCCAAGATCGAAGAAGGTAAGTTAAGGTTGGTTCTATATAGAACCAGCACTAGCAACTCCTTTGCCAACGTCACTGGCCATGACGGTCCCCAATTTCGCCCTTGAGGAGGTCATCCTCCATGGACCACAATCAGTTCTCTTTCTCCTACCCAACTGAAGACCAAATTACGTGTCTTTTATTTATGCTTATTGAAGATTGAAATAAAGTGGAACTAGTTTGTGTGATCAGAATTCTACTTAGTAAGTATAGAAATTTAGTTGTTGGCCTGTGAATGTAGACTTTTGGGGTACGCAGAGTAAGAAAAAGTGACAATATATATCTGTAGTGTTGTTATTTTGCATAGTAATTGGTATTTTATATTGATGTCATGATTTATGATTAGTGTTAATATTGATCTGTTTTTAATATGTCCGGGTCACATGATCTTCTTTTATAATGGTATAGGTGTGTAATATATATGCAAATTTACGGGTTCAGCTAAGATTGTTTTTTATAACGTTACATTGTTTTTTTTTTTTTGAAAGGTCACCGGGGATGAACTATCCTCATCTGAATTTTCATTCCACAAATGTTGGGCAAGCTGGTGGGTGGAAGGGCATGATGCTAATCCAAATACAATAAGTTTAGCGAGGCACAATGGGGAGGGAGATCACAACATCATCAACAACACCTCCACCAATACTTAAACAGACTCAAGAGTAGGCCTAGACACGAGCCGAAAGACGCCAACCAAACGTCGATTCGCGCCCCCGTCGACTAGCATACTCGTTGGTTTCACTGTGACCATTGTGCCCGCCATTTCTCATAGCTAATGGTGTCATCGTCCAGCACATCTGGGCCCACGTACCACCATACAACGCCATCCATGGGAGGAAGCCTTGGGGGGGGGGGAATGGTGGTAGAGGTGGAACCACCACCCGACATTCGATATTCTAACACCATCGAAAGTGATGACGTGGACACACAAAGCCTGTATCATCGAACACAATGACCTCCTTTGGAACTAATGGTGACATCCTTCAAGACATTTGGGCCCACGTACCACCGTCCCAACGCCATCCACGGGGGACGGAGCCTCGAAGGGAAATGGTGGTAGCAGTGGAAACACCACCCGACTTTTTGATATTTTGGCACCATTAAGGAGAGCGCCGATGGAGGCGACGCCAGAAGAGGACTCGTCGTCGAAACATCGGCAATGGCTGACTACCGGGGCCAACCTAACACAAGAGGGGAGCAAGGAGTAGGAGACACACAAACAATAACAAGATAGGGGTGGGAGAGCGACCGAAGAGAACACAAGGGCGTTAGGTGTGGGCGGAAGTAGGCTTGCTTGCATCGATGCCTTTGAGAAGGGAAGTGACGTCCACGGACGCCACCATCAATTACCGTGGGCACCAAGATCATAAGGGTTTTTGCCATGAGAGACCTGCCCAATGGGCGCCAACATACCTAGAATGGCGGATGCAACGCTGAAATCTATAGCGATGCCTCCATGATGGAAATGACACAAAGTGCACCATCGTTGGCACGGAGCAACAATCTACACAGAGTTTTCACCAAAAATCCTTTGTATGTGGGAGATAAGCCAAACTAAGGTGACAATGACAAGGAGCCAAAGGGGAGTAGCGGCGGCAAAGTGCATCCCCGGATCTAGCGGTGGAGGGGCCTTCAGTGGAGCGATTGCCGTCCCTATGTGCACTACAAAAAATCGGTTAATCCGTGGCCGGATTCTCGGTGACGGTTTACATATCGCCACAGACGACTTAATCTGTGATGATATTTTGTTTTCCGTCACCAATGAGCCCAGTGGACATTCACGGCCCGCTATCTCGTGACAATTTTATTAGGATCGTCACAATGTATGATTTGAAATTTGCCATGTTGATTTAGACGGTTGTCCTCCGTTTACGATGTCCCCCGTATTTATACCTTTATATACTTTGCTTAATTAATATACAAGTACATCAAAAAAAAACAATAGGCATGCTATAAAATTTAGGGTAAAGAAAAATAAAATATGTGATTGCAAGGAGAATCAAACTCAGAAATCGGTTCGTTAAATTATTTGAAACAAACAACTTTTATTACTCTCTTGCGTGTATATGGTGCATATGGTAAAACTAAAAATATTTTGCATGTATATGGTGCGAAAGGGAGAAAATGTTTAGGAAAAAAAACTGCATCACATAGTACTTAACCCATCACCTTCTATATTTGGCTCCACGTGCAATTAAGGTTTTTTTTTTTTTTTGCTTATTTTCTTCCTCATGTGTGCCCCATATATACATTTTTTTTTGCAACTAGTGTGTGCATTTCTATTGCTGATCCACGTTAGCCCGTCCACTCAGTCATCGTGGCCCATCTGTCAGGTAGGCGCAAACGTTTATAAATTGTAAAAAAAAACAGAAACGGTACTCCAATGAACGACCTGATGTCAACACATTCTACGAGACCTTTTGGGTCATTTGCAGCGCTTTTCTCCAACTAAGACCATGTGGACTGGAGATTTTTTTGAGTGGATGTGGACTGGGCCTTAGCATCGTCATTCGTTTGCTAACGACCGGCCCAGCAACTCCCCGCCTTGGGTCATGGGTCAGATATTACAGCAAGGTAAAGGCCAAAATCAAATCAAACAAAAATTAAAGCCACCAGCCTAGCATAATGGGCCTTTGTGCACCGGCCTGCTAGCAACTCGAGAGCCCCGAGGGCAGCTGTGTGGCCCGTGGGCTGCTTTGAGTTTAAAAATCAGAGAATAATAAGTCGCCATTATGTATAGATTACATGCTTCAGAAAATCAAATAGCCTACAATCACGTTTGTTGCCATATATAGATTAAAACACGGATGGCCTACCAACATCCCTTCACTAAATTATAGTACCATTTTGAATCATTTTGAGGTGTACTTATTTTCGGAGGTGGTCGCGGTTCAACGTATAATTACCGGGGAGAAGTCACGCGATAATTAAAATAATTAGAGAAAAGTACCACATAATTCCGGAAAAAACTCTCAAACTTGGCAGTGCCTTCACACATGCCATGTAGACGCCTCAGAAAAAGTTTGACGCCGATAGCACACTACAAAGCGCACGGGCCACACAACCATGAGAAACCTAAGTGTGAGGATAAGGTTCGGTGAAAAGATTGAGTATACCCTTTGTGAAAGCACGTCTGCTCCGCCTATGTCCAAACTTCCTCAAATTTTTTTTGTGGTCATTTACACCCAAAATATGGCCCCACGCAAAAATCCTAGGTTTTTTTACTATTTTTGGAATTCTTGTATTTTTCTACGTGCGCGTGCGACCAAATATGGTTAATTACACTTTGAAAACACAATAATTCCGCACCGGCCTCCACAAGTTTTGCCTCCTAGGGCACAAGTGACCTTCTTGGCAAAGTTTGGCACCGTTCGGTCTTTTTCGCGGGTGGTCGCAAAGATAACGTATAATTACCGGGAGAAGTCGCGCGTAATTAAAATAATCGGAGAAAAAGTACCAAACAATTACAGAAAATTCTCAAACTTGGCGGTGCCTTCACACATGTCATGTAGACACCTCAGAAAAAGTTTGAGGCGAGATAGCACACCGCAAAGCGCACGGGCCACACAAGCATGAGAAACCTAAGTGTAAGGATATAAGGTTCGGTGAAAGATTGAGTATACCATTGTGAAGCACGTCTGCTCGCCTATGTTCAAACTTCCTCAAATTTTTTTGTGGTCATTTACACCCAAAATATGGCCCCACACAAAAATCCTAGGTTTTTTTACTATTTTTTGGAATTATCGTATTTTTTTACGTTTCGTCTGGGCGTGCGACCAAATATGGTTAATTACACTTTGAAAACACAATAATTCCGCACCGGCCTCCACAAGTTTTGCCTTCTAGGGCACAAGTGACCTTCTTGCGGAAAAGTTTGGCACCATTTCGGTCTTTTCGGGGGGTGGTCGCGGAGTTCAACGTATAATTAATGGAGAAGTCGTGGTAATTAAAATAATTAGAGAAAAGTACCAAACAATTACAGAAAATTCTCAAACTTGGCGGTGCATTCACACATGCCATGTAGACACCTCAGAAAAAAGTTTGAGGCCGATAGCACACCGCAAAGCGCCACGGGCCACACAACCATGAGAAAACCTAAGTGTTCCATATACCACCGTGAAGCACGCCTGCTCCACCTATGTTCAAACTTTCTTAAAATTTTTTTGTGGTCATTTACACCTAAGATATGGACCCACACAAAATCCTAGGTTTTTTTAGTCATTTTTGGAATTGCTGTATATTTGTGGAGTAGTGATTCTTTGTGGGACCATGCTTTAGGCCTTCATGTAGGTAGAAAAAGTTTTAAGTCATTTCGACACCGACCTATTGTACATGCTTCACAAAGGGCTTATGCCATTTTGAAGAACCCTAACTACAAGTGATGAGTCTCCATATGACTCATCTATATTGATGTCGAACGTTATGACATGGAATAATATGACAATATTTGAATTCACACACAATTGCCCTTCACTAATATCACTAATAGAAAATAATTTCATTCCTAGGTCCCTAACCGTGATTAAGGTAACTAGAAAATAATTTTATTCCTCATTAGAGGCAACCGTATCTCGTGCATACGTAAATTTTTTTTTAAGATGTTGCCAAATGCCAACAAACACAGGCAATAATTTTTGTGTTAATATATATATATATTATATTATTTTGTTGAGAATTCGTGTTTTTATGTAAAGAATAAAAGGAAAAAAGAAATTCATGATTTCCATTTGGTCCACCTCGGCCCAACTGTTCGGCCCATGATTTTGTGGCCGTCGATTGCAATCGGATGGATGAGATTTCTCCTACGTGGTATAAAACATACTAAACCCCTAGCTCTTCCGTTAGCTCCACTCTTCCTCTCCCCGTTCTCAGACCACTCGACGCTGCAGCTGCGAGCAAGAGCCGCTGCCGAGGCCACCCCCACGGCGTCGACCGACGACTGGATGTAAGAGATACGACTCCGAGCCAGTTCACTCCCTTCTCTCGCTCGCTCGTTCAGCGCCACGATCTTGTTTTCATGTTGCTCTGATGCTCCATAGCTCCTCTTCTCACCGCAGCTTAATGTTCCACGATGAAGGCGGATTTGGCAAGGAGCCCATAGATCCAGCGAAGTTGCTGCGAGGAGCACTTGATTTTGGAGATGAACCCTCAGATCCGAGAGCGGAAGAAGGGGATTGGCGGTGCAGTTCATACAAGTACGACTACGAGTTCATGGAGCCTGGGGCAACACCACCTACTGCAACGAGTTCCAGTGGGACGGTATGTATGTTTCTCTGCTCCCTCGCCGCGTGCCGTACTGCCGTGGGTGCGTGCTTCTTGGTTCAGGTGCGTGTTTCGTCCCAATAAGATGGTCACAATTTGTTTTGTTGTAGGCTGCGTTTTTTATACCGACCGGACCCAGAAAACCGCTGGGGTCCGGAATCGGTAAACCGGTCCGGTTACCGGTAAACCGGCCGGTTACCGGACGGTTTGGAATTTGAATTCGTTTGAATTCAAACGGCGCCGGCGAACGGTAAAAATCCGGTAAACCGGGCGGTTTGAGCGGTTTACCGAGCGGTTTGAGCGGTTTACCGAGGGTTTGAGCAGTTTGAACGGTTTTTTTCAAAATTCAAAATGTAATTTTTTTATAAAATGCTAAAAAAAATTCCTAAAATACTTCATGATTTGTAGAATCCAATGATGTCAAAATTACTTAAATTTGAGTGTGTTTAGTATGTTTTTCGACCTTCATGATTTAATGGGCCTTAATGGGCCGGCTGTGCCGGCTGTATTTTTTTTTTTTTTTTTTCAAACTTAGATTTGAAATTTTTTTATACCAAACCAACTCCAATTTGACAAATTTTTATACCATTGGCTTCTATAAATCATGAACTATTTTACAGAATTTTTTCAACGATTTTTTTTCAAATTTTAAATTTTGAATTTGCCTTCTTTTATACCGGCCGGTCACCGGCCGGTAACCAACCGGCCTGGTATAAACGGTAACCGCGGTTTACCGTCCGGTAGAAAAAACGCAGGTTGTAGGCAGCTAGGCTTCTTGGATCCGCCGGCCCATGAATGCGGTCGAGATCTGTACGCATGCCGTAGACTGGCATATGTGGGTGTGCGAGATCCATCCGACACTAGTCTTCCAGGGTGAGGCTCTCCGATTAATCCTTTTGTGGACATGCATTTTTTGTGATTATAAAGTTGGCCTAGATTAGAAAAACAAATAAGCGGACCCCGTTGTTTCCTGTTCTATATTCAGTTGCATCCAGTTAACTCTGCCAGAATTCCTGAATGTTCTCAAAGGGTGCATACGGTGGGAAATTAGATGCGGAAAAATTGTTAGCTACCTTTGTGAATGACGAACTTTGGTAACATCGGCGTTTCTTATACTGAACAAAATGATGCTCAATAGATAATGAACTTTCTGCTCACCACTTCATTTTCTAACTGTTTATCCAATGACTGCATGATTTTGGCCGTGTCATCCTATACTGTATCTTATAAATTCTTTACATTTTCTATTGAAATAACTGAGCATTTGATGAATCTATTGGGAGAAAAATAGGGACATTAATTTCAATTCAAATGCAGTTGTGTTTGCATGAGCTGCAACTAGCTTATTATTTAGCTTTTTTATTAACCATGCTTTTGGAACATGATTGACTCATGACTGTACTTGCGTGTTTTGTATCCTTTATAGGGAAATCAAGAAAAACTCCAGTACCTGTTTGAAAACAAGAACCCAGAACGGAGATGAAAGATCGCAGCATGTGTATTGTTGTAGGAAACACTTTTTTAACATGATGTAATCTGTTTGTAAAATAGTTTGATTAAATATATTTTGTTGGCATATACATTGGTTGCCTTTGTTATCTATTATATGTTTGGGCGGTTTCAATTTGCTGTACCAAATTAGAAATCAGGATGCGTGTGCTGTTGTGCCGGAAAAAAATTGCACGTGGTGAGAATAATTTGGGCTGAAAAAAAAAAACGTGTGTGCTGGTATTAGTGGGCTGAGAATTGGAGATGAATTTGTGCTGTAACTTGATAAAATGGGCCTGCAAAAACTGAAAAACTGTGAAAAATTGCTGAAATTGGGCTAAAATTTCATGTAAGCATCTATGATGATGTGGCAATGCATCCGTGACGGTTATTTTCTGTCGGGTAATGGGCTTGGGCTGGACTAAGTAGGCCTCGGGCTCCATGGTGACCGATTCTATTCATCTCGTGATGGATTTTGACGAACCGTCACGCGGTCAATCCATGACGCCAATCCATGATGATTTCACGGAAACCATCACCGATCCTCGTTTTGTCGACGGATTTTTGATCCATGACAGAAATTTTCCATCACGGATTAAAAGCGAGAATTCTTGTAGTGGTGACGCTTGTCGAGGTTGTCTGCGCTGGCCCGGGTACCGAGCACCCAAGCAAATAAATCGAGGAGCTGCATCGCGGGGCGGGCCTAGGAGGCAAGAATCTGCCTCCTCGTTGGGTGACGATAGCCTCCCCCAGCCGCGGTTCCGGTGGCCAGGCGACCATCGTGGCCATATGGCCACCTCCGTGCCATTGTGGCACGGGATGCCTCACCAGGCGAGAACCAGGCACCGAGCGGGCAGATTCGGGGGTCGCATCGATGGATTCGGGCCCAGGGCGCGTGGATCTGCCTCATCATCGGCCACCCCGCTTCTTTGCCGGCCGACCTTGTGGTGCTTGGTGCTGGAGAGAGAGTCACTATCGCCCGCTATCTCCTGAGCTTGCGGGCCTTTCCCAAAGCCATTGCACATGCCTCCGTCATTGTTGCTGAGCACGCCTTCGCCGTTTGGGAACACAACTCCCGCTGCGCCAATCCGTAGCTCTAATCTAGCCATTGAGCTCTGCCCCGCACGGAGGAGCCCCACGATGTGCCTATGCGAGAGCCCCTCGCCGCTGCCTTCAGGGGATTTAATATGGATGTTTTCTGGAAACTTTAATGGTTATAGTGATCAAAGTCTACCAAATTGATGGCAGAATGACTCTTTTTTTTATTATTTCTAGGATATCTCTTTCTCGCTCCCTTAGGGCACTCACAATGCAGACTCTACCATAAGAGTCTAAAGCTTATTTATTATCTTTATATTTATTAAACTTTACTGATGTGGTACTCATGTGGTAGTATATTTATGAAAGAGAGAGAGAAAAAATAAGACTCAAGTATTATTTGGACTCCAAGTCCACAATACCCAAGGTAATTAATGGTTTTAGACTCTATGGTAGAGTCTGCATTGTGAATGCTCTTAGCTTATCAACCATGGTACATTGTTTTTCTCTCTCACAACAAAATAACACCAGTCCAGACTTATCAGCCACGTAATCCATTCAACGAACATGTCCTGTGGTGATAAGCCGGCTATCGTTGTTTTGTTGTGAGAGGACAACAATGTACAATGACCGATAAGTTGGGCTGATAAGTTCAAGCGAACATGGTTATGTTTCATGACAATTGATATTACATAGCCATGGTTATGGCCTCCATTCATTCAGTTATAGAAAGATATTGCATAGCCTATATAGAAACCTTAATAGATCTATAATGGCTATAGTGAACGAAGTCTACCAAATTGATTGATTAATGCTTCTGTTTCTTGTGATTATTTCTAGATTTTTTTTTTTTTGCGTGTCTAATGTAAATTGACATTGCGGCTCCATTGTAGGGCCTTTCATTAGTATAGCGCATATAGCTTATATATATAATATTTGCAGAAAAAGTGATCATATTTGCAGTATTTTGTTGGCTAGTGCTATTTTGTTGTGAGGAAAAAACACTATACAATGGTTGATAAGTTGGGTTGATAAGTTCAAGCGAACATGATTACAACCTTAATAGATCTATAATGGGAACGTATCATGTGCAACCCAGCTTGCGTGTGCAACCTATGCAACCATCAATTAAGACCATAACATCTAGATCTAACACCTGGTTTTTTTTTTTCACTTAATAGCCTCGTTGTGGCCTCCATTCAGCTATATAGAAGGGCATAGTCTATATAGAAACCTTAATAGATCTATAATGGCTATAGTGACCAAAGTCTACCACATTGATTGCTTAATGCTTCTGTTTCTTGTGATCATTTCTACTAAATCCGTTTACAAATTATAGTTCGTTTGACTTTTTGAACCCCAAGTTTGACGACTAGTCTTATTCAAAAATTTATGCAAAACATCACTTCTTTTGTTGTGGCATGCTTTATTAATAGAAGGTCCTTAAGAATGACTTAAATTTGACTATGTTTATACAAATTTTTCGAATAAGACGAGTGGTCAAACTTAAGTTGAAAAAAATCAAACGAATTATAATTTGAAACGGAGGGAGTAGTTTTTTTTTTCTTTGCGTGTCTAATGTGTAAATTGACATTGTGGCTTTTCATTAGTATAGCTTACATAGCTTAATTATATACGAAATGCAGATATTGGAATGAATGTGTCAACATGCGCACCTCTTATCCTTGAGGAAAGTCGATATGATGTCGATGATATGTTTATTCTGGTCGTTGCCTTGGTGCCAGCAAGCAGTACATCAGTACTATTAGCTGCTAGCTGTCGAAGAATGCTTGCCAGAACCTCCGTCATATTATGACATGAAGTGATCGACACAAAAGCCCGGGCCTGGAACTTGTCTTCAATCGCTTCATACACGAGGCGGGCAAGGGTTGTTTTACCCATTCCCGCACCTCCAAGGATGGATGCCATTTTGAGCTGCGGTGTGCTCTCCTCTTCTCCGATCAGGTGTTCGATGATCTCATCCCTCGGTTTTTCCATGTCCACGAGCTCTGAGATGTCCTTGTGGACATACGGATCAACGACTCGAGTCAGCCGCTTGGCCGGACCAGAGTCGATGGTGACTTTTGTTCTTGAACATAATAAGCTCGAGATGGAGGTCTGGGAAGTCTGGATCTTCCACTTGTTGCGGCACCGCTCAGACACATCAACTGCCCTTCTCCTGAGATCCTGGAAAGGACTCTGCTGAATCTTTGACTGAATGAAGCGCTTGCCGTTGTCGTTGCTGCGCTTGATCATAGTGAGGATGAAGTCATCGATGGCGTCATTCATGTCGTCGGCGAGAAGCCACGCTTCCATCCTCAGCTGCTTGCTTGCCGCATCACGATCCTCCCTCTCCCATATCACCCAAAGGATGGAGTGAATGGACTTGAGCTTGGACCTGATGAGCTTCACGTCCTTCCGAGTCCGGCACCGGAGACGGTACTCACCGCCGCGGCGCAGCAAAGTGCTGAGCTTCGCGACGACAGGGCCCCAATGCCCCCGTGGCTACTGTCACGGGAGCGTCGTCCTCCATGCCTGCTGAGTGCCTGAGTCTCTCAGCGCTTGGCCTTGCTAGGTTGCTTGCAGGGCCGCCGGCGCCGGCGGACAAAGGAAGCAGTGGGTTTGTAGTTGTGTGTGTCTAGAAGCAATGGGTACGGTGGATTATTTCCAAACTACCACTACCGATGATGGTTATCATTGCACTAAACCCAGACTAGCTAATTGCATTGCAAGGGGCACCAAACCGAGAGAGATTGCTAGCTTTTCTTTTGGACAAGCTTGAACTTTTACTTTCTTTTCTTTTGATATAGCACACGATGATGCCTTTTGTTTTGGGTTAGCACAAACTAATCAATACACGATCGATATCTTGGAATCTCAAGACAAATAGCGTTGGCCACCGGAACAAAGCTTAACACTGCTGGCGAAGCAACGAACATGATACTTTGGTTTCCTTATTGCTAACCTCACTGAATATGCTTTCCTTGGAAGAAGAGTAAAGCTACTCTATGCAAATGGTGTCATTCGGCAGTGCAAGCAAAGCATCAAGCATGGTTCACTTCACACAGGCCAACAAGACTGTATCATGATCAAGTCGGTACATGTCAGTAAAGCACTACATGGCCATATATTTCAAAATAAGTGCACCGCTCACCTCTACTACTGAGTCCTGACGGCAAAGGAAGCGACAGAAACATCAAAGCATGGTTCGAAGGGGTCAAAATCAAAAAGATCAAGCGCAAAAATAAATTTGGTAAAGATCAATGCACAAACATGCATGGTTCAAAAGGCACAGACATGGTCCAAAGCAATAACACTGTCAGGTCGTACTCTGAATCGATAGTGTCGTTTCTGCCTAAACCCCCTGTTTTAAATAGCGGGCTAAGCCATTTAGCGGCAACTTCCTTAAAAGCTATTTAAATGCTATAGCGAGCTATGATAGCGGGCTAAACCATTTAGCGGCTGAGTAAAAATATGCCAAACATTATTATATAATTTTACACATAATAAAGATAAAAATATAGATAGTTCAAAAGTCTTATGTAGTGCTTCATCAGCCATTGTCTTGGAAGTGATATGTCTCCATTCGGTTGGGCCTTGAGATGAGATTTGGGCCTGCCAATCAATTTGGGCCAACGGAAATCAGCCCAATATCTTATAGCGCGCTAAATGAGCTGCAGTTTAGCGTTTTTAGCGCGCTATTAGCGGCTAATAGCGGCAAATAGCGTTTAGCGCTAAAATGGCAATAGCTTAGCGCAAATTAAAACAGGGGCCTAAACTGCCGGTTTGGACCCCAAACCGACATTGTTTGCTTTACTAACACTGCAGATTTCTATACAACCAGTAGTGTTAATTCACATCCGGCCTCGTTTAGTTGGGCAAGTTTTTACCTCCAACTTCCAAGTTTTCAGATTCTCTCTCAATCACATCACATTAAATACACCAAAAGACATATGTTCAGAGCAGTTAATATAGGTAAAAAAATAACTAATTACACAGTTCTGTTATACATCACGAGACGAATCGTTTGAGCCTAATTAGTCAATGATTGGACAATGTTTGTCACAAACAAACGAAACGTGCTACAGTGTTCAAATTCTAACTTTTTAACATTTGCCAGAAAAATTTGCCCAACTAATCGAGGCCCTGCTGCCAGTTGGAGCCGAGAACCGGAAACCTTGCTTCACATCACCGCTATGGGGTAGTGAAAGCTACTTATGCATGGTGTCATTCGGACTTCGGAGTGCAGGCAAGCAAGCAGAAGAAAGCACGAAAGCGATGCAAATCAAGAGTCCATGATCTGGTTTACCACAGCCACAAACGCATAAAATAAACAAAACAAAAGATACTTGGGTTGGGCACCCTACCCTACCCTACCCTACCCACAGGCTTTTGCTTTTGCTTTCTTTTCTTTTCATATTAAGCAAACATGTCTTTTCTTTTAGATTAGCACAAACTAATCTATACAGTACGATAACTTAGAATCTCAAGACTACTAGCGTTGGCCAACGGAACAAAGCAAAAGCTACGACATTGTTGATCACCTTGCAAAAACAAATGATTTTAATACTACAAAGTATAGTACACCACCTCTTATCCGATCTTGGCTTGGCCTGTAAGGGATTTTGTGATTCTTCTCGATCCTTTCTTTGAACAAATAAACAAAAAACCCCAAGAAATGAACATGATGCTTTCCTTTCCTTGAACAGAGCAAGACGAAGCCTATTTTTTGAGATTGTGTATTGCATTGCATCTCCTTTTATATTTCACTGGATATGTAGATAACTAAAGACACGACTACAGATTTGTTTTTACGTGACACCCCCAAATCCATCCGTTGCCCGCCACGGTTATTCAGGCCGGCCGATCACCCAGCTGCCCGCCACAGTTAATCCATTAACCGTGGCGGGCGTGGCAGACAAATATAAAACGCTTGCCACGGTTAATTTCTATTAACCGTGACAGGCATCCTAGCGTGCACGCCACACAAAATCAGTCAACCGTGGTGGGCAACGTTAAAGGCCAGCCGTGAAAAATACTGAGTCCCCATAAGCCCGGACGGGGCCCAATCCTACAACACCTAAATAACAAGGGACTTAGGGTTTCCGCAATCAGTCCCACTCCCTCCCAAATCCCCCACCTCTCCTCCCTCACTCGCTCGTGGCTTTACGGGCGTGAGAGCCGAGCACCTCCTCTCCTCCCTCACTCCGATCGAGGCGGGAGCCCCCTCTCCTCCTCCTCACATTATGCCGCACCCCGTCCCTCCAAGCCCGTGGTAATCCTCTCCCTCCTCTCCTCGCTCTTTCTCGCACGGCATCGGATGCGGAGGAGGTGGTGGTGGTCCAAGCTAGCGGCATCGAATGGGCGTGGCGGGTGGTAGTGGTTGCGGGCCGTGTGTGCGGCGTCAGATGTGGGCGGCGGCGGTAGAGGTCCGCGCTTGCGGCATCAGAGACGGGTGGCGGCGGCAGCGGTCCGGATAGATGATGCACGTGCTCGCGGCATCGGGGGGTGGACGGCGGCGAGCCATGCCCAGAGGGCGGGGAGGCAGATCCGGCTGGATTGCATGATGGGCGTGGCGGCGGCGCCGTCCTCCCGACGGCGGCGATGGATCTAGGCTCGGTTTGGGCCCGTATGGGCCGGCATGGGGCTCAATTTTTTGTTCCGACTAACCGTGGCGAGCATAGGGCCCGTCACGGTTAATCCGCCATTAATCGTGACCTCAACTAAGTATCATTGTATTCTTTGTTAATTATATTTTGATGTCACAAATCATGGTAAGTCAAAGCATGTCAAGTCCTACTGTATTTATATGACAATATAATAACATTTATGATTTTAACTAAGTATCGTTGTATTCTTTGTTAATTATATTTTTTCCTAAAAGTGAGCTCAGCTCCTACTTCATTATGGAAAAATGGATAGTTCAAAGATACCACGACCTTTGCAATTCCCATGGCGAGATGCTAGGGAGCGGGCGCGGGTAAAACAATAACACAAGACACCGGCTAAAAACGGTGGCGCAGGAGGGTGTAAACTAAGAAAAACAAAGTTGAGCTACAGTAGGTTGGGAAGACCGCTCAAGGAGGCAAGAGCACTGCGAGGAGCAGCAGCAGCCCCCCCAAATCCCCAGCATCCCAAGCGCTGCCCTAGCAGCGGATGACGCCAAACAACGGCAGTGGCATTCTGGATGCGTTGTCAAAGGTACGCCTATTCCGCTCCTTCCAAGTCTCCCAGGAGACGAGGAGCACAAACGAGTTGAAGGCCCTCCTGAGCTGCTCCGGTGCGAGGGCTCACACACTCCAGCCACCGGTGGGCGAGGGAGGATGCCTGGTCGGATAGAGGTGCGCTAAGCCCACCCAAGAGAGCATAAGGAACCACACCCGCCGAAAGTGTAGACCAGAGACGCATGAGGCGAGCAAGTGGTTCTCCTGCGGCGTAGGGCGCAAAACCGCAGAAGTTCTGCAGCCCATGGCGCCTCCGTGCTCGGCCGTCCAAGGCCGGTCGTGCAAAGCGAGCCAACAAAAGAACTTCACCTTGGGTGGGGCGGGACGCTGCCAAATTTCTAGGGCACCCGCAAGCAAAGTCCTCCTAACAAAGAACAAGTGGTAGGCCGAGGAGCCGGAATAAGCTCCACCCGCTGTCCATCTCCAGCACGGCGATCCAAGAGGTCTGGCTGAAGCTGCACTTGTTGCAAAGATCTCCGAAGGCACATGAACTCATTGATGACCGCCGCCATTCCACCTCCACCCACCGTCCCATCTCCGCACAAAACGATCCGAGAGGTCCGGGCTGAAACTGCACTTGTTGCAGCATCTCCCCGGCTGCACATGAACTCATCGATGACCGCCGCCGTTTGAGCACCAACAATGTCCCGGGTCCACGGGCCGTCGTTGAGCGCCTCCCGAACAGTCGCGACCACGTCGGGCGTTGTCCAACCGGCGCCAGAACAGACATGGTGCGAAGTTGCAAACGGCTCCCTTGGGCAACCATGCATCCGTCCATAACAACACGCACACACCGTCCCCCTTATTTGATGTCACAAGTCTTTTTAACTCTCTCTATAATTTTGGTAAAACTTGAGATACTTTGACATTCCAAGATTCTTATAATTTGGAATGTAGGGAGTAGTAGAGACAAAAAAAAGACAGCAGAAAGACGGGCCTGCCTGACCGATCATTTGCTTCTTCAGTTACTCATCATCAACACCCCCCCCCCGGCGAGCCGCCTCCACCAAAAACTCCATTCCTCGCCTCCCCCCTCCTACTCGGCGAGCAGCACTCCCATCTGCCTGACCGATCGTCCACGCAGACGCTTGCCCTGCTGCTAGAGCAGCCTTCTTTCGTTCACCTCCCTGTTTCATGCAAATCAAACCAATGTTTTGATGTAACCTTCCATGGCATTCCGTTCGTCTCCACCGTTGGACAGTTGGACTTGGACGGCGGCAACCTGCACCCCAGCAAGAGCGAACGGTTGCCAGCTTAAGGTCTGCCCCCATCTTTGCTCTTCTTGTTAGTATTATTCTTTTGTTTTCTTATCACAGTGATGATTGTTTCGTTGCCGTGGCAGACTGGCAGTTGATATGTTTAACAAGGTCGTTGATCGTTGATGGTTGCCACAGGCAGGAGAGTCCAAGACACCAAGATCAGGTTTGTCTCTGAGCTTGTTTTTCATGCAACCAGTTTAATTTGAAGTGAGTATATGCTGTTGATGCTAGACTATTTGTGTTTTGATTTCATTTTTTATTTGGGAGATGGCAAAGTGGCCTTCAAATTCATGTAGTTCTAATATTGAGTGTGTACTGTATACAATTGCTGGATAAGAAACGGAAAAGCTAACGGATCAGAGTGTTCTCGATCTGAGCTTTCTGTAACCTCCTTTTTTCTACTTCTACGTACTACTCATATAAATTATTTATATATGTCTTTTTCCTTTTGTTTTGTAGATTAACAACAGCTGGGAAGGTATCTGAGGTTCCTGCCCCTGTTCATACATCACCGACAGGAGAGAGGCTGCAGCTGCGAAGAGCACAGACGAGAAGATGGAGTTTGTGGTGGGTGCTTCCGAGGCCACCATGCAATCTCTCCTAGGCAAGCTGGGCGGCCTGCTTGCCCAGGAGTACACCCTGATCCGTGGCGTCCGCGGCGACATTCAGTACATCACCGACGAGCTCGCCAGCATGCAGGCCTTCCTGGGTGACCTCGGCTCCACCCAGGACGACCATGATCGCCGGCTCAAGAACTGGATGAAGCAGATCCGTGACATGGCATATGACATGGAAGACTGCATCGACGACTTCGCCCACCGCCTCCCACACGACCCCCTCAGCGATGCAAGATGCTCCTTCATAGTGACACTTTTCTACGACCTGTGGACATTTTGGCCTCGCCGTGAAATTGCTTCCAAGATTGCTGAGCTCAAGGTCAGGGCGCAACAGATCGCTGAGCGGCGTGGCAGATATGGAGTGGACAATCCAAGCCCGAAAGGTGTTAGCAGCTCTGGAACTCATGCCATTACTTATGGCATTGCTGAGCATCTGATGGCGGACTGTCAGCTCATCCACACGCCCAAGCCTGTGGGAGTGGAGGAGGACATGAAGAAGCTTCGGCATTGGCTAACAAAAGAATCTCATCGAGCTGCTGTTATTTCCATAGTTGGGTTTGGTGGGGTGGGAAAGACCACCATTGCCACCAAACTGTATGGAGATTTCGGGAACGAATTCGTCTGCCGAGCGTCAGTCACGGTGTCGCAGAACTATGATGAAGATCAAGTCCTCAGGGATATCCTGAGTCAAATCAAGCCACGGGACAGAAAGCAAGAGCAACAAGAACAAAACACAGCCATACCAGAGAAGAAACTAGCTGCTCGCATGAAAGGCTTTGCAAAGCTTGTTGTGCCTGTGACACTCTGTGGTCACTGCATCAGGAAGCAAGGCAATGATGGCAACTCTCGTTGGACACAAAGCAAGATAGAAACAATGAGCCACGACCAACTTATTCAAGAGCTGCAATCGCGCCTGAAAGGAAGGAGGTACATCTACATTATTGCTTTACTTTTTGTAGCAGCTATATTGAAGACTCTGCAGCGTATATACACACAAAGTCACTGAACATTGTGATATTTTAACTTGTCGACATTTAAAATCTTACTAGCGTGGGAAAGAGAAGCCGGCGAGGGAAATAAAACGAACAAAAAATGGATTTTCATCCTTTCTTGTACTATTTTTGGTTGGCCGTAGCAATTTGTATGTCTGACCGACTGAGCGCAGCTGGTGTGGACAGGGCTGGCCGGTCACTGTTGCCAAGGACCATGCACCGATCTGGTGGACTGGGTATCTCCTCTCTTTATTTCACATGGACCATGTCTACTTAGGAAAAGAAAAGGAGGAAAAGAGGGATGCCCCTGCTCGTACAGGCTTGAGCCTTGTGCGTCGTCTTCCTCGTATAGATAGAGAGAGCAGGGAGAAGGGGAAAATATAGAGAGAGAAAGGGGAAGGAAGGGGAAGAGAGAGAAGGAGAGGGATGGAGGGAACACCTCGTTCCGGTGGTCGGCGATGATGCTTGTGGCGGCTGGCTGGGTCGGACGCCAGCGTCGTGGTGAAGTTGGCGAGGCAAGGCATGGCGGGGATAGCTCCGGTCCGGCTGGCTGGGTGCGGACGTAGGCGGCGTGGTGAAGTTGGCGAGGCAAGGCGTTGCGGGGGTGGCTTCGGTCCGTGGAGCGTGGCGTGCGCGGGTCGCTTGCAGCGTCGGCGGCCGGGAAGCTTGTTGCATGCGCTCGGTGGTTGGCCGGCGCGCGGGACAGCTCGATCCGGTGGTCGGTGGCGATGGTTGCGGTGGCTGGCTGGGTGCGTACGCCAGTGGCGGGTCAATGCATGGCGGGGGCGACTCCGGTCCGGCGAGGCATGTGTGGCTCGGCGTGGATTTCGGCGTGTTTTCTTTCTTTTAAAAAAATGGCAATGCAGATTGACCGGGCACTGTTGTGCACTGTACATTACCAGTGATTTTGACTCACCAGGATTAAAGTATCTTTATAGATATGAGTCTATGAAGCTCCGATTACTATCATCAGGCAAGAACTTAGGGCCAAGAGTTATTGACACCGACATGAAATACAAAGTAAATAACATCAATAATTGTCGTAAATGTATTGATTCTCACAATAATTAGAAACATATACTTGATATATTCTAATCTTCACGGTCAATAATATGCATTAGATCTACTATTTCCAAAAAAGATGCCCGCCATCCCCAATCGAGAAGAGTGCTCTACAAAGCAATAAAATTGCACCGAAATCAATAGAATCATTAGGAGGCGGTCCCGCGTCACCCACGCGCCGGGCAGCTAGGGTTGCCGCGTCATCAACGACCACGCCAATTCCCCGGAAACCGCCGGAGGGAATAGCCAGGCCCTGCGCGGCCCCAAAGACGGCGGTGGTGAGGCTCGTCCGGGGCCCGTGAGCGTCTCGTTGGGGAAGGAGCTTCGGCGGCGGAAGCAGCGGAGGCTCATCGGGCGCCCGACGCGATTGCGGCTCAAAGGTGCAGACTCCGGTCCTCCGGTGGCCAGATCCGGTCCCCGCTGGCCGGATCCGCGCACGCGTAGGGTGGATGGCGGCGCTCGTGGGTGGACGACTCCGGCGGCTACGGGAGGCCAGAGCTGCCGGGCCGGCTATGGGGCGGCGTCATCACCGAGGCGGCGACGCAGTGGTGCGGTGGTGCAGCGGCAACGTGGGGGTGCAACGCTCCGGCGTCTTCTCTTCCCGGGCGATACAGCGGTCCGGCGCCGTCGATGGGATTGGGCGGCGAGTGTTGTGGTGGTGGCGGCGGCTCGGGGACGCGATGGGATGGCCTGTGGCGGCTCTATGCGCATGGAGACGTTGTTCGTGGCGTGGAGGCGACGGTAGGGCTGGTGGTGTCAATGGCCGCCGATGGCGCTTGGCACCTATGCCGGCCTGTGGTTGCGGTCGACGAGTTGGGCACCAAGTTGAGGATTGGAGATAAGTGTCAATGGCAACTGAAGGTGGCCGAAGGTGCACGTTCGCATAACTATTGGAGGGCTTGGCATCTACTTGGTGGAGTGCGACGGTCTTGGAGGGATCGTGCGCTAGTTGCGCCCACGAAGATGGTAAGCAGGCCGGCATCGGTGGAACCCATGAAGTTGGAGAGGAGGCCGGTGTGGGACATGAGAAACCGAGCAATTTGGTGTTGCCTTTCTTCGGTTCTGTTTTTAGTTGAACCGAACAAACGTTCAAATTGGACCAGAACTCCTGAAAGACCGTCAAATCCTTGATGAAGATGTTTGTATACTAGGATGACATCAACATGTGGAGGACGTGGACAACACTAATGGCAACATGCACCCGAGCAAAGTGAAGGTCAATCTCAATGTAGACCGTGGCTTCCGTTGCCGTAGTACAACAAGGGAGCCTTGCTTTGGGTGGGGACCGGAGCTAGCTCACATAGAAGTTGCCACAGCCAGGAAGCCTCGACCATGATACTCAGCGTCGGTGCTAGACCTAGAGGCAGTGTTCTAGCATTTGGAAGACCAGGAGATGAGACTATCCTCGAGGAACACAGAATAGCTTGAGGTGGATTTGGGGGTGTCGAGCTAGCAAGCGTAGTCAGCGTTGGAGTATACAACCAGACCGAACTATGATGAGGGTCCAAGAAATGATTTAGAGTGGCAAGGTGAGGCTCTCAAGGATCGTGCATGTGGAGGCAGACCTACTAGATGGTGTAGGAGATCGATGTCCGGACGAGTGGAGGTGAGGTATTGCAGAGCACTAGCCATACAACAAAAATCTATGGCATCACTAATGGCATATCAGCCCTGCATTGAAATCTTGGTAGAGAAATCCACTAGAGTGGTGCAGGGATTCCACTTAGCAGTGCTCGCACGGTCGAGGATCTCTTGGATGTATTGATGCTGCAAGAGAAAGTGGCCTTTGGGCCGTCGCTGATCCTACATCTCGAGGAAGTGATGGAAAATGCCCAAGCCATCCATCGACAACTCCTACTATAGGGCAACAATGGTGCAATGCTGGAGCACGATCAACGATGTAGTAAGGACGATGTCATCCACATAGGGCATGCGATACGTAGATTTGGTTGGCACTGTATTGAAAGTTGAAACCATGGCAGGATCTGATTAAAAAGGCTAGGCCGATAACAAATTGGAAAAGCCCACACTAGCCCATTAACTGAGTCCTTGTATATATACATACAAACCCTAATCTCTCACTTCCCCATCTCCCACACTCAATCGCCAATCCCCTCTCCCCCAAACCAGTCATACCTTCCCTCCCCTCCCATCTCCTAGACAACCCATCACTCTCCCCCACTTGTCTCCCTCTCCTCTAAGACACCCACACCTCCTCTTCCCCCAACGAGGGGTCGGGCGGGGCGCATAGGGCTGCATGGTGGTGGCACGGCGTGAGTGGCGCGCCCGGGATGTCGAGCACGTGGCGACACACATGTGGGCTAGCGGTGCACGTGGCTGACCATACATCTCGACGGGCCTAGGGCACGGCGGAGCTGGCCGGGCGGGACTTGGACTTCATGGCGACATGGCGGCGGCAAGATAGCGAAGGTGGTGAGGACGGCGCACATGTCGGATCCAGTGTATGCCCTCATGCTCTCTCCCTCCCTCCCACTCTATCTCTAAAATCTAGCTAGGGTTGCCCCTCACCCTCCTTCTCTCTCGGATACGCCGGTGATAGTGACGGTATCTAGCGGCGGCGCACGACAAGACCGAGGTGGCCCGATCAAATCCAGCTCTCGTGGCACCCCTAAGGGCGCATCCAGGGCACTAGTGTGGATTCCGGTAGTGGTGGCGCAGGCGGGGGGCAGCATGGATCCTTGGGCAGCTAGGCCCAGATCTAGGCCCATTTTTATGCGGTTTTAGATTAACCATGGCAGTTTTTTGTAATAAAAAAACCGCCATGATTAATATTAACGGCGACGGTTTTTAGGGGTAAGAAAATTGTTACCTGTGGCCTTCTGTTCATGGCGGTTACAAAAACCACGACGGTAACTGAAAAAAAGCCCCGCCACAGTAAAGATTTTCAGTAGTGGTAGATGGTTTAGAAAAGGAGTGAGTTGGTGGTGGTGGAGTTGTGGCAGAGTTAGAGGTGGCGTGATTAAAAATAGCGAGGAGAAGGCATGGAGGTATCATCACCAAAAAACCAGGAAAACACAAAAAGGTGATGGACTCTGTGCTGGAATACGAGGGCTTATTGGATGGGTTATAATGGAAAGGACGATGCTCAACAAAATTATCCGTGAGAGATCTGGATGGGGCGGAAAGAAGGGTCATAGCATCGATAACCTTTATCCTCCTTGTACTGATTCATCTCTATGGACACTTCTAGAACCTTGTAGAGCTTTCATATGTGCTGTAGTTTCGATTTGTGAGTGAATCCGATCATGGGTTGTGATAGTCGCCTAGCGCATTGGCAATAGTTGGTGATGGAGAGATCACCCTGAATGAAGTTGTGGAAGGCGGCGTCGAGGTAGAACACCCGCTGCTCGCGGTTGCCGGTAAACTAATGTTCCATGGCGATTGAGATGGAGCGAAAGCAGTGGCAGGACCTTCCTAGACAATCTCATCGAGATTAGGAGAGATGGTGCTGAGGAGCCACGTCATGACGACGCACTACATGCGCTCCCAGTCGGGGTAGGTGTGGTCGGCGGCGTTAGTGAGAACATGGCACTAGAGGGAGAACTTCTCGAGAACCAGAAGCATCTAGTGACGCCAGCGGGTGTAGTTGTTGGACTCCATGTCGAGGGCAACGGCAACAAGGGCGCTGATGTTATAGACATTTATGGCCTAGGTGTGGAGATTGATGATGGGTGACGAGGACCACTGGCCATTGTCAACATCGCTGGTAGAGGAGGCTCCGGCACACTTGGTGGCATCAGCGCGGGCATGCTGAGCTTCGGTAGCTAGGGCGTGCTCGGCCTCACGGGCAAAAAGTTCATTTGAGTCCATTCGAGTCCCAAATATGTGTTTTAAATTTATAGATTTTCAAATTCAAGAACTCGAATGTTCACATAGTTAATACCAAAAGTTGTGTTAGCCGACCTGAGCAACATGTTTACCATTGATAAGTTTATATTTAAAGTTGTTTAGCGCCTCATATATTTTTCTAAAATTCACATATATTTAAATCTTGGATGGAGAGACATTCTAAAGTTGTTTAAAGTTGTTTAGAGTTTTCAAGCAACCTTGGATGGAGAGACATCCTGTACCAAAGTTGTAGTGCTTGACAAGATTTAAATCTTTGTAGGTAATTTTTTTCATTTTAATTCATTATGTAGCCAAAATATTGAATATAAGATTACAAAATGTTTACATAAAAAAAGATAGCTTATTATATAGTGTTCAAAGGTAGGTTTACGGGTTGGATTCTCTAAAGTTGCAATGCATAGTATATCCGCACACCAATGAGGTATTACTCACAATAACAATCCAGTCAATTGTGTATATCTCATTAGGTTTTAAAAAAGGAAATTCAGTAAAGCAGACATAATAACAATTGGACAGATCAATTTATCTGCTCACAACGTCTCATGCAACAGACAAATGAACTAGCTCCTTTTTCTCACTTTGTAATTTATTTGATTTTTGTTCGCAGGTATATCTTTTTTGATTGATGACATATGGTCTGTAGAAACATGGGAGAATATTAGAAATTGGTTGCCACATGAAAAAGACAGTAAAGTAATTGTGACCACTAGATTTCAAGCTGTTGGTGCGGCGTGCATAGAAACAGATGGGACTGGTTATCTGCATACTGTGAATGTTCTTGATGATGCTATGTCCAAAAGTCTATTTAACCGTGGTATTTCTGAATCCCAAAGCAGCAAACATAGCGTAAGTGGGAATGCAAAATCTCAAGCAGCTGGTATGGAGTTCTCCGATGGCGAGGAACTGATAATCCACATTCAGCCAATATTTCTAGTGATGCCAATGCCAATGCTAATGCCAATGAACCACTTAATGATCATGTTTCTGATGCACAAAGAAGGAATGGCAGTGAGAAAGAAAAGGTCCATGAGGAGATATGGAAGTATTGTGGGGGCTGCCTTTGGCCATAGTAAGCATGGCTGGCCTTGTTGCCTGCAACCCAACAAAAAAGTGTGACCATTGGAGTACAGTTTGTAAGTCATTATTTCCAGAGCAGGTGGCTCCCCTTACCCTCGATGGGGTCACAAGGATACTTGAATATTGCTTCAATGATTTGCCACCAGATCTCAAGACCTGCTCATTGTATTTGAGTATATTTCCCAAGGGTTCAAAAATTAGTAAGAAGCGTCTGACCAGACGATGGATATCTGAATGTTTCGTTATGGAGAAGCAAGGGCTAAGTGCAGAGGAAGTTGCAGAAACATACTTTAATCAGCTCATAAGTAGGAAGATAATACGCCCAGAGGAACACAGCAGCAATGGAAAGATAAAATCCTTTAAAGTTCATGACATGATTCTTGAGTATATTGTGTCCAAATCAAGTGAAGAGAACTTTATTACTGTTGTTGGTGGCCATTGGCTGATGCCAACTCCTAGCAACAAAGTCCGTCGACTGTCCATGCAAAGCAGTGGTTCCAAACATGGGAATCCTACAAAAAGGCATGAACTTGTCCCAAGTGCGATCACTGACTGTGTTTGGAAGCCAAAACCGTCGACTTCCTTTCCATTCATTCAATAATGGAATAATTCAAGTACTGGATCTTGAGGGTTGGAAGGGTATGACAGATAGCTATCTGAATGACATATGTAAAATGCTTGTGCTCAAGTATTTGAGCCTCCGGCGAACAGAGGTTGCTAATATCCCATCAACGATAGGAAAGCTCGAGTATCTGGAAACTCTTGACATAAGGGAGACAAGAGTTGAGGTGCTTCCAAAAGCTTTTGGTCAGCTCAAACGTCTTCGTAGCATGCTTGGAGGGAGTAAAACCCAAAGATGGCATTGAAGTTGCCTCATGAGAAGCATAAGGAGCCAATGAAAGCACTTCGTTTATTGTCAGGGATTGAGATCAATAAGGACTCAACAGCTGTAGCAAGCCTTCATCAGATGACAGGGCTAAAAAGCTTGCCATTTACAAGCTCAATATACAGGAGGGTGATAAGATCTTCAAACAATTACTCTCTGCTATTGAATATCTCTCTAGTTGTGGTCTTCAGACTCTAGCAATCAATGATGAGGGCTCTGAGTTTATCAACTCACTGGACTCCATGTCCACTCCTCCAAGGTACCTCATTGGGCTGGAGCTATCTGGCAAGATGGAGAACCTCCCAAAGTGGATCCAAGATCTCAGTAATCTCTACAAGCTGACACTTTCTGTGACAGTTCTTCGGACCGATACTTTCAAGATCATCCAAAACCTACCTAAATTATTTAGTCTCACCTTTACACTCACTGCAGACAAGAATGATCGGGACATAGTGGACATCCTTGAGGAAAATAAACTGCTTACTGATAGGGAGATCATTGTTCCACCTGGAGGATTCAAGAGTCTAAAGCTACTTCGCTTCTTTGCAACTCTAGTGCCAAGACTGAGCTTTGCAGTTACAGGAGAAGAGGTAATGCCAGCACTCGAGAGGATTGATATGAGGTTTGAGGACTTCGAAGGGATTTATGGCATTGAGACTCTTAGAAGTCTCCAAGAGTTGCATCTCAGTGTTGGTAATCAAGCAAATGAAGTAACTAAGTTCTTGGTAGAAGAATTGAAGCACAACGCAAACCTCAACTATTTAGATGGGAAATATGCAACGAAGTGGCCAAAAATAATCAGTGATTGAAGATATTTGAGGATGCCTTCCGTTCAGGTGGATCATCTGGTATTGTATTCTTATGTGGAGGCTATTTCTGATGATCTACTACAGCTGTTCACCATCCCTCTATTTTTCATTTTCGTTTCAGAGTTTCAGAGCCTGTCAATTTGTCTTTTCCTTACAGTTTCAGAGTTTCAGTTTCGTCACTCAGTTCTTTTTTCGTTTAGGTTTCAGAGTCTGTCACTCTGTCTTTCCCTTTCAGTTTCAGAGTTTCAGTTTCGTCAGTCGAGTTCTTGTAAGCCTGAGTGCCGAGTCCTGCGTGGCTCTTGCCTGGTCGTGGGATGGCACGATCTAAGGCACGATCATAGTGACGCTCGTGCCGCACAATGAGGAGAATGTCTCCTTGTAAGTTTCCTTTATATTGCAATATAAACAACAGAAAATGCTGCCTGTTGACAGCACCAAACACACCTGAGTTCATCGAGCTCTTCTGAGTGCGTTGTTTCCAGTTCGTCGGCGGTGATAATTCCCTGGTGGGCCTCAACAATTGTTATCAAAGCGGTTACCTTTCTCGGCTGATCTCGATGTCCGCCCACTCATTCCGATCAGTGCTGATCATCGTGGCAGGCCAGACCGCAGGCAGCGCGCGACAAGGACAGCGCCAGGCTCTGGAACGTCCTCCTGTCAGTGGGCTCTGTTCTGTTTTCTCGTTCCTTGATTAGTACTTAGCAGTAGTTAATGCACTATCCTGCCAATTGTTTATGCTTCAAAAAGAATGCTTGGCAAATGGCTTAATTTATTGGCCGCACACAACTGATTTGGAGCTCGTTGCGGCGCAACAAGTCCTGTGATCCTAGTCTTGAGGGAGCCAAGCTCACGTCGGTAGAGTTCTGACTTAATTTATTGGTGGCAGATCGACAATCCATCCAGTGTCCAAACAAACACACCGAAACGCACATGGACTCTTCAACACACAGGCTCGGTGGTGAGGGAACGATGGCCTTGGTGGGCCGCGGGCGTCCAGGATCTCGCGGGACCACACGGGCGAGGCCACGGGTGAGCTCGCCGACGGCGCGCATGAACTGCACGATGCCCGCGACGTCGCATATGGTGTGGTTCAGCCGGACATAGTAGAAAGCTTAGCATGCTCTGTTCCTGAATACGGAGAAATCATATTCACATCTTGCGTAGCGATCGAACAGTGATGATGTGGATGCCTTGGGGATATAAAATATAAATTATAAATCTGCTGCAAATTTAGGTGGAAGCAAGTCTGAAACACTTGTCTGTGGACTCGAAAACTGAGCTTGTACCCTGATTTCCCTTGGTACCTTTCACACTTTCATACCAGTCAAATGTTTTTTTTTTTCGAAAGGACGATAAAAGTTTTGCCGCCATTTCTATTAGACGAATAAAGAAAAAAAAAAGATAAAGTTTTGCCGCGATTTCTCTTAGGCGAAAAAAAAAAGGCAAATGCCAGCCCAGTTTTTGACAAAAACGGGCCGAAAAAAACCATACAGTTTTTGGAGGGTACCCTACTCCATCTACACACCTAGGTACCAAGTCAACTCAACTCACACCACAACTAGCGCCCACTCAACTCCTTGCTTGGTCGGATTGAGACATCGACACAAGCCACAACCCCTCGGTCGGATTGGGTCATCGGCGAGCAACCACCTGACACCAACAACTCACACAACTCAACCAGTCCGAACCAGGCGGATGGAACAAAAAGTAAAACCTTAAAGCTCCGCTTGATTGGATTAGGGCATCAACCGAGCAACCATCAATACCGCTTGGTCGGATTGGGACATCGACACGAAGCAGTCGCCACCACCAACTCCACACACCGGAGGAAAAATGACGACCACTCATCGTTGCCACTGCCTAGCGAAGCCATACCGGAAAAGGATCGGCGCGCCAGCCACGCAAGCAGCGGCGAAGCTGCGTCACCCCCACCAACATGGCACCACGCCGAAGTCCAGCCTTCCTCAGCCCTCGCCACAGCCGCCGCCAAAGTCAAAGGGGAGGGATGGCATAGACGAGACCGTCCCCCAACGCCACAAGGCCTCCAGCCACCACCACCACCGCCACAAGTCACACCAAATCCGCCTGCTGTTCATCGATTCACAAGGCCAAACATATCGGCCGTAGTATAAGACAGATAGATGGTTGCAAATCATATTTGAGAGAAGGTAAAAGGTAAACCTATGATCTCCACCACTTTCTGGATTATTAGACCCATAGTGCTTTAATATTTTTAAGCATGTCTGTTAAATCAGAACAAGCATCTGACAGGCATACATTATATGCCCCTCAGAGCAGAGCGTTTTACAGCCCTCCTTTCTATGCTCTGCTCTGCTCTGTTTACTACATCATGATTAGCCTGCTCAGGCTTGAAAACTTTTTCTGCTTTTGCCAATTCTTATCTTAGATAAAAAAAAAAGGATCATGAAAACACACGTGCAGTATATAACACATATCACAAATAATATATGAGACACGGGACGATGAATTCACGTTTATAGTTCAAATGTTTACAATAAGTTGAAGACTCAGAATTAAGTAAACACAACATAGCTAGGTTTGGCAAATCACTCCAAAATGCACACCACACAATAAGTTCCAGTATGCAGGCCGAACGGCGAACAGGCCTGATTATTGAATGAATACAAGACATGTACTACTACTAATAATAAGGACGGAACTGGTGCACGGCGGCAGTGTAAATTAACGACTGAACAAGTAGGAAATTAAACGTAGTGTAGTGTGTAGGTAATCAATCAACTTTGGCATGCAAATAGCAGAGGACAGATATTTAGAAAGCTCAGCAAAAGATCGGTGGAGAATGAGGTTCGTGATGACGTCGTCGATGCCTTTTGGAGCAGAAAATGTCAAGCAAATAAACATAATCATGATTGATCGATGGAAGTCTGGAACACGGCTCCGTGGACGTGTAGTGTCAAGGTACAGATCGTAATGATCGGTGGCCTGCCAACAGAAAGTGTATCATTATTAATTAGTAGTAGTAAAATAAAATGCAATATTATCAGTAAAACAAAATGCTACGTACGTAGTACTTGTGCAGAAGATGAATTAAGCTTGGATCTCCTTTATCTCTTGGGTCCCACTGCTGCTGCAAGCTTCACTGGCATCTTCAGAAATCTCCTCGATCTCTTCCGCCTCACTGCTGCTGCAAGCTTCATTATTGCGATCTTGAGGACTTTTAATACTGTTCTTGGGAAAAATCTCTGCTTGATCCAGCTCGCCTGACACTCCAAGCATAATATAGTTGGGGTGCTCCCTGGCTTCTGTCCTCATGACGTCAATCGTGGCGCTGATGCACGGGCTGTCTGCTCGATACCATTCTTCGTTGCATACGAAGTTGACTAATTGCAGGCTCACAAGGTGCTTGATACCCATAGGGTGGTCTGTATTTGGTGGGCCACTGCCGTAGAACTGGAACTCAAAGTCAAGGTATCTCAGCCTTGGCATAGCTCCTTCCTGGAAGGTAATCCGCGGCACTCGGCTGTCAACAGTGAGGAAATAGAGCTTTGCGAACCCTCCACTGCTGATGACTATTGGCTTTCTGGGAACAGCTTCGAACCTTAGTGTGAGACGAGTCAGGCAGGGCATGTCCCGTAGAATCTTTAGATCCTGCTCCTCTAGTTTGCAGATCCTGATGTCCAAGTCGGAAATATTGTTGAAGTGCTCTTTGATCCACAGCGGAATGTGCATGTGCTTCGTGCCGACGACTAGTCCGCCATCACCAGCCTTCAAGTCTTTATTTGAAAAGGACAGGATCTCCCTGGCTAGCGATGACACCAGATCACTATTCTTCCAAACTTGGCGGACGCACTTGGGCAACGTCTCTACTTTTGAAAGCTGACCAGCTTCAAAGGGTAGTGTCCCGAAATCCACGTGTAGATTCTTCAGTTTCTTCAGTCCCCCGATTTCCCGTGGTATCTTCCTCACATTCGTGTTACCCAAATATAGAGTCTCTAAATGCTGCAGTTTCCCAACATCACGAGGCAGCTTTGTGATTTTACTAGCTGAACCCAAATCTAGAATCTGCAACTGCTGGAGATTCCCGATCTCACGGGGCAGCTGTGTGATCTCTGTTCCACGCAGGCTCAGCGTCACCAAATGCTGCAGTTTCCCAATCTCCTTGGGCAGCTCTGTGATCCCTCTGTTCCAACTCACGTCCAGATTCTTCAACTGCTGCAGTTCACCAATGTCCTTAGGTATCCCTGAGAGCTCAGGATTGCCTCTCACGTCCAGAGTCTTCAGTTTCTTCAGTGTCCTGATGACCTCCCAGGCCTGCTCTCTGATCTTTGATTCAGTGATGCACAAAGTCTCTAGTGTATGTTGCAGGTTCCCCAGCTCCTAGGCAGCTCCGCGAGCTTTCTGTTCCAACTCAAGTGCAGAGCCTTCAATTTCCTGAGGTCACCGATCTCAGCAGGTATCCTTGTGATCATTGTTCCGGACACTTTCAAAGTCTCCAAATGCTGCAGCCTCGCCATCTCTGCTGGCATCTCAGTAATCCCCTCCCTAGAAAAGTCGACTGGTCGGTCAAAAAAAAAGAAAGGTTAACTGACACTAGCAGGTGCCTGAGACGGAGCAGCCCACACATATCCTTGAGATGTTGATTCTCAAGATTGCCTTCAACATCCAACACTCGCAGGTGTTCCAAATGCTTGTAGGGTGCCCTCTCGGCATGTCTAAAAACGACAAGGGACCGGATATGATGCCAATCATCAATTCCTGACAGGGTATCTACTCCACTGCTTGCTGGCCAATAGTCAATACATAGCCGACCAATCAGAGGACGGAACGCCATCAGAAGTGCAAGTGATGAAATTGTGTTCACGCAGCTTGCATCTAAGGTAATTTCGCATCATGGGGTGCAGGTAGCCAGCTATAATCAATCTCCTGCTGACAAGTTCGTCAAAGTAATCTTTTGCTGCGTCCTCCATAGAAACGAAGCCTTCAGTGATCCATCGTCTGATCAATTTATCCTTGTCAAAATGGTGATACTCTGGGTATATGCTGCAGTACAACAAGCAAGTCTTCAACATATGATGAGGAAGATGGTTGTAGCTAAGCTCAAACTCTCTACCAATGGTTCAAACCCTGGAGTGCTCTGAATGCCATTTCTCATAACTTGTTCCTGAAGCCTGTCTTGCACATCACGTGTCCTTAGTACACACTGCCCTTGTTGTTCTTGACGCTCCGAAAACATACAAGCCACTGCTAACGGCATACCATGGCACATTTTCACAATAGGGTGGTTACGGTCAAAACCTTCTCCAACCATGTCAGCATTCATGTCAATCATTTTATCAGTGAAGCATCTAATATCCCAAATATCATGATAAATTTGGTGGACCAAGGCATCAAAATCCTCACGCCACTTGTCGGTTATAGCATTAACACGACTCGTGGTGACAATTCTACTGCCCAGATAATTTTCTGGAAGTGACTCCTTGACGGCTTCCCATTCTACGCTGTGCCAGACATCATCAATTACAACCAGGTACCTGTACAAGTTTAAAGAGACAATATTGTTAATGCACCACATGGTGTGCATCTTGTATTGGTCGATCACTGCCTCGGTAGCCGAAAATCACTTTCTATCCCTTCTGTCCGTTCCACATTATAGATATTTTGACGTTTTATCTATAAAACTAATGTTTTGAAGACCCACTAGCTAATTCTCTCGACATGCAAGCATGTCACCTCACCATCCCACAAACATCCCACTAGCATGCCACCTCACCAGCCCACTAACCCCTTCCTTGCGCCACGTCATCAGCATGCCCCACATGTCTATGGGCATAAAAAAGGTTATAACTCATGAACCAAAAAATAAATTAAATTTTGATTACACCATTAAATTCATTTTAATAAATCCTTTAAAACAAGATCTCATATGGATATATTTTGATAAAATTATAAGTGAGGCCCGTTGGTATAGAAAAAAAAAGGAAAAAAAAAAAAAAAAGAAAAAAACGGAAAAAAAAGAAGAAAGAAAAAAGAATTAGAGGGTGATAGTAATATTGTAACTCATAGAATTCTCCTTCGCCCCCTTAACGCAAAATCCAATCCACCTAGTTTTTATATATGTAAAGCTTTCGCTGTGCACTTAGATATAAACTATTTCTAGATATATCACTTAAATAGACGCTATGTCCAGACTCTAGATATATAAGTAAAAAGCAATATATCTTGAAAAGATAAAACGACTCTTATAATTGAGAGGGAGTACAGCGCCACAAACCAAAACTACTATTACACTACAACAGATTTAATTTGATATTCATATTTGGTCAAAAACAGATTTGATCTTCAGCATCATCACTGCCGGATTTTAAAAGCCAACACTAATAGTGCCTCAGGACACTCACTACTGGCATTTGGCTAAAACTGACAGTGACAGGACAAACCAACACTGATATTCGGGTCTTTTGGTTTTAGCCACAAACCGACACTGATATTAGGTCATCACTATCGGTTTTAGCCACGAACCAACACTGATACATCATTGATGAGTATGGATGAAAATGGATCGGATATACGAAAAGGGTATCAATGATATTACATTTGTTTTTATATTTCTGGTCGAATTCAGATTCGGTTCAAATACGGATAGTGCTAGCCATACCGATAGGATATGATTGTATATCGACATCATAAATATGTGATTTGAGTATCGGATATGAATACAATATCGGACGTTGAATTTGTGGACTTGGATACGAATAGATATGATGAGCTCTAATTTCTTTTTAATCTCCCTCGTACTAACTTCAAATTTGATGATTTTTTTTCTAAAAATTTATAAAATCATGTTCTATCAATTTTTTATATTATACATCTATTATTATATATATCGTTTCATGTAACTGTGATTTATGTATTTGAATTTTGAATTTTTAAAAATAGCAAATTCAAACGTCATTTTGGAACACTAAATGATTGATTTCTACAGAAAAAGTCAAAAACATAGAAGTTGTATAACTCACCAAGATACAGAATTTTTAATTGGTCATTTGTTCATTTGACAAAGTGATAGTAACAATGTTCACAAAAATCTACATATCTCTCGCATAGTTTATGAAACTATTAGAGATATATATATATAAGATTTGTGAACAATGTTACTATGTTAGATGAACAAATGACCAAAATAAACGTGATAGATCTTGAGAAGTTATAAAACTTTGTAGTTGATAACTTTTTGATTTGAAATCATTTTGTCGTGGAAATCTATGTTTGAATTTTTAAAATTTTAAGATATAATTTTTTTAAGTGATCTTGGATGGATAAGCAGCAAAAAGAAAGGTTATTGATCTCAGCTAACAAGTTTTTTATTCTAAATCATCTTGCCATGCAAAACTGCGTATGAAATTTTCAAATTTAAAAAATTAAATTTTGTAAAGAATCTCGAGATGGAAAAACTACTAAAATGAAAGATGTAGATCTCGAAAAGTTATGAAACTCTATAGTTGACAAGTTTTCATTTGATTTTATTTAGGGCCTCAAACAATGAATTTACGCTTGGTTCTTTTTGAAAGGAAAATGAATTGATCTTAACGCATTACATCGGCCCTTTTACAAACGGGAACCTCAAGAAAAGGAAAATTACAAAGAAGTACAAAACTCCTGTTCATCTTCCTCGAAGCCTTCAGAGATCCGTTCGTCGCCGCGGAAGCCGCTTTCCAATCGTCGTCGGGCACCAGAGCTAAACTCCACAAGGTGGAGGCCGCGGAGGAGGGCTTACTTCTAGGCGAATCAGCCGAGTACACGCCTCTTAGGCGCATCGGCCAACTCCGTACCCACGACACACCATTCGATTCCACCGCCGGCAACCCGAGCAAAGCTCAGATTTTCACCAAAGATCATCTTCCTCGAGATTAACAGGGTCAACAACGTCATCACCTGAAGAAGAAGATGATGCGCCGGCCCCTCGACTCACAGGCCAGTCTTCCCAGCCTCTCCGTTGGCGTCGGAGAAGATCGCCATCGGAGAACGGAAGAAGCTGGGAGAATTTATTCTGCTGCGCCGCAGTCGCTTCCGCTTCGCTAGCGTCACCAGGAAAAGCAAACCGCAGAGAAGCCACGCTCCTCCGGCAAAACTTAACTCCACCGCCGAACATTAACGGCGAGCAAACCATAGACCTAGGTGGACTCACCAAGACACTATGATGACGAAAGGTTGTTGATGAGACGGACCCCGCTCCCTCGTCACCACCGGCAGCGAGGCCGGAGGCGAGGGAACGGGGGCCGTATTACCGTGGCGGCGGCGGTGTCACCCGCTCCTCTCTTTTTGCGCGAGCGCGTAACCCTAGGGCGGTACGTCCCGGTTAATCAGAGGAAGGAGGCGAATTTACGCTTGGTTTATAATATATGTGGGCAACCAAAATGTAATATAGGCGCAAGGGACAGGTCATGGGTTCGAATCCCACGGGCAGCGAAGTGCATGATCTTCGCGCGAAAAATGCCATGACTTACGACTGATTGGTGGGGGCCTCCTCGTATTAAAAAAAATTTGTACTTCTTCACATGTTTTTGCGATTTCTTGTAAAATCACATCACATTGGTTTGGAAGAACCGACACTGATGCCAAAACCCCTAGAATTTCTTATTCTATCTTTCTTCTCTCTCTTGGTGCTCATCCGGTAGCCGCATGGCTGGACCGAGCGCTACCTACTTGGTGTTCCTCACCCATAGTGCTCACTCGCCCGGTGCGCGGCAGAGCGGCCGCCCGCGGTCTCGTTTGCCCGGCATGGTGGCGGCGGTAGCTTAGGCTCCACTAGCAAAGGTGCTTTCGCCGCATGGCACGGTGTCCCACGTGCATGTTGGCCTAGTGCGGTGATGCGCCGCGCCTGCCCCAAGTTTTCAGTGATGTGAGAAGGAGAAAGAGGATTGAGAAAAACTTGTAATCCCCCCCCCTTTCATTTGAGGAATTGAGGTGTGATTTTGAGGGTTTGAGAAAAACAGTAGGGAAAAGGGTATTGAAAATGGGATCTGCTTGAGCATGTTTCTTTTGTCCGGATCCATTTTTTTCGAAAAGCGTCCACATTGGACATACTTTGCATTAAGGAAAATAGAGTTTTGATACGATCCACAGCTCTTTGGCAAGATGCCATCAAGCGTCTATGACGACACACTAACACAAATCACCGGGCTTGAACGGGCGCTGGCGTAGAGGTTGTACTAAAGCGAGAAACAAATTTGCGACTATTCGAGAAAGCTGGTTAAGCTATGCAATCGCGGACAGCAGCGGTGCAAGGGACACGGTACCCTGTCGCACCACTCTTCGGCCTACAGCTTGATACAATCACGGTGCCGAGCCGACGTAGAAGCGACGTTGTCGAAGATGCTGCGATTCCGTTCTTTCGAGGTCTCCTGGTAGTGAGCAGCACCCGGCGTGTCAAATCCCTTCCGATGCGGTTCGCGGCACTGCGACGAGGAGTGCGACCACCGGTCGACCAAGGTATCGCGCTGTGGGGTGAGGGCGCAGCCCCGCGATCCTTAGGAGACGGAACCAGCTCCCCGGAGAAGACGCCAAGAGATGAGGAGATGGTTGTGGGTCTCATCGTCTTGTGAACACAAAAGGCGATTCGCCCGAGTCCCGCAATCCGTGTCTCATCCTTGATTTGGTCCAAAGCCGCCCATGCGAGCAATCGTAGGAAGAAGAGCTTGACCTTTGGCGGTGCCGAGTCCGCCATAGTTCCTGGCCCCGAGTAGCTTCAAGATCCCGGGAAGAAGGAGCGATAGGTCGAGGAGCTAGAATACTCACCTGTCATTTGCCCACTTCCACACCACCTTGTCCGGGCTGCCGGGCTGAAGGTCGCACGCCTCTCGGCCTTGTCTACGAGGATGGCGCACTCAGGAATCACCGCGACCGTATTCATGCCAGCCACGCCGCAAGTCCACCTATTCCCGTCCAAAGCATCCCCGACCAAGCGACCATACTGCGCTGCCAATCGCCCCGAAAAGATTTGGCGCGAAAGGGCGAGATAGCACCATCGGGCAGCCGAGTCCATCCGAAATGTGCTATGGCGCCGTCCCCGATGATGACCGAGACCAAGGCCCAGAACATAGCATCCCCTCTCTTCTCCGGGTTCAAGGGCAGGAGAGCACTGGCTGAGCTCAATTTGGTTCGAGCCGCCCACTTTATAACGTAGTCGGAGGGTGAACCCTAAGAGACGGAGGTCACGAAGGCCAAGCCCTCCGCACACCTTGGGGGAGCAGACCCCTGGCCAAGCGATCTTGCATTTTCCCTCGAGACCTCAACTAAACCCGCCCAAATGAACGCAGCGTCTTCTTCTTGTCAATCTCCTTACAGCCCAAGGGGATAGAGAGCAATAGATGGAGATGTGCACCGGAATGGTGGAAAGGGTGGATCAGGCGAGTGCAACCCTACCCGCCGTGTTCAAAGATCCCTGCGCCAAGTGGGTAAGCGTGCGGCCACCATGTCGACGATGTGCTGCTCTTGCGCACGGCTGAGTCGTGAGATGGACAGAGGGGCGCCCAGGTACCGCGAAGGAAAAGCACCCCCGGCGGCAAGCGAAGGCCGTCATTGCCGCCCAGCGAGCACTTCCTGGGAGCACCGGATGTGGGTGAGGAACACTTGTCTATGTTGGTCGAAAGCCCGGACGCTCCAAATAAACGCATCGAGGATGCCCCCGATGCGGTGAGGTCTACCGAGATCGGCGAGGAAGATGACCAGATCATCCGTGAAACGGACACGGAATCTTGCCGCCGCCCCAGCAACGGGGTGAGTTGTCCCCTACGGTCGGCCTCCCCGATAAGCACGTTGAGGACCTCCATTACGATGATGAATAGAAACGGTGACAACGGATCCCCTTGCCGTAGCCCCCTGGCATGGAAAATCCTCCGTCCCGAGCGGCCGTTCGGGAGGACCTTGGTGCTAGCGATTAGATAGCATGTAGGAGATCTAGTCTCGCCAGCATAGGGGGAAGCCCACATGCTCCATGACCTCCAGCAAGAACGGCCAAGACACAGAGTCAAAGGCCTTTGTGAGGTCAACCTTGAGCAGGAAGGTGGGGATGTTGCGCGCATGCAGCCACCGCCACCTGCACCGCCTGCCGGAAGTTCTCGTGTATCCGGCGCCCCTTGACGAAGGCTGTCTAGTTGTCCCACACGATCTCTGACATGTGCGGCGCAAGGCCAAGCACTTCGTGAAAAGCTTGCCGAAGGAGTGTATAACGCTGATCGGACGATAGTCACGTAGCCCAGACGGGTTGTTGTTGTTTTGCAGGAGCACCATGAGCACCTCGTTGAGGTGGCTAAAGTCGTAGAAATCCATATCCCACAAAGCTTGGAAAGCACGCACGGCGCCGGGGCCAACAATATCCCAGGTCTTCTTGAAGAATGTAGACCCGAAGCCGTCAGGTCCGGTGCCGCGGCCGACGCGGACTCATGGACAGCCTTTGGCAACCTCCGTTGGAGAAAACGTCAAGGCGAGAATGGCGAGGTCCAGGCGTAGGTGGTCCAGTTGTGCCAAGTCAATGTGGTGAGCCCAGAAAAACGGGCGCCCCAAGTAGGTCGCTGTAGAATTCATAGATGATGTCCGCCTTTGCCTTTTCCTCCGAGAACATGTGGCCGCCATGTTGGATGGCGAGCAAGAAGTTCTTCCATCTCCTGTAGTAGGCCTGGAGATGGAAGTACCGCGTGGAGGCGTCTCCCTTCCGGAGGTGCCTAGTACGGGCGCGCTGCCTGGCCATAGTTCTATCAAGGTATGTCAAAGCTAGGGAGTGCGCCTTGAGGTCGCGATGTAGAGAGTGTTCTCCCGCAGAGAGGACCCGTGACTCCTGGGCAACGTCGAGTTTGAATATGACCAGCCTTGCTGCTGCCAGTTGCAATTTGATGCTACCCACGCGAGTTGCCCTCCATTGTTTTAGGGTTTTAGCCAATGCGCGAAACTTGTTGTCAAGGCAAAATGACGGGCGAGATGTTTGGCATTGGGGACCCCAGCGGAGGCCACCATGCTCTGAAAGCCCGATCCTCAACCAAGCCCGATCAAAAGGAACCTAGGTGGCCCCTAAGGTTGGGTGGAGAAGGTGAGTAACAGCGGCGCATGGTCGGAGTTGTCGGAGGAGAAAGAACGTAAGTGGTGGTTAGGGAACTACTGCAACCAGTCAACCAAAGCGTCGGCCGTTCCTTGGCATTGGTCCAAGTGAACCGCCGCCCATGGAGGTGCAGTTCCTCGAGCCTAAGATCATCTAGCACTTGACAAAACCTACGCATCAGACCACGGTGTAGTCTGGAGTTGTTTTTGTCGGCGGCCTGGTAGATCTGATTGCTAACCAAGGGCCCGGTCACAAGGCGTGGATGTCGCTGTAGCTCCCGGAAGAAGGTAGCCTTGTCCTCCTTGGCGACCGGGCCGTAAAAGTTTGTGAGGTGCACGGTTGACCGATGGCGGCAACATGAGACAGACGGACAGACACGGAGAAGCGGCGCAGCATCACTGGGGTAGTGTCCCAAACGTTGTACCTCCAAGATGTAAGTGCCCCCCGGCCACCCCCACGGAAGGGAGAAAGGCGTAATTGAAACTAGATCCCATTAAGTCAGTGTTGATGAAGACAGAAACCTGAGCCAACTTGGACTATTGCACGCACACAACAGAGGGTCGGTGAAGATCGACGAGGGAGCAGACGGCGCTCCGATGCACATGGCTGTTGAGGTCGCGGGTGTTCCAAACTAGAAGATGGCTGCAATCCATGAAGACAGAGATGGTGACGGTGGGTGCGGCGGTCCCTCACAGTTCCTCCTCCGGCAGCTCAAGCGTCTTGGGTTGCATCAGAGGAGAGGGCACGTCCTTGCCAAAGTGCTGATGGAACCTTGCCGCTAGGGACAAATCCAGAGAGTTGGAGGGATCGTCGGCGCGCTTGCCGCTCCACTTGTTGAGGAGGACCCTGCGAGCCTGCCGCTCTAGGCGCGGCTCCTCGCCTTAATCGACTTAGCCGCCAAGCGGTAGCTCCGTCGATGGAGCCATCTCCCGCGTTGGCTCTAGCAATGCGCCGATGAGGGGGCAAGGAGAGAAGTGGCTCTTGAATGTGGAGGATGAGCAATCCGGGAACGCCACCACCGAAGCACCGGTGGGTGGAGGAGCAAAGGCCAGCGCTCGGGATCTCCGCATTGTCTAGCTCCACCGAACTCCACACCGCTAGCGCCCGTCCCCCGGGGCTACAAGATCGGCATGGACCGGCGACACCGGTGGTTGGGTGAGCTCGTTGTCCACAATGGCAATCCACCAGTCATCCCCCTCACTAGGCAAAGGTGTGGTCCGGCGGTTTTGAAGGTTGAAGCTCGACGAGGACATTCTCAGCCCACCCACCCTTGGCGGGAGAAGACGACGAAGGCCACGAGGACCTGGCATCAAGGAGCAGATGCGGCACGAGGCGGATGGACCATCCCACCTCACCGGCGACCCAATAGGTTCTCACGTGCACCGACATCGAGGGTGACCGGAGGGAGATAGTGGCGGCTTGAAGTTTACCGAGCAGTCTTTCCGGGCCTTGGGCGTGGTCTTGGTGGCCGCCGGCATTCTAGGCGCCACGGTCATGGGCCAATGCTCGGCGTGTCCTCCCGGCTCTAGTCGCTTGAGACGAGTCGAGGCGGGGACAAAGGCGGGTGAGCGGGCACCGGAAGGCGCCCACCACCACGGAGGCGAACCGGTGAACTTGTACGGAATGTCCCCTATGCCACCCGTTCTCCGACATGGCACCGCTACCACCACTCGTTCCCCCTGACCCCCGGCTCCATCCGGAGGAGAGCCGGGCGGAGTAGAGAAGTCACGGACAGCGATGATGTGCACACATACCATGTACATAAGGCCCGGTAGTCTCGTCATTTTGGATGACAACATCGTTCTCTAGGATGAAGATGACTTTCTGAGTGTCGATGAAGGTCGATGCTTGCACCGCGAAGACAAAGTACTCTCTATCATCCTCCTCCAGCACGCCCTGAGTTACGTCTCCCTAATCCTTGCGACGCACGGCTCGGCTGCTTTGGGCCACCACCATTTTGCGGGCATGGAGGGGGATTCCCTTGAGGACGGGGAGGACGTCGTGAGCTGAAGGTGCCCCGGATAGACCTCACCGCCCTCATCCAAGGTCGCCGGACGTTGAACGAGCCGAGAGGAGGGCCTACCCGCCCGACGCTGCGATCACGGTCAAAACTGATGACGAAAGTGAAGGATGATGTCACCACCGTCATACACCCCGACGAGACGTCCCCCACCATAATGCCGAGGTCATCGGCCAGAAGGTCGTGTATCGCTACGGTGGTTACCGACTGCTGGTCCCCGACGACACTAGCGGAGGGACAGACCAAGGTGTTCCTCGGCCTCATGGATACCAGCGGAGCGAGGGGCGACGACGAGGTTTGGGCGGTTCCACGCGAGGCCCGTGGCGGCAATTGGCCGAGGACACCTCCCGTCGCCCAGCCGCCGAGGAGTCATCTCGTGGAGGTTCTTTGGAGGTGCTGGTCCTGGTTTGGGTGGAGCGGCGGGGGCGGTGGAGGAGGCGGTTGCAGCGGGGACACGATCGGCCTGTGTTGGTGGATGACGCACCGCCCGAGGGCAGCCTCGCCCCACCAACGGTGTCATCGAGTATTGAGTGCCCCGTGCGCCCGGGTCAATGTCCCTACGCCGCAGGAGCCGCCCGCGGTTCCGTGGCAAGGGGAGGAGCCTCCCACCACCGTGTCGCCGGAACGCCCCACGCGTGAACCGAAGCGGCGTCGCTCGGCCGAAGGACCCTACGCTCGTCCGCCACAGGGGAGCGTCGCCTCTTGTCGCCCGCTTGGGCACGGGGAAGCGTGCATGCCGCTGCTCGATGCCCCTCACCGGCGCGGAGAAGCACCTGGGGGAAGTTCATTGTCGGCGAACATGGCCCTCCCCGAGACAATTGAAGCATTTACCTTGCAGTTCGGGGGCACCGGGACGCCGAGGGGATGGCGTGAGCGCGGCTGCCCCTCCTTCCTGCTGCACACACAGAAGAAGCCATCTCCATCTGGTGCTCCACGTGCCCTTGCTGGATGGGCCGGCGAGGAGCCCCGACGAGGTGAAGGCTGGCGTGCCGGCATGGGTCCCAGCGGTTGGAGGGCCGAGATGCACCGAAGGCATGGCGAGCAACAGCCATGAGCCCGCGGACGCCTTATGCCTTCTCTTTCTTCTTGGGCGGCCCTGCCAGCAGCTTCTTGCCCTTGTCGGCGGTGGGCGGCTCGCCGACATCGAGTCGGAGAAGCCATCCCCGGCGCTAAGGTCGACCTTGCCACCTGCGCTATGGTCAAGAGGAGCCCGTGGTGGACCGGGACATCCCACTCATTAAGCTGAAGCTTGGCGCCCGGGTCGCGCAGCGGTGAAGTCCCGGCGAGGTTGGCTCAGCATCGGGCACAACGGAGCCGCAAGGGACCATGAGAGCCGTCGGCCTGGGTGCCGCCCGCTGCTGCATCTCAACGACGGGGGCGTTCGCCGCAATGAGCTGAAGCCTGGCGCCATCGAGGTCGGCCTCCGATGAAGAGGTAGGAGGGTGTGTAGCAGCTGCAAGCCCCTCAAGGGCTGCCAGCTGGAACACCGCCGCCAACACCTCGTCCTCGCGGGCAGCGTCGTCCCGGAAGACCGCGCGGCCGCGCCGAAATCTCCGTCGGGCGGCCCGCAGCAGCTCGACGGTTTTCTTCCTCCATTTCATCCGCCCAGCTCCTGAGGCGCGAGGCGGGTCCGTCCCCCATGGTGGGAGGCCGGAAAGCTCCGATCCGGTCCGGCGCATCCAGGAGAAGGAAGTGCCGCGAGCTGGTGGGGGCTGGAAGTTGTAGATCCGGGCTTAGGGGGGTGGGAGGAGGAGGAGGGGCGAGGATCTGGCTGCGGATAGGCTAGGGGAGGGCGTTAGCCGGCCGGATGGCCGGCGGCAGCGCGGAGGGGCGCGGTCCCCAGGGAGTCGCCTTACCTGGCCCTTACCTCCCTCTGCCAAATTGTTTGCTTTTGATGTAAAATCGTCTGGATCCATTTTATTGCTTGGTATAGAGAAACGGATTGCTTTTACTCAATCCGATGAAGTTGTTCTTATGTATAAAATAGGATTCGTAAGCCAGCCAAATGACCGTATTGATTCACAAACACAACAAACATACTGTGGTCCCGTGCATGTCTTTGGATGCACTCTAATTGATCCTAATCCACATATATAGGCATGGATTGAGGTGAAAACTCTAAATTTTTGAAGGGGAAAGGGGATCGCGGCCCTAGCCAGCTTCCCCGAGATTGTGGCAGCTAGAATCGGCCAGCGAGCAGCGACCCTTCTTGCTGCCGCATAACCACGCCCCCGCCAACATGTTGGCCTATCTCCAGCCATTCCAACTCCACACTGCTTATACATTCTTTCTTATGAATTCTGCTGCCGCAGGTTATATTAGCCTCCTCTAGCTGTGACACGACCCACCAAGCTCCCCACGACCAGGCTAACAAAATCCGCGAGAAAGAAGCCAAGATGGAAGAAGGTAGTTAGGGTTCTTTCTACAGCACCAGCACTAGCAACTCCTTTGCCAATGTCACTGGCCATGACGATCCCCAATTTCGCCGTTGAGGAGGTCCTCCATGATGACCACAATCAGTCCTCTTTCCTACCCGACTAAAGACCGAATTACGTGTGTTTTATACTTATTGAAGATTCAAATAAAGTGCAACTAGTTTGTGTGTTCAGAATTCTACTTAGAAGTATAGAAATATAGTTGTTTGCTTGTGAATGTAGACTTTTGGGATACGCAGATTAAGAAAAAAGTGACAATATTTGTATTGTTATTTTGTACAGTAATTGGTATTTTATATTGGTGTCAGGATTTAAGATTAGTGTTAATATTGATCTTTATTTCTAATATGTTATGCATTTGGGTTACTTGATCTTCTTTTATAATGGTATAGGTGTGTAATATATATGCAAATTTACGGGTTCAGCTAATATTATTTTTCATAACGTTACATTGTTTTTTTTAAAGGTCACCAGGGGATGAACTATTTATCGATGAAATATCAGCGGCAGTCTACCGAGGGGTAAGCCCACGGTAATAGATGAGATCGGTGGAGGTGCGGCGGGACAATGAACTAGATGGTGACACAGATGAACACGAGGATTTATATATCCAGGTTTAGGCCGTCAGGTCGACGTAATACCCTACATCTTGCGTCTTTGTGCATTATATATTGACATGAGATGACTTGAGAGGGGGTCCCTTCCTGTCGACTAAAGATGTTCGGCAGTCCACCGAGGGGCGTCCCACGATGGTAGATTTGTCAAGAGGTGCGCGAGACTAAGAACAAGAAGGCAACGAGCACACAAGGGTTTAGACAGGTTCGGGCCACCGGCGTGGTGTAATACCCTAGTCCTGTTTGTTTGCTCTAAGGGTGGTTATCGTATGAGATCAAGTGAAAACGAGAGAGCCCACTACCCACCATATATAGTCGGGGGGGAGGGGTAGGGTTACATATCCGATCTCCCACAGATGGAAAGTTGTTCTTGATTACATGGGATCAAGTCTATCCTATCAGATCACATGTCTCTAGGATATCCTCGGATGTCTTGCGGTCACTAGTACAGGAATTATTTACCGTGGCGGTTATTTTTGATTAACCGTGGTGGTTTTTGAGACCGCCACGAGCTAAGGCCACGTTTAATCAGCCGATTAAGCGTGGCGGTCCAAAACCGCCACGGTAAATATTAACCGTCATGTTTTTTTTTACAAAACTACCACGGTTAATCCGTTAAAAAAAGAAAAATCCATCCGAAACCCTAGCGGGGCTGGATCTAGGCCGCCGTCGGATCCGCAGCGTCGCCGCGGCGTGCGTCGCCGCTTGAGGTCGAGGATGAAGATCGCGCGCCACCGCGAACGCACGAGCGGACCCACCACCGCTACGCCTCGCGCGCCGCCCGCTGCCCGCGAATCGCGCCGCCGCGCCGCCACAAATCGTGAGCCGCGAGCGGATCCATCGTCTACTCACCACCACGCCGCGACGGTGCCCCCCCGCCCGAAACCTCCTCTCGGGCGCCAGATCGGCCGCCGCCACGCGTCGCGTCGCCACCCACCACCGCTGATACCTCCTCCATGAGCAGGATCTGCCGCCGCTACGCCTCACGCCGCCGTCGATACCTCCTCCGTGAGCACGAAAGGGAGGGAGACGAGCTCGTGGTGGAGAGGGAATAGGAGTGGAGGGAGGGGACGGTGGCATACGAGAGGGAGGGACTTTGGAAGAGGAGGTTGTGGGGGTATCCCTCCGGGATATCTCACGACCTGTACTCCCGGGCCGCGACCTCGTGGAGCTCGGCCTGCGAGGTCTCGGGGCGCGACCTCTCGGAGCTCGGTCCGAGACCCGGACCTCTACACCGCGACCTCCCGGAGGTCGACCGTGACTTGAAGTATGGTCCAAGTCATCCATCCCGCGATCCGCACAATGCTTGGAGGATATCCTAAAGAAACGGCCCGATAGGATAGACTCGATCCAGAAATCTTGTAACATATCGTATCTCGCCCCGTAGTTTCCGATCTGTAACCCTACCCCCAAAGGCTATATAAGGCAAGTAGGGACACCCCTCATTCGACACATTATTCTCATTATAACCATCCAGATATACAAAGCACATGACATAGGGTTTTACGTCACGCCGATGGCCCAAACCTAGATACATCGTGTGTCTTGCGTCTCTGAACTACCATCTAGATCTCGATCTCGCGCACCGCCCGCTGAACCGATCTACCTCCGGGGGGACGCCCGAGGATGTTGGAGGTTTCCTTCGGCGGTTGGTGCGCCCGGGTAGGGGGAGTGCGTGCTGATCTACATCGACTAGATGGCCATCCTCTCCGACATCGCTTCCTCCGCCTCCATTGCCGGGTTCGCTTTTGGTCGGCACGATCATCCGCCGTCAATGCGGCGGGGGGAGGAAGCCTCCGATCTGCCACCAACCGTGCTGGTTTCGTGCACCGGCGGACGCTTCCCCACAAGTTCGGTGCTGGCTTCGCCACCGTCCGGCTCCGGCGCTTCCGGTGCCCTAGACCCCGGCGGCCCGCGCCCGAGGGGAGCGCCACCGGCTTCGTTGCACCGGCCACCGTGACCCCTGCCCGACCTCTCCGATGTCGGTCTTGGACTTCGATACCTTCCGATCTCCCGAGTGGTTCCATAATAGATCCATTCGGGAGGTTAGGGTTACACCCTTCCTACAAGGGAGGCCTGCCAGCGCAGCCCGCACCTCGACTTCATGGCTCTCTCGTCGCTGAGCAAGCCATGCATGTACTGCGCGCAGCGAGACATCAGCGCGATCCCAGCCCGGTGGGCGATCTCATCATCGACGCCCGCCACCGCCACCTCGTTCTCAGCACCGCCCGTGCATTGGGGGCAGCATGGTGTGGCGCACCGCCTGTCGTGCCTACGGCGGAGGGCCACCGTCAAGTGGCATCTACGTCACCACTCGCCCGATGGGCGTGTGATTCTTGGTGGCTCCATCCCCGGATCCAACCGATTGGGGACTACATCGACAACGTGCTTTTGGGCGCGCAACACCGCCACCACGGGCATTGGCACACCTATGCGGATGATGACCTCATCATCGCCTACGACAACAAGGGACGGAGATCCACTGTGCCCACCGCATGATCCGATCAGGCTTCACCGACATGGATGTTCGCTGGATGTCTTTGCTCCCGGCCGGCGGCCACCGCCGCCATCGTTAGTACCGCCGCACCTGCGGGCGACCCTCGCAAAATGCCGTCCCACCGCAACTAGGTTGCGGCATCCGGCGGGCAAGACACGCATCTTGGCACAAGGGATGAGATCCACCTCCCTCCTCCATTACCACTACCTCTAGTGCCGGAGACAAGGTAATCGATGCCGTGCTTTCTTTGAAGCCTTACAAACGGCGGCGCAGGAGCGGCATTTTCTTCGACGCCCATCCGGCGCCGAGAGGTGCCATGTGATACGCACCCGCCCCACGGCTTCTCTTGCCATCGTTGAGTATGAGGCGTGCATCGGCGGCAACAAGGCGGCCCTCGAGCGTGACGTCACGCACATCCGAAGTCATCACGACGCCGCTCCTATCATCAACCAGCTCAGCTACCATCAAGGGCAACCCCCGACCTCGGGGGGGGTCTACGTCGATGCAATCGAGCCCCGGATAGGCATTTCCCGGGACTAGAGTACCATGCGGTCGATAGAAAGCACAACAAGTGGGCTCTCTATCTCGCAAGGTGGGGGTGACAAGATCACCCATCCCGCACGATGTCATTGACGAGGACCTCATGCTGGCCTCGGTGCTAGAGGAGGCTATTTTTCCCTTCGACCTCTGCGGACGCGACCATCGACTACCGAGAATCAGCTCCGCGGGCTCTATGTCGGGTCAAATCTTAGACGAAGGAGAGGCCCCAGGGAGTGGCTTCAACGTGAACATGGTTAGGCTCATACAACTCCCGGACGACGGCACCCCCTGGGAAGGTTCGAGCTCAACATTGGAGAGTCGTGGCAGCTCTAGAGCCCCGACCACAAGCAAGGCCATCATCCCCTTTAGGGTAAACCAGGTGATCCTGGTGAGCGAGGATGAGCCTTCATTCAAAGGGAAACGTAGAACCACAAGGACCGTCGGATCCGCAAGAATACCTTGCACAAAACAAGGCGGGTGGTGGCAGCCGTCGAAGACGCACGACGCCCTAGAAGATCAGAACGGGGGCGCACAAGTGCAACCAAAAGGATCGTTGAGAAACTTCGCAAGGTCCCAGTCAGCATCTAGGCGACCGCTCAACCGAAACCTGGACGACGACTTCCTGGAGTATGCTGGTCAGCAAGTCCATGCCACTCCAAGTGGCAATCTCGCCGTCGCAGCGGCATTACTTGAACGGATGGGCGAATCCCCCGAGGCGGTATGGGTAGCCGCCATGATCAAGATGGTGCATATCCCGCATCCGAGGATGCAAAAGGAGCTCCGCCATACGCATCCGGATCCAGCCGAAGCAACCCCAAAGCGTCCCAACAACGGAGGGCATGGGGGGCGCGAAGACGGAGTGCATGCCCCCGCAACCGTAAGAAGGGGTCGAGCAAGAGGCTCTAGCACAAGGCCAAGGCGACCTCCGTCATACCCTCAACGAGCAGTACGTAGCACATCAAGAAGCCATAGGAGGACGGCGAGTGGATGCCTCCGTGCTCCTACAGAATCACACAAGGAGATAGCACACAGCTCCAAGCGCAGCAGCCAGGCCGCCAGAAGAGGAATCAATAGAGGCACCGAGGTGCTACTCTAGAGAGCTCCGTACCCTGGCCTGGCCAAACGACTTCAAGGTGTGGACAAGTACGACAACATGGTGAACCCGATGCAATGGCTCATATCATATGCCGTCGCGGTCGTCGGGCTGCTTGAGGCAATACCAAGGTCATGGAGAACTTCCTGCCGGTCATGTTGGCCCCCAACGCCCTACAATGGCTGGCATGTCTACCACGACACCATTAGAACCTTGGACGAGCTCAAGGAAAAGTTCACGTGGTAACTACACCTCAACGTGCGGCGGCAGCCGCAACCAAGCACGATCTTGGCCGAACGAACCAGAGCCCGGTGAATCTTACGGGGACTACATCAAGCGCCGCAATGATGTCCGGAACAGATTCCCAACATCACGGATGAGCGGGTCATCACATACTTCACAACTGGGTTGCAGCGAGGCGAGCTCAAGAATAAGCTCAACCGGAAGACGCCAGATGACACGGTAACCCTTCTGATGATCGCCAACCAATATGTGGATGCGAAGGAAGCGGACATGAAGAGAACCTCTCGAGCTCATTATGGAGGGTAGGATAACGGCCGGAACCATCGTGCTGATGAAAGGCGGTGGCAAGACCGTGACTGCCATTACAACGACCAGCGCAACAAACCTGAGAGCTTCCGCTCTCGCTTCCAGGGGCGACTGGGAGATCACATCGTCAACGCCATGGTGAAAGCCCGGGGCAAGCGCATGCGGGACAGCTACGAGGAGATCCCCGGATGGACCTTGCCCCGTCCACAAAAAAGCGAAAACCACAACCTACGCAAATTGTGAGCTCCTACGAGAAGAACTTCAAGAAGCAAAAGGGCAGCAAACGGCCACGAAGCGACCACGGCGGGAGGAAAAGCATGGAACCCCTGGTTGATGGCAATGACAAAGGGGCTTCATCCATGCCGATACCGATGTCAACATCATCTTTGGTGGCATTGCTTCCACGAAACAAAGAGGGAGCACAAGATAGCCCAAAGCAGGGTCAACGCAGTGGCAACAGCACCCGACGGCTCCATACCCTTCGCCAAGCCATGGTCAGAGGTTCCCATCACCTTTAACAGGTCGGACCAATGGGCGGACATACCATATACATGGGAAGGTTCCCGCTCCTGCTCAGTGCCTAGATCTGCACCAAACGCTTCAACAAGGTGCTGATCGATGGAGGTATTGCCATCAACCTCCTTTTCTCCGCGCTTCCAAACAGCCCGGCTGAAGGAAGACCTCACTCCCACCGAGGCCAACTTTTGGGGTGTGGTGCCAGGTCGAGGGGTCCAAACCATTAGGAGAGATCATACTCCCCGTGCAGTTTGGGACCCCTGACAACTTCAGGAAGGAGTGCCTGAACTTCTACGTCGCCGACTTCGACAATGCCTACCACTCCAGAAGGGAAACCTTGGAAGGGAAGTGAGGTCCACAGACACCACCATTGACTATCTGCAACACCAGGCTCGTAAGGGATTTCGCCCCCGAGACTTGCCAAAGGGTGCAACATACCTAGAATGGTGGATGCAGCACTGAAATCTACAGCAACGTCTCCGTGGGGGAAATGATGCAAAGTGCACCATCGTTGCTGGCTTGGAACAACAATCCAGATCGGGTTTTCACCCGGCTTTCCCATGTATGCGGGAAGTAAGCCAAAATAGGGTGACGATGCTGAGGAGCCAAAGGGGAGCAATGGTGGCAAAGCGCATCCCTGGATCTGACGGAGGAGGGGCCTTTTTTGGAGCATCCACCGTCCTGTGTGACGCTCATCGAGGCTGCCCCGCTAGCCTAGGCAACGAGCACCCGAGTAGCCAAATCCGAGCATGCATCACCGGATCTGGGTCTATGAGGCAAGAATCTGCCACCTCGTTGGGCGATGACGGCCTCCCAGCCATGGCCGCCGCCGTGGCCATGGCCACTTCCGTGCCATCGTGGCACAAACGCCTCACCGGTGAGAACCAGGCACCGAAAGCAGGCAGATCCGGTGGTGGGATCGACGGATCCGGCCTAGGGCCATGGATCTAGGGGGGGGGAGGTGGGGGGGAGGCAACGCGGGGGCCGTAGCGATCGTAGCAGGAGAATTTGACATTTAGACTTAAATTTAAAGGTTATTTATGCTCTTTTTCTTAATAGCATATATGGATGTTTGCTTGAAACTTTAATACTAGTTATAGTAATCAAAGTCTACCAAATTGATAGCAGAATGAGTCCTCTTTTTTTATTGTTTCTAGGATATCACTTTCTCGCTGCTCGGCTTATGAGCCATTGTAAAATGTTTTTCTCTCACAACAAAATGTTTTCTCTCACAACAAAACATCAGCCACAGAATCCATCCAGCGAACATGGTTGTGGCTGATAAGTCGGTTGCTGCTGTTTTGTTGTGAGAGAAAACACTGTATAATGGCTAATAAGCTGGGCTAATAAGTTCAAGTGAACAGGGTTGTATATCATGATAATTGATATTACATAGCCTTGGTTATGACCTCCATTCAGTTATAGAAGGATATTGCATAGCCTATATAGAAACCTTAATAGATCTATAATGGCTATAGTGACCGAAGTTTACCAATTTGATTGCTCTTAATGCTTCTGTTTCTTGTGATTATTTGTAGATTTTTTTTTTTTTTTTTTCCTTGCGTGTCTAATGTAAATTGACATTGTGGCTCCATTGTGGTCTTTCATTAGTATAGCGTACATAGCCTATATCCTAAATGCAGATATTGGAATGAAGATGTGTGAACATGCGCACCTCTTATCCTTGAGGAAACTCGATATGATGTCGATGATACGTTTCTTCTTGGTGGCTGCTTTGGTGGCAGCAAGTAGTACATCAGTACTATTAGCTGCTAGTTGTCGAAGAATGCTTGCCAGAACCTCCGTCATATTATGACATGAAGTGATGGACACAAAAGCCCGGGCCTGGAACTTATCTTCAATCGCTTGATACACGAGGCGGGCAAGGGTTGTTTTACCCATTCCCGCACCTCCAAGGATGGATGCCATTTTGATCTGCGGTGTGCTCTCCTCTTCTCCGATCAGGTGTTCGATGATCTCATCCCTCGGTTTTTCCATGTCCACGAGCTCTGAGATGTCCTTGTGGACATACGGATCAACAGCTCGAGTCAGCCGCTTGGCTGGACCAGAGTCGACGGTGGCTTTTGTTCTTGAACATAAGCTCGAGATGGAGGTCTGGGAAGTCTCCATCTTCCACTTGTTGCGGCACCGGTCAGACATATCGACTGCCCTTCTCCTGAGATCCTGGAAAGGACTCTGCTGAATCTTTGCCTGAATGAAGCGCTTGCCGTCGTCGTTGCTGCACTTGATCATAGTGAGGATGAAGTCGTCGATGGCGTCATTCATGTCGTCGGCGAGACGCCACGCTTCCATCCTCAGCTCCTTGCTTGCCGCATCACGATCCTCCTCTCCCCATATCACCCAAAGGATGGAGTGAATGGACTTGAGCTTGGACCTGATGAGCTTCACGTCCTTCCGAGTCCGGCACCGGAGACGGTACTCACCGCCGCGGCGCAGCAAAGTGCTGAGCTTCGCGACGACAGGCCCCAATGCCCCCGTGGCTACTGTCACGGGAGCGTCGTCCTCCATGCCTGCTGAGTGCCTGAGTCTCTCAGCGCTTGGCCTTGCTAGGTTGCTTGCAGGGCCGCCGGCGCCGGCGGACAAAGGAAGCAGTGGGTTTGTAGTTGTGTGTGTCTAGAAGCAATGGGTACGGTGGATTATTTCCAAACTACCACTACCGATGATGGTTATCATTGCACTAAACCCAGACTAGCTAATTGCATTGCAAGGGGCACCAAACCGAGAGACATTGCTAGCTTTTCTTTTGGACAAGCTTGAACTTTTACTTTCTTTTCTTTTGATATAGCACACGATGATGCCTTTTGTTTTGGATTAGCACAAACTAATCAATACACGATATCTTGGAATCTCAAGACAAATAGCGTTGGCCACCGGTACAAAGCTTAACACTGCTGGCGAAGCAACGAACATGATACTTTGGTTTCCTTATTGCTAACCTCACTGAATATGCTTTCCTTCGAAGAAGAGTAAAGCTACTCTATGCATATGGTGTCATTCGGCAGTGCAAGCAAAGCATCAAGCATGGTTCACACAGGCCAACAAAGACTGTATCATGATCAAGTCGGTACATGTCAGTAAAGCACTACATGGCCATTTCAAAATAAGTGCACCGCTCACCTCTACTACTGAGTCCTGACGGCAAAGGAATGAAGGGACAGAAACATCAAAGCATGGTTCAAAGGGGTCAAAATCAAAAAGATCAAGCGCAAAAATAAATTTGGTAAAGATCAATGCACAAACATGCATGGTTCAAAAGGCACAGACATGGTCCAAAGCAATAACACTGTCAGGTCGTACTCTGAATCGATAGTGTCGTTTCTGCCTAAACTGTCGGTTTGGACCCCAAACCGACATTGTTTGCTTTACTAACACTGCGGATTTCTATACAACCGGTAGTGTTAATTCACATCCTGCTGCCAGTTGGAGCCGACAACCGGAAATCTTGCTTCACATTATCACCGCTCTGGGGTAGTGAAAGCTACTTATGCATGGTGTCATCGGAGTGCAGGCAAGCAAGCAGAAGAAAGCACGAAAGCGATGCAAATCAAGAGTCCATGATCTGGTTTACCACAGCCACAAACGCATAAAATAAACAAAACAAAAGATACTTGGGTTGGGCACCCTACCCTACCCTACCCACAAGCTTTTGCTTTTACTTTCTTTTCTTTTCATATTAAGCAAACATGTCTTTTCTTTTAGATTAGCACAAACTAATCTATACAGTACGATAACTTAGAATCTCAAGACTACTAGCGTTGGCCAACGGAACAAAAGCAAAAGCTACGACATTGTTGATCACCTTGCAAAAACAAATGATTTTAATACTACAAAGTATAGTACACCACCTCTTATCCGATCTTGGATTGGCCTGTAAGGGATTTTGTGATTCTTCTCGATCCTTTCTTTGAACAAATAAACAAAAAAACCCAAGAAATGAACATGATGCTTTCCTTTCCTTGAACAGAGCAAGACGAAGCCTATTTTTTGAGATTGTGTATTGCATTGCATCTCCTTTTATATTTCACTGGATACGTAGATAACTAAAGACACTACTACAGAATTGTTTTTACGTGACACCCCCAAATCCATCTGTTGCCCGCCACGGTTATTCAGGCCGGCCGATCACCCAGCTGCCCGCCACAGTTAATCTATTAACCGTGGCGGGCGTGGCAGATAATATAAAACGCTTGCCACGGTTAATTTCTATTAACCGTGACAGGCATCCTAGCGTGCACGCCACACAAAATTAGTCAACCGTGGTGGGCAAAGTTAAAGGCCCGCCATGAAAAATACTGAGTCCCCATAAGCCCAGACAGGGCCCAATCCCGTAGCACCTAAATAACAAGGGACTTAGGGTTTCACGGATCACTCCCACTCCCTCCCAAATCCCCCCACCTCTCCTCCCTCACTTTCGCACGTGGCTTCTAGCTGTGAGAGCCGAGCACCTCTTCTCCTCCCTCACTCCCGATCTAGGCGGGGAGAGCACCCTCTCCTCCTCCTTCGTCGGCTCCTCTCCTCCTCCTCCTCTGTGTGCGCACCCCGTCCCTCCAAGCCCGTGGCAATCCTCTCCCTCCTCTCCTCGCTCTTTCTCACACGGCAGTGGATGCAGGAGGAGGCGGTGGCGGTCCAAGTTAGCGGCATCAAATGGGCGGGGCGGTGGTAGTGGTCGCGGGTCAGCGTGTCCGGCCGATCGCGGGCGGCGGCGCGCAGAGGTCCGCGCGGCGTATCGGGAGACGGAAACGGGCGGCAGCGTCCGGATCAGATGATGCACGTGCTTCGCGGCATCGGGGTGGACGGCGGCGAGCCATGCCCAGATCCGAGAGGGCAGGAGGCAGATCTGACCGATTGCATGATGGGCGTGGCGGCGACGCCGTCCTCCCGGCGGCGGCGATGGATCTAGGCTCGGTTTCAGGCCCGTATGGGCCGGCATGGGGCTCAATTTTTTTTGTTCCGATTAACCGTGGCGAGCATAGGGCCCGTCACAGTTAATCCGCCATTAATCGTGACCTCGACTAAGTATCATTGTATTCTTTGTTAATTATATTTTGATGTCACAAATCATGGTAAGTCAAAGCATGTCAAGTCCTACTGTATTTATATGATAATATAATACTAACATTTATGATGTCAACTAAGTATCGTTGTATTCTTTGTTAATTATATTTTTTTTCCTAAAATTGAGCTCAGCTCCTACTTCATTAAGGAAAAATGGATAGTTCAAAGATACACGACCTTTGCAATTCCCATGGCGAGATGCTAGGGAGCGGGCGCAGGTAAAACAATAACACAAGACACCGGCTAAAACGGTGGCGCAGGAGGGTGTAAACTAAGAAAAAACAAAGTTGAGCTACAATAGGTTGGGAAGACCGCTCAAGGACTAAATCCCCCAGCAGCCCAAGCGTCGCCCTAGCAGTGGATGACGTCAAACAACGGCAGTGGCGTTCTGGATGCGTTGTCAAAGGTACGCCTATTCCGCTCCTTCCAAGTCTCCCAGGAGACGAGGAGCACAAACGAGTTGAAGGCCCTCCTGAGCTGCTCCGGTGCGAGGGCGCACACACTCAGCCACCAGGCGGCGAGGGAGGGAGGATGCCGGGGTCGGATAGAGGTGCGCTAAGCCCACCCAAGAGAGCATAAGGAACCACACCTGCCGAGTGTAGACTGTAGACGCATGAGGCGAGCAAGTGGTTCTCCTACGAGCAGAGGGCGCAAACCGCAGAAGTCTGCAGCCCATGGCGCCTCTGTCGTTCGGCCGTCCAAGGCCGGTCGTGCAAAGCGAGCCAACAAAAGAACTTCACCTTGGGTGGGGCGGACGCCTGCCAAATTTCTAGGGCACCCGCAAGCAAAGTCCTCTCGACAAAGAACAAGTGGTAGGCCGAGGAGCTGGAATAAGCTCCACCCGCTGTCCATCTCCAGACGAAGCGATCCGAGAGGTCTGGCTGAAGCTGCACTTGCTGCAGCATCTCCCGAAGGCACATGAACTCATTGATGACTGCCGCCATTCCACCTCCACCCACTGTCCACCTCCAGACAAAACGATCCGAGAGGTCTGGCTGAAGCTGCACTTGTTGCAACATCTCCCGAAGGCACATGAACTCATCGATGACCACCGCCGTTTGAGCACCAACAATGTCCTGGGTCCACGGGCCGTCGTTGAGCGCCTCCCGAACAGTGCGACCACGTCGGCGGCGTCCAACTGCGCGGAACAGACATGGTGCGAAGTTGCAAACGGCTCCCTCAGGCAACCAAGCATGCGTCCATAACAACACGCACGCACCGTCCCCCCTTATTTGATGTCACAAATCTTTTAACTTTCTCTATAATTTTGGTAAAACTTGAGATACTTTGACATTCCAAGATTCTTATAATTTGGAATGTAGGGAGTAGTAGAGACAAAAAGACAGCAGAAAGACGGGCCTGCCTGACCGATCATTTGCTTCTTCAGTTACTCATCATCACCACCCCGGCGAGCCGCCTCCACCAAAAACTCCAATCCTTGCCTCCTCCCCTCCTACTCGGCGAGCAGCACTCCCATATGCCCGACTGATCGTCCACGCAGACGCTTGCCCTGCTGCTAGAGCAGCCTTCTTTCGTTCGCCTCCCCTGTTTCATGCAAATCAAACCAATGTTTTGATGTAACCTTCCATGGCATTCCGTTCATCTCCACCGTTGGACAGTTGGACGGCGGCAACCTGCACCCCAGCAAGAGCGAAACGGTTGCCAGCTTAAGGTCTGCCCCCATCTTTGCTCTTCTTGTTAGTATTATTCTTTTGTTTTCTTATCACAGTGCTGATTGTTTCGTTGCCGTGGCAGACTGGCAGTTGATATGTTTAAGAAGGTCGTTGATCGTTGATGGTTGCCACAGGCAGGAGAGTCCAAGACACCAAGATCAGGTTTGTCTCTGAGCTTGTTTTTCATGCAACCAGTTTAATTTGAAGTGAGTATATGCTGTTGATGCTAGACTATTTGTGTTTTGATTTCATTTTTTTATTTGGGAGATGGCAAAGTGGCCTTCAAATTCATGTAGTTCTAATATTGAGTGTACACTGTATACAATTGCTGGATAAGAAACGGAAAAGCTAACGGATCAGAGTGTTCTCGATCTGAGCTTTCTGTAATCCTCCTTTTTTCTACTTCTACGTACTACTCCTATAAATTATTTATATATGTCTTTTTCCTTTTTGTTTTGTAGATTAACAACAGCTGGGAAGGTATCTGAGGTTCCTGCCCCTGTTCATACATCACCGACAGGAGAGAGGCTGCAGCGGCGAAGAGCACAGAGGAGAAGATGGAGTTTGTGGTGGGTGCTTCGGAGGCCACCATGCAATCTCTCCTGGGCAAGCTGGGCGGCCTCCTTGCCCAGGAGTACACTTTGATCTGTGGCGTCCGTGGCGACATTCAGTACATCACTGACGAGCTCGCCAGCATGCAGGCCTTCCTGGGTGACCTCGGGTCCACCCAGGACGACCATGATCGCCGGCTCAAGAACTGGATGAAGCAGATCCGTGACATGGCATATGACATGGAAGACTGCATCGACGACTTCGCCCACCGCCTCCCCACGACCCCTCAGCGATGCAAGATGCTCCTTCATAGTGACACTATTCTACGACCTGTGGACATTTTGGCCTCGCCGTGAAATTGCTTCCAAGATTGCTGAGCTCAAGGTCAGGGCGCAACAGATCGCCGAGCGGCGTGGCAGATATGGAGTGGACAATCCAAGCCCAAAACTGTTAGCAGCTCTGGAACCCATGCCATTACTTATGGCATTGCTGAGCATCTGATGGTGGACCGTCAGCTCATCCACACTCCGGAGCCTGTGGGAGTGGAGGAGGACATGAAGAAGCTTCGGCCTTGGCTAACAAAAAGAATCTCATCGAGCTGCTGTTATTTCCATAGTTGGGTTTGGTGGGGTGGGAAAGACCACCATTGCCACCAAACTGTATGGAGATTTCGGGAACGAATTCGTCTGCAGAGCGTCAGTCACGGTGTCGCAGAACTATGATGAAGATCAAGTCCTCAGGGATATCCTGAGTCAAATCAAGCCACGGGACAGAGAGCAAGAGCAACAAGAACAAAACACAGCCATAGCAGAGAAGAAACTAGCTGCTCGCATGAAAGGCTTTGCAAAGCTTGTTGTGCCTGTGACACTTTGTGGTCACTGCATCAGGAAGCAAGGCAATGATGGCAACACTCGTTGGACACAAAGCAAGATAGAAACAATGAGCCACGACCAACTTATTCAAGAGCTGCTATCGCGCCTGAAAGGAAGGAGGTACATCTACATTATTGCTTTACTTTTGTAGCAGCTATATTGAAGATTGTGCAGCGTATATACACACAAAGTCACTGAACAATGTGATATTTTAACTCTTGTCAACACTTAAAATCTTATATGACGCTCCGATTACTATCATCAGGCAAGAACTTAGGGCCAAGAGTTATTGACACCGACACGAAATACAAAATAAATAACATCAATAATTGTAGTAAATGTATTGATTCTCACAATAATTAGAAACATGTACTTGGTATACTCTAATCTTCGCGGTCAATAATATGCATTAGATCTACTATTTCCGAAAAAAGATGTCGCCATCCCCAATCCAGAAGAGTGCTCTACAAAGCAATAAAATTGCACCAGAAATCAATAGATCCATTAGGAGGCCGGGTCACGCCAATTCCCTCGAGGGAGTAGCCAGAGACCTGTGGCGGCCCCAAAGACGGGCGGCGGCGCAGGCTCTCGCCCTGGGGGCCATGAGCGCCTCGTTGCAGGAAGGAGCTCGGGCGACCGGGCAGCGGAGGCTCATCGGGCGCCGGCGGTGGGGCTCGAAGGTGCCAGATCCGGTTCTCCGGTGGCCAGATCCGTTCCCTCTGGGCTGGATCCGCGCGACGCAGGGGGGATGGCGGCGCTAGGGTGGACGACTCGACGGGCGACGGGAGGCCAGAGCTGCTGGCCGGCTATGGGGCGAAGGCCATCGCCTGAGGTGGCGACGCAGTGGTGCGGTGTTGTAGTGGCAACGCCGGGTGCTACGCCCGTCTTCTCCTCCCGGGCGATAGCGTCCCCGCCGCCGATGGGATGGGGCGGCGGGGTCTTGTGGTGGTGGCGGCGCTCGGGGACGCGATGGGATGGCCTCGCGGGCGGCTCTGGCGCATGGAGACGTTGGTGGTGGCATGGAGGCGACGGTGGGGCTGGTGGTGTCAACGACCGCCGATAGGTCTTGGCACCTATGCTAGCCTGTGGGTTGCGGTCGACGTGTTGGGCACCAAGTTGAGGATTGAGGTCGTTGTCAATGGCATCCGAAGGTGGCCGTAAGGTGGACGTCTCAAACTATTGGAGGGCTTGGCATCTACTTGGTGGAGGGCGACGGTCTTGGAGGGATCGTGCGCTAGTTGCGCCCACGAAGATAAGCAGGCCGGCATGGGTGGCACCCATGAAGTTGGAGAGGAGGCCAGTGTGGGACATGGTGGCCAGCAGTGCTTTGCCGAGGTAACTTGTGTGGTTTGGTGGCGGGTGGTCCCACTCTACGGCAGCCATTTCGGCATAAGGAGGTTCTTCCTTGACTGGCTGGTGGAGGATCCATGGAGCACATCTATCTTCGGTGAGGCAGCTAGGTGGTTGGAAGCTGCAGTGTATGCGCCTGGATAGCAGTGGACGGGATCAGATTGGTGTGTGCTAGAGGCAGCTTCACACGCATTGGTTTGGCAGCTTGCAGCGGACTTCGGCGGCTATCCCTGCTTATAGTGGTCAGTCTAGTGCGGTGCAAGCGGATCCGGTGGTGGGAGGGATACGCGGCTTGCAGCGATCCATGGTGGCTAGCCCTGCTTGGTAGTAGGTTAGCTCGATGTGGGTCGTCATCGTTGTGATGGCGCGAGTGGTGACAATGGCATTTTCACCATGACATCCTTTTCATCTAGTGTTTTGGTAGTGCAGTGTGGTGACCGACCTGCAGGTTGGAGTTGGTGGTGGTTTCCTTTTGAGTTGTACTTCAGCTTGGTGCGGTCCATGTCGAGTCCCAATCCAACCGACCGGAGTTATTCTTTTCTTTTTCCCTTTTGATGAGTTGTTTATTGGTCGTTGTTGTATCGTTGCGCCCATTTTGGGCTTCCTTCTTTTTAATATAATCTCCTGCCTGGTTTGTTTTAAAAAAAAATTAGGAGGCTAGTAGACAAGGTACATATATAGCCTATAGGCAGGGCAGACCCTAGGCTAGTTTAAAGAAGTATGGCCACACTAAGGGATCTCCTTGCCGGATATAACATTAATCATTAATCAATCTATAAGTAGCCATAAGGGTTCAATGGCCTACGGGCCTGTTTTAACAGATATATAATTCAATTTGGTTTCTTCAGTTCTTAGAAACTTCGTTTCCGTAAAAACACAACCGATTGGTCTGTCCCGAATGAGAAACCGAAAGCAGTTTGGTGTTGCCTTTCTTCGGTTCTATTTTTAGTTGAACCAACAAATGTTCAAATTGGACCAGAACTCCTGAAAGACCGTCAAATCCTTGATGAAGATGTCCGTATACTAGGATGACATCAACACGTGGAGGACGTAGACAACACTAATGGCAACATGCACCCGAGCAAAGTGAAGGTCAATCTCAATGTAGATCGTGGCCGATGTTGTCGTAGTACAACATGGGAGCCTTGCTGGGTGGGGACAGAGCTAGCTCACATAGAAGTTGCCACGCCGGGAAGCCTCGACCATGATACTTCAAAGATCGGTGCTAGACTTGGAGGCAGCGTTCTAGCATTTGGAAGACCAGGAGATGAGGCTATCCTCGAGGAACACGTAATAGCTTGAGGTGGATTTGGGGGTGTCGAAAGCAAGCGTAGTCAGCGTTGGAGTATACAAACCGCATTTAACTATGATGAGCATCCAAGAAGTGATTTAGAGTGGCAAGGTGAGGCTCTCAAGGATCATGCATGTGGAGGCAAACCTACTACATGGCATAGGAGATCGATGTCCAGACGGGTGGAGGTGAGGTATTGCAGAGCACTAGCAATACAACGAAAATCTATGGCATCACTAATGGCATACCAGCCCTGCATTGAAATCTTGGTAGAGAAATCCACTAGAGCGGTGCAAGGATTCCACTTAGCCATGCTCGCACGGTCGAGGATCTCTTGGATGTACTGATGCTGCAAGAGAAAATGGCCATTGGGCTGCCGCTGAACCTACATCTCGAGGAAGTGATGGAAAATGCCCAAGCCGTCCATCGACAACTCCTACTATAGGGCAACAATGGTGCAATGCTGGAGCACGACCAACGATGTAGTAAGGACGATGTCATCCACATAGAGCATGCAATACGTAGATGTGGTTGGCACCGTATTGAAAGTTGAAACCATGGCGGGATCTGATTAAAAAGGCTAGGCCGATAACAAATTGGAAAAGCCCACACTAGCCCATTAACTGAGTCCTTGTATATATATACATACAAACCCTAATCTCTCACTTCCCCATCTCCCACACTCAATCGCCAATCCCCTCTCCCCAAACCATTTATACCTCCCCTCCCCTCCCATCTCCCAGGCAACTCATCACTCTCCCCACTGTCTCCCTCTCCTCCAGCAGCACCCACACCTCATCTTCCCCCCGCGATGGGCCGGCGGCACATAGGGTGGCAGGCAAGGTGGCACGGCGTAGTGGTGCGCGCGGGATGTCGGGGCGCAGGGCGGCACACATGTGGGCTAGCGGTGCGCTGGGCTGGCCATACATCTCGACGCCTATGGCACGGCGGAGCGGCGCACGTGGGACTTCGGCGCACATGGCGGCACGGCGGCAAAGACAAACGAGGAAGGTTATGGGGACGGCGCGCATGTCGATCCAAAGTATGGCCTCATGCTCTCTCCCTCCCCTCCGCTCTATCTCTAAAATCCAGCGAGGGTTGCCCCTCACCTCTCCTTCTCTTAGATACGCGGCTTACAAGGGACGGGCCTAGCGGCGGCGTACAACAAGACGAGCTGGCCGGTCAAATCCAGGCTCCGTGGCACCCCGGCGCAGATCCAAGGCACTAGTGTGGATTCCGGTAGTGGCGTGTGCGCTGGGTAGCGGATCCCGGCGCAGCTAGGCCCAGATCTAGGCCCATTTTTATGCGGTTTTTAGATTAACCATGGCAGTTTTTGTAATAAAACCGCCATGGTTAATATTAACGGTGGCGGTTTTTGGGGGTAAGAAAACCGTTAACTGTGGCCTTCTATTCATGGCGGTTACAAAACCACGACGAAAGTGAAAAAAAAAAAACCAGGAGTTAAAGGTGGCGTGATTAAAATAGGAGAAGGCATGGAGGTATCATCACCAAAAAACAAGGAAAACACAAAAAGGTGATGGACTCTGTACCGGAATACGAGGGCTTATTGGATGGGTTATAATAGAAAGGATGATGCTCAACAAAATTATCCGTGAGAGATCTGGATGCGGCGGGAAGAAGGGTCATAGCATCAATAACCTTTATCCTCCTTGTACTGATTCGTCTCTATAGACAATTGTAGAACCTTGTAGAGCTTTCATATGTGCTGTAGTTTCGATTTGTGAGTGAATCTGATCATGGGTTGTGATAGTCTCCTAGCGCATTGGCAGTAGTTGGTGATGGAGAGATCACCCTGAATGAAGTTGTGGAAGGCGGCGTCGAGGTAGAACACCTGCTGCTCGCGGTTGCCGGTAAACTGATGTTCCATGGCGATTGAGATGGAGCGAGCAGTGGCAAGGCCTTCCTAGACAATCTCATCGAGATTAGGAGAGATGGTGCCGAGGAGCCACGTCATGATGACACACTACATGCGCTCCCCCCGTGGTTGGTGTGGTCGGCGGCGTTAGTGAGAACATGGCACAAGAGGGAGAACTTCTCGAGAACCACAAGCATCTGGTGGCGCCAACGGGTGTAGTTGTTGGACTCCATGTCGAGGGCAGCGGCAACAAGGGCGCTGATGTTATAGACATTTATGGCCTAGGTGTGGAGATTGAACATGGGTGACGAGGACCACTGGCCATTGTCAACATCGCTGGTAGAGGAGGCTCCGGCACACTTGGTGGCGTCAGCGCGGGCTTGCTGAGCTTCGGTAGCTAGGGCGTGCTCGGCCTCGCGGGCAGAGTTCATTTGAGTCCATTCGAGTCCCAAATATGTGTTTTAAATTTATAGATTTTCAAATGCAAGAACTCGAATGTTCACATAGTTACTACCAACAGGTGTAGTAGCCGACCTGAGCTACATGTTTACTATTGATAAGTTTATATTTAAAGTTGTTTAGAGCCTCATATATTTTTCATAAATTCGCATATATTTAAATCTTGGATGGAGAGACATCCTATACCAAAGTTGTTTAAAGTTGTTTGAGTTTTCAAGCAACCTTTGATGGAGAGACATCCTATACCAAAGTTGTAGTGCTTTACAAGATTTAAATCTTTGTAGGTAATTTTTTCATTTTAATTTATTATGTAGCCAAAATATTGAATATAAGATTACAAAATGTTTACATAAAAAGATAGCTTATTATATAGTGTTCAAAGGTAGGTTTACAGGTTGGATTCTCTAAAGTTGCAATGCATAGTATATCCGCACACTAATGAGGTATTACTCACAATAACAATCCAGTCAATTGTATATCACATTAGGTTTAAAAAAAGGAAATTCATGAGGACATATGCATTCTATGAGTAAAGCAGACATAATAACAATTGGACAGATCAATTTATCTGCTCACAACGTCTCATGCAACAGACAAATGAACTAGCACCTTTTTTCTCACTTTGTAATTTATTTGATTTTTGTTCGCAGGTATATCTTTTTTGATTGATGACATATGGTCTGTAGAAACATGGGAGAATATTAGAAATTGGTTGCCACATGAAAAAGACAGTAAAGTAATTGTGACCACTAGATTTCAAGCTGTTGGTGCGGCATGCATAGAAACAGATGGGACTGGTTATCTGCATACTGTGAATGTTCTTGATGATGCTATGTACAAAAGTCTATTTAACCGTGGTATTTCTGAATCCCAAGGCAACAAACATAGCATAAGTGGGAATGCAAGATCTCAAGCAGCTGGTATGGAGTTCTCCGAAGGCGAGGGAACTGATAATCCACATTCAGCAAATATTTCTAGTGATGCCAATGCCAATGCCAATGCTAATGCCAATGAACCACTTACTGATCATGTTTCGGATGCACAAAGAAGCAATGGCAGCGAGAAAGAAAAGGTCCATGAGGAGATATGGAAGTATTGTGGGGGCTGCCTTTGGCCATAGTAAGCATGGTTGGCCTTGTTGTCTGCAACCCAACAAAAAAGAGTGACCATTGGAGTACAGTTTGCAAGTCATTATTTCCAGAGCAGGTGGCTCCCCTTACCCCTCGATGGGGTCACAAGGATACTTGAATATTGCTACAATGATTTGCCACCAGATCTCAAGACCTGCTCATTGTACTTGAGTATATTTCCCAAGGGTTCAAAAATTAGTAAGAAGCGTCTGACCAGACGATGGATATCTGAATGTTTTGTTATGGAGAAGCAAGGGCTAAGTGCAGAGGAAGTTGCAGAGACATACTTTAATCAGCTCATAAGTAGGAAGATAATACGCCCAGAGGAACACAGCAGCAATGGAAAGATAAAATCCTGACATGATTCTTGAGTATATTGTGTCCAAATCAAGTGAAGAGAACTTTATTACTGTTGTTGGTGGCCATTGGCTGATGCCAACTCCTAGCAACAAAGTCCGTCGACTGTCCATGCAAAGCAGTGGTTCCAAACATGAGAATCCTACAAAAGGCTTGAACTTGTCCCAAGTGCGATCACTGACTGTGTTTGGAAGCCAAAACCGACGACTTCCTTTCCATTCATTCAATAATGGAATAATTCAAGTACTGGATCTTGAGGGTTGGAAGGGTATGACAGATAGCTATCTGAAGGACATATGTAAAATGCTTGTGCTCAAGTATTTGAGCCTCCGGCGAACAGAGGTTGCTAATATCCCATCAATGATAGGAAAGCTTGAGTATCTGGAAACTCTTGACATCAGGGAGACGAGAGTTGAGGTTCTTCCAAAAGCTTTTGGTCAGCTCAAACGTCTTCATAGCATGCTTGGAGGGAGTAAAAACCCAAAGAAGGCATTGAAGTTGCCACATGAGAAGCATAAGGAGCCAATGAAAGCACTTCGTTTATTGTCAGGGATTGAGATCAATAAGGACTCAACAGCTGTAGCAAGCCTTCATCAGATGACAGGGCTAAAAAAGCTTGCCATTTACAAGCTCAATATACAGGAGGGTGATAAGATCTTCAAACAATTACTCTCCGCTATTGAATATCTCTCTAGTTGTGGTCTTCAGACTCTAGCAATCAATGATGAGGGCTCTGAGTTTATCAACTCACTGGACTCCATGTCTACTCCTCCAAGGTACCTCATTGGGCTGGAGCTATCTGGCAAGATGGAGAACCTCCCAAAGTGGATCGAAGATCTCAGTAATCTCTACAAGCTGACACTTTCTGTGACAGTTCTTCGGACCGATACTTTCAAGATCATCCAAAACCTACCTAAATTATTCAGTCTCACCTTTACACTCACCGCAGACAAGGATGATCGGGACATAGTGGACATCCTTGAGGAAAATAAACTGCTTACTGATAGGGAGATCATTGTTCCACCTGGAGGATTCAAGAGTCTAAAAGCTGCTTCGCTTCTTTGCAACTCTAGTGCCAAGGCTGAGCTTTGCAGTTACAGGAGAAGAGGTAATGCCAGCACTCGAGAGGATTGATACGCGGTTTGAAGACTTCGAAGGGATTTATGGCATTGAGACTCTTAAAAGTCTCCAAGAGTTGCATCTCAGTGTTGGTAATCAAGCAAATGAAGTAACTAAGTTTTTGGTGGAAGAATTGAAGCACAACGCAAACCTCAACTATTTAGATGGGAAATATGCAACGAAGTGGACAAAAATAATCCGTGATTGAAGATATTTGAGGATGCCATTCTCTTTCCGTTCAGGTGCATCATCTGGTACTGTATTCTTATGTGGAGGCTATTTCTGATGATCTACTCCAGCTGTTCACCGTCACCCTGTTTTTCATTTCAGACTTTCAGTTTCGTCAGTCAGTTCTTTTTAATTTGTGTTTCAGAGTCTGTCAGTCTGTCTTTCCCTTTTAGTTTCAGAGTTTCAGTTTCGTCAGTCGAGTTCTTGTAAGCCTGAGTGCCGAGTCCTGCGCGGCTCTTGCGTGGTCGTGGGATGGCACGATCATAGTGACGCTCATCCTGCACAATCAGGAGAATGTCTCCTTGTAAGTTTCCTTTATATTGCAATATAAACAACGGAAAATATTGCCTGCTGACAGCACCAAACACACCTGCTGAATGCGTCGTTTCCAGTTCGACGGCGGGCCAGATGGCAGGCAGCGGCTGATCAGAACGCTTGTGCAGCGCGCGACAAGGACAGAGCCAGGCTCTGGAACGTCCTCCTATCAGTGGGTTCTGCTCTGTTTTCTGGTTCCTTGATTAGTACTTAGCACCCGTTTTTACTAAAAAAAGTACTTAGCGGCAGTTAATGCACCATCCTGCCAATTGTTTATGCGTCAAGTAGAATGCTTAATTTATTGGCGGCACACAACTGATTTCGAGCTCGTGGCGGCGCAAGCAAGTCCTGTGATCCTGTAGGCAAAAGGATCACAATTAACGAGCTTTGATCAGTGGCTAACCTAAGAAAACTCGAGATCAATCAAGAACAGCAAGAACAGACACAAAAATTGGGAACCGCACGATGGCGACAGGGTGACAGCACCCCTTTTCGCTTTGAACTGAGTCTGATACAATGCACGATTACAATGGACTAAGCAACTGCTATCAAGCCTATACTCAGCTATTTATACCATAGCTTTTACAACACATGCTTGCTTAATGAAAACTAGCTAAACATGGATACAAAGTGCGCTCAGAAACAACCGCCGTTGCCTGAGGCGCGCTGGACGCGCTCACCACGCTCCCACATTCTCCAATTTGAACCAGCGTTCCCGCTCACCTTCTCCTGCTTCCGGCTAACCACCTTCACCAGTCGACAGGTGCACAAACTGGATTAACCCAACAGACTCCCCCTTAAGCCTGCTGTGCACCGATCATCCGCGACTCGAACAAGATGTGTCATGATTGCAAACTTGCTGGCTGCCATCGGCTTTGTCAGAATATCTGCCTTCTGATCATTTGTGCCAATCTTCTTCACAATTATTTGCCCTCTTTCAACACACTCTCTGATGAAATGATACTTGGTATCAATATGCTTGCTGCGTCCATGAAACACTGGATTTTTCATCAAAGCAATGGCAGAGGCGTTGTCAACATAGATTGTCACCACCTTAGCCTTCGTTGAGGTTAACTCTGCTATCAGACTTCTTAGCCAGAGAGCCTGCATAGCTGCCCCAGTAGCTGCCATAAACTCTGCTTCACATGATGACAAGGCTACTGTCTTTTGTTTCTGAGAACACCAAGTGATCACGCACTCATTCAGATAGAACACCATTCCTGCAGTACTCCTCCTTCCTACCAGATCAGTTGCATGATCACTGTCTAAAAACCCATTCAGGATCTCCTGACTGCCTTCCTTTGTGTACACAAGCCCATCATCCACTGTCCCCTTCACATACCCGAGAATTTGTTTAATGGCTTTCCCATGCATAACAGTGGGCCTCTTCATGTATTTGCTCACTATTCCTACTGAATAGGCAAGATCAGGCCTTGTATGTAACAAATACCTTAGGCACCCAACCAAGCTTCTGTACTCCTTCACATCAACTTGATTTCCTTTCTTATCCTCATGCAACTTTGTTCCTGGATCCATTGGAATCTTGACTGCATTGCATTCTGCCATACCAAACCTGGTAAGGACCTTCTTGGCATAACCAGCCTGTTTCAGAGTAAGAGAATCATCCTGTTGATCTACTTCCAAACCAAGATAGTAAGAAAGCAACCCCAGATCACTCATTTCAAACTCACTCCTCATCTGTTCTTTAAACTTCTCAATTTCATGTGCCTCACTTCCTGTGATCAACAGGTCATCAACATAGACCCCCAACATAAGAGTTGCAGCACCAACTCCTCTTTTGTACACTGCCTGCTCATTAGCACACTTGGTAAACCCCAACTTCTTCAAACTCTTATCTAGTTTGATATTCCATGCTCTAGGAGCCTGTTTGAGCCCATACAGTGCTTTACTCAACTTTAGAACATGTTGTTCCTTTCCCTTCTTAGCAAACCCATCAGGTTGTGCAACATACACCTCCTCCTCTAATTCTCCATTGAGGAAGGTTGTTTTGACATCTAGATGATGCACTTTCCACCCTCTCGTTAGTTGCAATTGCCAAAATTACCTTCATTGTATCGTATCGTCCGCAACAGGGCAAAAACTTCTTCATAGTCAACTCCTTGTTTCTGCACATAGCCTTTTGCAACCAATCTGGCTTTGTGCTTGATGATTTGTCCATCTGCATATCTCTTCAATTTAAAGACCCATTTGAGCCCTATAGCTTTGTGGCCAGCGAGGAAGCTTTGACAATGACCATGTTCTATTCTTCTCTATTGATTTCAGTTCACTCTTCATTGCTTCCATCCACTCTGGACTACCTGCTGCCTCACTGAAGCTAGTTGGCTCCCTAGATTCTGCCAGTAGAGCTTCTCCCTCTTCTGAGTCACTCAACTCCACCTCCTCCGTATTTTCATAGATTTCATCTAAATTTCTGTAATTTTGGGGTTCTTCATCTGACAAATCATCATACAATTTATCACCTCCATGAACATCTGAGTGTGAACTCTCACCCAACTGACTTGTTCCTACAGCTCCCATGTTGGACTGCATTGCTTTGGTGATTTGTTCACCATCCGCAACAGACTGTGTTGCCCGGGTGTGTGTTCTCCCACTACATCGACTATGGCACCTGACCATCATCATCACCGATTGTCTCCCAATCATAACTGTGATGTGGCGGCTCTTCCTCCAAGTGAAATTCCATCACTCTATTAGTGCCTACACTTTCAGTCCACCTCCAGTCAGCTGATTCTTCAAATATCACATCTCTGCTCACAACAATCTTCTTACGCACGACAGGATCATATAGCCTATGAGCTTTGCGGTTTCTTCCACCCCAAAGTAAATCATCTTCTAACTCCTCGCCATCAAGCTTCTTTGGGTGTGGTATCGTTCTGCTTTGCATGAGCCAGATAGCCAAACACCTTTACATGCCCAAGGTGTGGTTATCCATTCCATGCTTCAAAAGGAGTTCTCTCCCCCATAGGCCTAGAAGGCAGCCTATTTAATAGATATACAAAGATGTCCGACAAATGAAACTTTCCTAGAACTCTCATCCCCTTCATCATAGATCTTGCCATGTCCATAACTGTTCTGTTCCTCCTTTCCACCACTCCATTCTCGTTGTGGTGTATGTGGAGCTGTCCAAATGTCTTTTAACCCCTACACCTTCACGTACATTTGCAAAAATTCTAGACAGAAATTCCCCCTCCTCCGTCGGATCTCAAGGTTTTAATATTTTGACCATGTCTTTTCGTTTCGCCAGATATTTCACAAATGCATCACATGCCCGATCTTTACTCTTCAAAGATATACACATGCATCCATCTACTGTAATCATCCACAAGAAGCATAAAGTATTTGTTGCCACCAGGTGTAGCTTGAGTTATTGGGCCACACAAATCAACATACACCAATTGCAACTGCTTTTCTGCTCTAAAGCTTGTTGCTCTAGGAAAGGATGCCCTTGTCTGCTTCCCTGCCAAACGCCCATGACACACCTGATCTGGATGTTTCACCAATGGCACCCCAGCAACCATCTTCTTCTCCCCCAGCATTCTTAGAGCTTTAAAATTCACATGCCCTAACCTAGCATGCCACGGCCAAGCCGGCTCATCAATCTTTCCCATCAAACAAACTGCATTGGCTAAACTCGTCTCAATTTTATACATTATGTTGACAGTTAATTCTACTTACTCATAACCAGCCGCTTAGACACCTTATCAACAAATTTCAATGAAATCATCATCAAGCAACACTCTAAAGCCAATTTCAGTTAGCTGACCCTGATCGATCGATTAATTTTCAACTTGGGAATGTAAAACACATCATGCAGCAGCCATTGATCTTTCCTACTCTTGCACTGGAAAAGCACAGAACCCTTCCCCATGATCTCTATCGGCCGACGCTGTCATGGAAGCTATGTCCGAAATTAGAGGAGCACCCCCGGCGGCGATCCAGGGAGGCGTCGCGATCCGTCCCCCCGTCTAGGCCGTCATCATCGACGTTCCAGGCCAGCATCGCCGGCGACCAATCGGTCACGGCGCCCACGCCCTACCTCCGACCTCCGATCGTTAGCAGCCACCGCAAATCGCCGGTTAGCCGCCACGGCGCCGTCGACCACATTTTCGTTAGGGGAGCGCCGCTTAGGAACTCTCAATCGGGATCGTGTTTTTCGGTGTGTGCCTAAGTCCAGCCGGCTGCACATCATTTTTCCCCTCGGTCCAAAGCCATGGCTGCGCGATCGGGAGTGGATCGCCGGGTGTTCCGTAGCCAATTTCGGCCGACTGATGCAAAACCTCAACCCGACGGTGGAGGAGGAAGATGTAGCGTAATTCGAAGATGATGAAGATGTTGCCGCCTGGTCGGTGAAGGAATGGGCACTTGTTCGGTAAGGTCCTTCGCTGACGGTGGTTTTACTGCCACCACGATTTATCAGGCCATGAAGCCAGCCCGGGGGTAATCCCTATGGTCTAAAGATCGGTCGATAGGCGAAGGAGGAAAAAATCTCTTTATTGCGGAATTCAATCTGCAACCGCACATGGAGCGTGCATTGGGGGCTCGCCATGGATGGTGGGTCGACATGCCCTCGTTGGGGGAGGACGAAACCTTCCCACCCCCCTAAGGTCGGTCCATGAAACCCCAGCTGGAAACGATGCGAAGGGAACAAGATTCGCTTAAGGGGTCGAATGTTCAGGGATTCGGTCCTAGCGCTCTACGAAGCTTGAGGGTAAGGGGCATGGAGCCCGAGGGTTTAGGGTTTAGGGTTTAGGGTTTAGGGTTTAGCGAGGCAGGACGAGGTGGAGACTTTCGCCCACGGCGACGGCGAACACCCAACGGCTAAGACTTGACTTCGGGCGGGTAGCGCGCCGCGGAAGACGAAAAGCCGAGGCATTCGGCTATGGAAGCCGAATGCCGCGCCTTCGTCGAACGGAGATTGTGTATCACTGCTCGCGGCTCAATGTGTTGGCATTCGCCCGACACACCGAGGATCGAAGATTCGCCCGACGCGCCCGGGTTGAAGCATTCGCCCGTGACGGCCGAGAGATTGCGCCCAACACGGAGGCCGACGATCGGTCAAGTTTGGCGAAGTGCTTTGGATTGAGCCCCGGGGTGGCGACCGCGCGGATCCCCGAGGTTTCGCCGAGGGGTCGGAAGTAGTCGCATCCGGCGAGGTTGGAGGGTCCGGCGGACGAATGTTCATCGGTTTTTGTCTTGCAGCGTTCGCGTTCCAACATCGAGTGGCCCCCCAAAGGGGCGGGAGGGATCGCAAGGCCGGAAAGGACCGTGGCGCCCCTAGTTCGGTGGGGCGTGCCAGGGACTAGGGTTGGTAGGAGGATATAATCAGAATTGTAAAAGTCTACGGACTATAAATAGACCCCCAAAGGGGCATTGTAAAAGGGGCACAGAGTGAATTAATAAATGAGAGACAGTTGACAAGCTCTTTCGTGCGTCAGTTCGAGTTAAGTCGGGCATTTAGTCCCACCAGGGGGTAGCCCACTCCGGAGCTACTCCAACATTGGCGCCCACCGTGGTTGAGCAGCAACCCATGGCTCCCGTGGTGAGGAAGACCCAAGGCGGGCGCCGGGACCGCCGGATCCCTCCCCGGGATCATCCGCGATCCTCCACCGAGACCGCCACCCCGCCGGGTCGTGGCAAAAAACAGGATGCAGCCACCGCCCCAGGGGCGGTGACGGGTCAAGGTCCTTCCGCCGTAGCAGGTGCCGAAGCTCAAGAAGAGGAGGAAGATTCAGAAGAGGAACAGCCTCAAGAACGCGAAACAACATGTAATGAGTAGGAGCAACGCCCAATCTAACAGAGTTGAGCCTCGCAAGCTGAGCTCGAGAGTTGAGGGCCCGTGAGGGACGCAATGATGAAAGGAGAGGCAGCTAGGCGAAGGGAGGATTCACTCGTGAGCGCTTGAGGCTCGCCTAAATCGAAGGAAAATCAAGCTCGGTGAAATGGCACGCTTGGAGAAAAACGCAAAGACCATCCCGTGGAGGAGCGACAATGAGTTTCGTCCTCTGAGGGGAGATTGATTCGGTCTCCTCGCCGAGTTACAAATGCTAAGCCCATGGCCAATCAGGTACAAGCCCGCATCGCCATCGCTCAACGGAAATCCGACCCAAGAAAGTTCATCGCAAGCTATGAAGCCGTGGTACATTCGGCAGGGGGGGGATTCGGTCACCCTAGCAAAATCACTCATAATGGCGGTGGAAGACATTGCGCATGAATGGTACATTGCCCTTCGTCCACTATCCATAAGAAACTGGAAGCAGCTGAGAGAACAATTGATCATCACGTTTGAAGGCTTCCAAGCCTTAAAAAAGGGAACCAGAGATTTCTTGAAGCTCAAGCAGGAAGATGGAGAATCACCGACATAGTACCTCGAAAATATAGTACGCCGTGCTCGGGGGCCTTATGTATCGATGAAGTTGTCATAGCAGCGAAGAATTGAAGGCATGGCTATAGGTCGGTCTCGCCGCCTAGCTAGACGAGGAGGAACCCAAAACCCTAACCGAGCTATACGATCGATCAAGAAGTTCGCCAAGTCCGAAGAAGGCCCGAAAAAGAAGAAAGGCAGCAAGAAAGGACGAAAAACAACAATCGCCGCAACCAAACATAAACAACAGCCAAAAGTCGGCAAGACCCCCGACCTATCAACAACGTGCGGGAAGATTCATCTCAGACGGCCGAACCCAGTCAAGAACCAGGATCCGGGGACGCCTCAAACGCTAGAGCGAATCAGCCCAACCGAGGTGGCCGAAGTTCAAGGGGCAGAGGTCGCGGAAGAGGCCGGGATGGCCCGAGGGTACCATATTGTTTAAATCCTCGCGGCGAAAACATGGGTCATTCGGTCGAGACGTAAGTATGGGCGAATGGCCAAAGAACAAATCAAAGGACGAAAGTTCACGGGGTAGTCGGGCTCCAAAGCACATGTTCAACATGAGGGAACCGGCGGCGCCCCCAATGCATACCGGTTACCACGCCCAAGCTAACCGCCCGCCTCCGTTAGTGCAGCGGGCCCCGCACTTCCGGCTCACCATCATCGGTACTCACGGAACTACCGGGTTACATCCCTCGGCATCGGCCTCCATCGATGGCGGCATCCTCCCCGGCAAACCCGGAAATGCCCGCAGCCAGAACTCACACTTGAAGCCCGAAAAGTAGTCGTGAAAAATAGGACCGTAAACTCGGTACTTCCGTCAAAAGGTCACATCTATGCAATCACAAAGCGGATCCAATCTCGAGCACGAGAACAAAAGAGCCGTAAGAGACTACGTGAGAAGAGTCCACACCGCGACACCGAGACTACCACCGAAACAGCCAACATGGTCGATGGTTCCAATCACTTTTAAACGAAAGTGACTTTCGGCTAAGGGACTACCCCCATACAGATGCATTCGTAGCAACTGCAAATGTGGGCAAGTTCACGCTTCATAACATCCCGATAGATAACGGAAGTTCCGCGAGATATTCTCGCTCATTAAGACATTTTAGAGCATGGATATGGAACGAAGAACATTACAACCAGCGGAAACGCATTATTTGGTTTCGAAGGGAGAAGGATAGATGCCATTGGGAAAAAGGACATCGCGTAACCTTCGCGAGGGTTGGCTTATGTCGAACTGAAATCATAACATTCGACGTAGTCAACATCGATTATCCCTACACAAATGATATTCGGCAGGAGGAGTCATAAGCAAGTTCGACGCGATGATCAAACAAAGTTTCCTCTGCATGAAGATACCCTCCCCATTCGGCGTCATTACCGTATGGGGAGATCAGGAAGCAGCCCGGAAGATAGATGCGAAACCAATACCGGGATATAGCATGATCAACGAGGTAACAGAGGCCGAAAGAGAAGATGACGACAAAGAAGAGCCGTAACCAAAAGCCGAAAACCAGGGAGCCGAAAGTAGAATCAGCCGAGTCCACGAAAAAGGTCCCAATATCAACCACGGGACCTGAAAGGGAAATCATAATCAGCTCCGAACTCCAAAATGGGCGAAGCAGCCCAAATTGTCCGCGTTCCTCGACTCCAACTTCGACGTATTCGGCTTGGTCGTGAAGACCCGGAAGGAGTAAGCGAAAACTTGGCTCAACACAACCCGAGTGTAGCGAAAAAGGAAACCTAAAAAGCAAAGGCCGAAAAAGCATTCTCAAGAAGAAGTGCGGCAGAAGAACCGCCGAAGTCCGAAGACTTTCGGACGCTAGGGAGTAATCAGGCCGGTTCGGTACCGAAAGTGGTTAGCAAATGTGGTCATGGTGCGTAAAAAGACATCAAACCCCAACATCAAGAAATGGCGAATGTGTGTAGATTTCAATCGACTTAAACAAGGCATGTCCGAAAGATCCATATCCTCTCCCCGGGATAGATACCCTAATCGACTTAGCATCGTCACGCGAAAGAATGAGTCGCTTTCATTTGTTTCTCCGGTTATCATCGATACATCCGAACCTCGAGGACGAGGAGAAGACAAGCTTCATAACTCCAGGGGGGACTTATTGTTTCAAGCTTAATGCCCGAAGGCCTGAGGAACGCCGGATCCACCTTCTCCAGAATGTCGGATGAAGTGTTCAGGGAGCAAAAGAAAAAGAAGAACCTCGTAACATACGTGGATGATATAGTAGTCATCAGCAGCTCGAAAGAGTCACACATCGGTGACCTAAAAGAAACCTTCACGAATCTAAGGCGAAGTGGGCTCAAGTTAAACCCGGAAAAAAATGTATCTTCGGCATCACCAAAGGCAAGATGTTGGGGTGTTTAGTATCAGCAAGAGGCATAGAGGCGAATCCGGATAAGATCGCGGCAATCATAGACATGAAGCCCCCGGATAGCGAAAAAAAGTCCAACGGCTTACCTGGACGATTAGCGACCTTGAGCGAGTTCATATCAAGGTCAAAAAAGGGCTACCCTTCTTCAAAGTACTAGCACGCATTTCAATGGGGACCTGAGCAACAAAAAGCTTTCCGTGATCCGAAAAGATTACCTTACCAACGACAACCATGTCGAAACCATCCCCCCCGAAGGCGGTCTTATTACTTTACTTGGCAAAGATCACCAGTTCGCGGTCGGCGCCCGTTGTTGGCATTTGTTAAGTGCTAAAAGAATATGAAGGATTCTCGCAGTTTACGCAAACACCTACCATTGTAGCTTTTTCCTAGGATGAGTATTCTAGAGTATCAGATCCACAGGGGAAGCTTTGGCTAAAGAATCTAATAAGTCACAATCATGTATTCACTGACTTAGCAAACCACTAGACTATAGTGAGGGGGTAAATGTTAAAGGATAAATAAGCATAAAATAATAAGCTACTCAAGTTATCAAGGAATTACTAAACTAATCAAGAGGTCAAAGGGACAGATCAAGGTTCCTAGATACTTCTCTATTACTTAGGTTCTATGATAGCAATTATACTAATGCACTTTGGAGCAAAGGGTCCGTCCCAACTCTTGAAGTAGACTGGGAAGAAGGTAGTTGGGAGAAGGCTGCCAAAAAGCTCTACTTAAAATACCAATCCGAACGTGTTGGACTACACGTGCCTTACAGAGTCAAGTCACCCCCAGGGCTACACAACTATCCGTGGGATTGAAGCGCAACCTCGGGTAACCTATAGCCTAGACACCATATCTATACTATAGATTACTACTCTAGCTACCATGAATAACTAGAGTCCTCAATACGAAAGCAGAGATCCCATGCAATAGCATAACAACTATACTTAACCATATATAAAAGGCATGGAAGTGAATAGAGAAGATAAAGATATGAATCATAAGTCTTGTAGAGAAGATACAAAGACATACCATACTCTGAAGACATCTCCAGAACATGAGCATAGCTCCACTCTCCTTTACTCTTGATTAGATCTAAGTTAGATCTAATCTAGTTCTAATTACATGTCTAATCTATCTCTAATTACATGACTAATCTTCTTCTAATCTACTTCTAATTCACTAATCCCAGAGAGAGGTTATCCTTACATTGGGACACCTCTACAACTGAGAGATAATGAATAGAATGAGATAGAATGAATTAGGGTTTAACCCTGGGGTTAGGGGGTCTTCTTATATAGGCCTTGGCGATGAACGATAGCCCTTGGATCAAACTGACCTTGGCAACGGTGTAGATACAACCTCAAAGTCGGTTACAAACCGACCTACGAAGATGGGCTGGATTGAGCGCTTTAGCCCTGGCGGCCGGCCCAAATGAGATCAAGCGGCGCCCCGGTCGAGTCTCCTCTCGGCCTCTCGCCTCTTCCGGTGTCTTCTAGTATCTTCTAGAGTGTTTTTAGTTCACTTTTCGGGTTGAGTTACTTCACGGTCAAGGCTTGTCATCATATGTGAGATATATTCGGAACTTTCTACATTCTTCTCTCATTTATCCTGTTAAGTCCTCAGAAAAGTCATAAATCACCAAAGCTCGTGGAATTATGTTAGTTAGACCCCAGTCTATGTTGATTATTCAAATTATGCCCTTTTCTATGTTTAGTTGACTAGTAATATTATGCTATAACAGGTGTCAACAAGTTCCCCAAGCTTACCCTTTACTAGTCCCTAGTAAAAGCCAAACTTAGCAAAGGATCGGGAGTTGCTACAACGCTTTCACACCTTAAGAGTACACATGCTTTCAAACAAAATTTCTCTCTAGATAAGAATAAACTTTTCAAAATTTACCCATATTACCTCTTACCTTTTGGGGCTTATATCTTTTTTTTTAATCTTGGGTAATTGAAAGATAGAACAATTAAGTCGAACACTATATCTCAAATTCTTTTGTTCAACTGTCCCTTCCGAGTTTTTTTTTGGTTTTCAAATAAAACTCAAAGTTCCTCAAGTATGACTCTCTCTAATCTCTCATTTATGGTATTTGTGGATCCTCACTTAGGCAATAATGTTGTGTTGCCTTTCTCTCATAGTATGTAATATTTTTTTGGTTAAGGTAGTAGCACACTATGCCTTCTTCTCTCTCACCCTATATCTAAGGCTTATATATGAAGTTCATAGGTAGGAGAAAATAATTTATTTACTTACTAAGCATATATTGTAAATTCAAGCAATGGATCCAAAGATACAAGTCACACTGATCAAGTGGTGCATGTGTATGGTGGATAGAATATAAATGGTAAAGAATGTAGTAGAGTATGTAGTGAAGTGAATAGAATAGATAGGGAAATCTTACTTTTGCTCCTTTTAGGAATCTTCTCTCTTTTTGATTTGGAAACTTTATAGAGAACCTGGGTTGTATCTTTTTCTTTCTTTATTTTTCTTTTTTAGAGAGGTGGGCTCTCACTGGCCCTAGACTTTTGTCTTTTATTTCCTCTCTTTAAAGATGTGGGTTCTACTCACCCTCGGACACTTGTCTATTTTTTTATCTTTATTTTTTTTAGAGATGTGGGCTCTACTCGCCCTCGAACACTTGTTCATTTTTCATCTCTTTTTTTAGGGAGGTAGGCTCTACTCGCCGTAGGACTTTTGTCCATTTTTCATCTCCCCTTTTTTTTCTTTTTTTTTCTTTTTTCTTTTTTTTTAGAATAAAAATATAACCCATCTCTCTTTTGCAATAACTTTTGAGAGGTATAAATATAATGGAGCTTTTGTAAGATATTGGCTAGCAATGAATGAGTGGATGGGTGTTTATATATAGTGAATGTATATGGGTGATGCGTACTTCCGGGATGGAAATAGCATATGTATAGAGTGGAATGGAATGAAATGAAATGAGTAGAGTATACATGATCAGCATGACAAGTTTCTAAGGGTCGACAAAAGATTGAACAAACTCAATGCAAAAGCAAGCAGCCTATATATATTTTTTCAAAAGGTTTTCCTATTCTAAATAGCATGTATATATGGCTGTGGTAGGAGGTTCACACTCTTGTCACACGAGGAACTTATCATGTGCATTTTCAATTTTCAAAATATAAATCTTCGAGAAATCTAGTATCACTAGGAGTAAGATAAATAGTAGCTCAAACTCTCATATATCATATCCGTTAATTACCTAGACTTCAGAGCAAGCATTTGCAACCCATAGGTTTCAGGTTCAAAGCAAATCTCAAGTCAAAGCGGTTGCATTTAAAAGCTCGAGAGAAATTAAGCGTGAAAGGTAGGTACTTGAAAGGAATTACGACGGACAACTATTCATCATCTCCAAAGCTAGAGATTATCTTCAGAGTTTATTTTATTCTCACACTCTAATAAAGACTCTTTAATAAAAACTATATAGACTCTTTTTATTTGATTTCCTTAGTTATGCATCTTTTTATTTCTTTCTAATAAAGCAAACAAATATAGCTAATAGTAAATAAGATAAAGGGATACTTATCTCGGATACATGGGGGTTGCACTTCCCCAAGCCGGATGTTGACATAGTCTTCAATGTTCTTGATGGTTGGAAGTAGAGGTAGATAGTGATGGTGGCTGATTGATCTTCTTTAACGCTAGACACCATGTGTGTCATGTCTCTCTTCCTTGGGATCTCGCTGAACTCAAATAGACAACAAAGCTAGTGGAATTTGATTAAGCATTAGGGGTTAGCCACGTTGCTTCTTATCTGTCTAAAATCTTTCAAAGAAGATTAAATATTTTTGGAATTTTCTATGCAAATAAGGATGATGATGTATGCATATTTATTTTATTTTTATGCCACCACAGTAAATATCCTTGTGGGTTGTTATACACCACAAAAATTACTTACATGGGGCTTAGAGTTTTTTTTTCTAGAGAATATGCAACAAACAAACATTTATATATATTTTTTTTTCTTTTCTAATGCAAAGCTTGTGCTAAAATATAAATATGCTAAAGGAAAATAATTATGCATCGTAATAAGGTAAATATGGATAACTACCGATCTTATCTTTTCGGCGATGGTTCGGTGTTTTAAGTCCTCTGAACGAGACTCCTTACCTTGTTGTTTCCTTGAGTGTATTATCTGATCTTGATGGTTGTGCTCCTTAAGATGGTGAAGGATGGCATCACCCATGTTCTTTTGCCTTATGAGTTGGAGTGAAACATTGATGTAAGCAGCGTCTTGTTTAATGTGCATGCTTGTAAGACATTCACTTGTTGAATTTTGGAGAGACTGATAGGCTTCTCCACCTTTTTGCTAAAAAGTGTGTCCCGCTTGCAAAATCATGGTAGAGATCAAGTGCATGAGCTCATTTGGTGGGAAAACACCAACGTAACCAAAACTTCATTCATTCTTCTCTAACCATAAGCACAGCAAACAAGATAGAGTTGATTTATTATACTTTTCTTAAACCTAACTTGGGTGACAAGATCAGAAGATTGAGCATGATTGTTTGTGATTAAAAACATTCGATAAATCAAATCACGCTCGTTGACTCTTGGTGGGTTTTCTTATCTAAAACACCAAAGGCATGATTATGATTATGTTCTTCCAAAACAAGGCAAGCAAAATTCTGGTTTACAAGATTAAGACTACGAGATCAAGAAAATAATGGTAGGAACAACTAAAGAAACAAAACATGTTGAGCTAATGAAGTTGGATCGGGCAAGGTTGTCACTCTAACATGTTTGGTTCTTTATTTATGAACAAGCCATAATTAAGGTAAAGCTTAACTAATGACAACTTACCTTAAGATGTTACCTTATTATTGGAGTGTGATGACATCGTAACACCTTCTCGGTGGTCCTTCTCTTCTTCGCTTTCGAAGCTTTCCTTCTTTGGCCTCTTATGTATCTTGCTCCTCACTTGTCTCTTTTATTGCATCGTCCTTTCTTTCTTGTCTTTAAATTGTGCTTAGACCTTTTTTGCTCCTCTCATGATTTTATTCCTATAATATTAGTTGACAAATGATACCCAAGGAATACAAGTAATTTTAAACAAGGGTAGAATTGTTATGGAACTTAAGGTTGCTTTTATGCCAGAAGAAGTTTTGATTGGAAATTTTATATGCTCACCATTACTTTTTCTCTAGTTGGAAATTTTATGATATCTTAAGTTTGATTTTGATGTATGACATTTATTAACCAAACAAACTTAGGAAGATAAAGTAATTGTGAGTAGAGGTATTGCAAACCAAATGTGTCAGAGTGACGAAAGCTTGAGTGTAGAGGAGGTGTATGTCGGATGATCTTTAGAGGAGTCGACCTTCCTCCCCATGCTCGAGCCTTCCTGTCACTTGACACTTTTAAGTGTGAATGCTGAACCGTCCCTAATCGTGTGTTGTAATCACCATGTCCTTAGACGTTGTTCATCCTTTGTTCCCGCAAGTTTAGTGACCAAGAATACCCGAAGGGAACTTGTCCTAGGAACATGTTGCTGCTGTTTTCTTTAGCTTGAGCCTTCATGTGCTCAGAGATATTTTTTTTTATAGAGAACATAAGACAAAGGTTGTATACAAAAATGTGATTTATATTCACTTACCTGTCTTTGATGTTCTCGTGGCCTGTTGCTTTGTCCATTCACTTCTCGAGTGAGAGTTTCTTCTTAGATCATGTTGTATGACACTCTTCTTCATTGAATAGACATAGCACAGATCCTTTCCCTGCAAAATATTAGTGGACACATACCCGAGGGAAAATACAACATGATTGAAGCAGGGATTGTTGTCCAAAGTTCATAAGATCTCATCTATGCTAATGAGAAAGTGGTTCTTTGATTACCTTAGCACAGATTTTATTTATTCATGTCTTAAAACACTTTTTTTTTATGACTGCACTCGCATGTGGATCAAGGCAAAGGTAACTTGTAACAAAAGAGAGCGAATGATTTGATACTTACAATTCTTCCGTCAATGAGCCGTGTCTTTTGCACAAAGTTTAGAGTTCATCATATGCCTTGCTTCATCTCTGATCTAAGTTCATCTCTTGACTTACCCGAATTGGATTTGAGAGTTTTCTGCATGGGTTAGTCCAACACAATAACCAATGTCTACGCAAGCAATTCTTAGTTCAATAACTAAACTAGACTCCATGTCTAATTCAATTAAGGAAGGCCGTTTAACCTAAGCACCACGCTTAATTTAAAAAGCCTTTAGAAACACCCTATTTGCAAATAGAAGCATTCCCAAACCAAAGCATACTATAGTAGAAAAGGATAGCATCAAAGCGCTATAGAGGTTTATCTAATTAGAGATGAAAGAGCATGATCATGGTAAGATTTGTTTTTTTTTAAAAAAATGCAAACATGGATGGATGCACCTAAACTAAACATGCAATGGATCTACTAAGCAAAAACATAAACTAAGTGGAGTGAATGCATGAGTTGATCAAGTAAACATGCAATGCAATGCAAGAAATTAGATGTCAACTACTCAATTAATTTATAGTCCATGAGCAAGACTTTCTCACCTTTTAATCATACTTACCACGATGTGTAGCTTCTTTGTACGTCACTTGATATGTTTTCATTGAATTCATGTGACAAATTCTTTTCTCCAATCTATACATGGTTAGAAGATTTTATATATATTAAAAGAAACATACCTTGAGATAGCAGGGTTCCAACGGTGATGAATCTTGAAAGATCGTGCACCCCAGGTTCTTCAATCTTACTTCTTTCCTTATCTTGTGGAATCTTGTCGGAAGATCGCAACGACATTTTCCGTCCCTGTCTATTCCACACTCAACGTAAACAGGGTAATCCTACTAAAGCTAGTGATAAACTAAATTAGCGCACATCATGATCATTATTAAAAATCTTTTAGGCCAATTGCTTCCCCGGCAACGGCGCCAAAAAAAGCTTGTTGGCATTTGTTAAGTGCTAAAAGAGTATGAAGGATTCTGCAAGCGCACAGAACACCTACCATTGTAGCTTTTCCCTAGGATGAGTATTCTAGAGTATCGTATCCACAGGGAAGCTTTGGCTAAAGAATCTAATAAGTCACAATCATGTATCCACTGACTTAGCAAACCACTAGACTATAGTGAGGGGGGTAAATGTTAAAGGATAAATAAGCATAAAATAATAAGCTACTCAAGTTATCAAGGAATTACTAAACTAATCAAGAGGTCAAAGGGAGAGATCAAGGTTCCTAGATACTTCTCTATTACTTAGGTTCTATGATAGCAATTATACTAATGCACTTTGGAGCAGCAGGTCCATCCCAACTCTCGAAGTAGAATGGGAAGAAGGTAGTTGGGAGAAGGCTGCCAAAAGCTCTACGAAAATACCAATTCGAACGTGGTGGACTACACAGCCTTACAGAGTCAAGCCACCCCTCGGGCTACCACAACTATCCGTGGGATTGGGCGCAACCTCAGGGTAACCTATAGCCTAGACACCATATCTATACTATAGATTACTACTCTAGCTACCATGAATAACTAGAGTCCTCAATACGAGCGGAGATCCCATGCAATAGCATAACAACTATACTTAACCATATATAAAAGGCATGGAAGTGAATAGAGAAGATAAAGATATGAATCATAAGTCTTGTAGAGAAGATACAAAGACATACCATACTCAAGACATCTCCTAACATGAGCATAGCTCCACTCTCCTTTACTCTTGATTAGATCTAAGTTAGATCTAATCTAGTTCTAATTACATGTCTAATCTATCTCTAATTACATGACTAATCTTCTTCTAATCTACTTCTAATTCACTAATCCCAGAGAGGTTATCCTTACATTGGGACACCTCTACAACCGAGAGATAATGAAGAGAATGAGATAGAATGAATTAGGGTTTAACCCTGGGGTCAGGGGGTCTTCTTATATAGGCCTTGGCGATGAACGATAGCCCTTGGATCAAACCGACCTTGGCAACGGTGTAGATACAACCTCAAAGTCAGTTACAAACCGACCTACGAAGATGGGATGGATTGGGCAATCGTGAGCCCGGCGGCCGGCCCAAATGAGACTGGCGGCCGCCAGTCGAGTCTCCTCTCGGCCTCTCGTCTCTTCGGTGTCTTCTTCGGTATCTTCTAGAGTGTTTTAGTTCACTTTTCGGGTTGAGTTACTTCACGGTCAAGGCTTGTCATCATATGTGAGATATATTCAAACTTTCTCGCATTCTTCTCGCATTTATCTCGTTAAGTCCCTCAGAAAGTCATAAATCACCAAAGCTCATGGAATTATGTTAGTTAGACCCCCGGTCTATGTTGATTATTCAAATTATGCCCTTTTCCATGTTTAGTTGACTAGTAATATTATGCTATAACAGGTGTCAACAGCCGTCCTGGTTGAAGAGAAAGAACAGGATAACAAGCTCAAGCAGTTTCCCATATATTATGTATCCGAAGCCCGTTCAGCAGCTAAGCTTAACTACTCAGAACTTGAGAAGATAGCTTACACGGTTTTGATGGCAAGCCGAAAGCTAAGGCACTACTTTCAGGCTCATAAGATTCGGGTTGTTTCCTCCCAGCCCCTGGAAGCCCTGTTCAAGAACAGCGAGGCCATAGGCCGGATAGGTAAATGGGCAGCCGAGCTCAATAAATTCGTGATCGATTTCGAGCCTGAGATCAGCCATTAAGTCCCAAGCAATAGCGGACTTCATAGCAGATCGGACCCCGGCGGCGAAGGCAATCCGTAGTCTTTGACGAACCCATCTGGACCGCATATTGTGACGGAGCCTCAGTGCGACAAAGGGGCCGGAGTTTCGCCATTCTCACGCCGCAGCGGGGACCATCCATCGATATGCAGCCAGGCTACAGTTTACAAGCACCAACAATACGGCCAAATATGAAGCGGTGCTACTGGCACTACGAAAGCTAAGAGCAATGGGCATCAAGAGATGCGTCATATGCACCGATTCGCAGATAGTAAGCGGACACTGCGAGAAGGAATACACAGCCAGGGAGCCGGTCCTAGTCAGATACTTACAAGCGGTAAGGGCAATGGAGAAGCACTTCGCGAGGTTTCTCCATAAGGTACATACCACGCAAACGAAAACAGAGAAGGCGACGAACTAGCAAAAAGCAAATGCGCTAGGCATTCGACCCCTCCGGCGTATTCTTCCAACAACTTTCGACCAAAGCAATCAGAGAAGAAGAAGAGCAACCAAAGGCCATTCATGCCATCGCAAGTCAAGACTGGAGAAGCCCCATATTCGCATTCTTGATAGGAACATTCGAACCTAAGTCCAAGCATGAACAACAAATAATGGAATCACGGACCAAGCACTACTCCATCATAAGAGGTGAGCTGCACAAAGATGGCATCGTAGCACCAAAGCTCAAGTGCATCGGCCACGAGAAGAAGGATCTAAAGCTCCCCGGATGAAATCCACGGAGGAATGTGCGAGCTCACGAGGGGACCTCATGAAATAGCCCACGAGCAATGAGACAAGGATTTTATCGGCCATCGGCAGTGAAGACGCAAAAGCAACCGGTGAAAACATGCGAAAAGCCGCCAAATGTTAAGCAAGAAGCAAACGCGACCGTCCAACCCCACCAGTCGATAGTGCCCACCTGGCCACTCCAACGATGGGGCGTGAGACATAGTAGGGCCACGCCAACAGCTCCAGGCAATGTGCGATTCGCAGCCGTGGCTCTCGAATATTTCACCAAATGGATAGAAGCAAGACCTCTAGCCAGAATCACATCAGCAACTCTGATCAGTTTCGTCTGGCAGCAAATAATCTGTCATTTCGGGGTTCCGTCCTACATCACAGTGGACAACGGCAAGCAATTCGACTCAACAGAGTTTCGGAACTTTTGCGAGGAGCTTTCGATCAAAGTGACTTTCGCCTCAGTTTATCACCCGCAGAGCAATGGGGCGGTCGAAAAGGCCAACGGCCTAATCTTCTCAGCCGTCTCTAAATCTCTGTGGGACGCAAGCAAAGGAAAGTGGCCAACCGAGATGACCATTGCGGTTTGGGGCCACAACATCTCCAAGTCCCGAGCAACCGGGTTCACTTCGTTCGTCTCCTTTATGGGGAAGAGGCCATAACTCCCGAAGAGCTCAGACTCGCCTCGTTTCGCACACAAATAGCTGATATAACAGAAATCCAAAGGTTTGTAGATGCTGACACATCTGAATTCCGAAAGTTGCAGGCAGCGAAAAACCTCGACAACTACCACAAGGAGACCCAAAGCTGGCGGGACAAGAAAGTCTAGCGCAAGAACATCTACCCGTGTGACCTCATCCCGATTCGGCATGCGGACAAGCAAGGCAAGCTGCAATCACAATGGTACGGGCCCTTCGTCGCCACGCGAGCATGGTCAAGCCCGGGTGTTTCGCTCAAGACGTAAGAAGGCGGCGAAACTACACACACATGGAGCGCGGATAACCTCCGCGGGTTCTACGCGTGATGAATGCTCCTCGAAAACAGGAGTTGTAATCTTCGTTTTCTTCATCATGGTCTGTAATAAGTAACGTGACGAAACTACAATGGGCTGCGCTCTTTTTCCTCACAGGGGAAGCCCTTTCAAGGGTGTGTGAGATTTTTTAACAAGGCAACCCGGAAACAATCATCCGTGAAACCCCTTATAAAAAGTTCCTTTTCCCTAAACATGGTGTCAACATAGGAAAAGCCGAAAGCAAGAAGTGACTAAGTCACACTTGTCATATTCGGCGAAATTCATTCCCGAAAAAAGGTATATCTTTGAAGAGATCAGCAAACTAAGGCATAAAGCCGAAAAGACTAAGGTCGAAGGACCGAAAGTCAGGAAGAAGTCTGAAAGTGACAACTTCCAAAGCCGAGGCCAACAAGCCCGGATCATCCGAAGCTTGACCAAAAGGTCAAACCGGACCACAAGCGGTGAAACCCGCGAAACAAAGACAAATGAGGCCATCGCCAAAGCACACACCAAAAAGAAAACGGCCATTAAAAAGTCCATAAAAAGGACAGAGTAGGTGATCCCATTTAATGAAGGCTCAATCACAACGCACCTTCCAAGACCATATCCTCGGGCAATCGGGACAATAAAAGCCCGGGATATGGCAAGGACGGCAAAAACCACCATAAAAACGATACCCAAAGGCCACATACCCCTTAGAAAATACAGCTACAAGCTGTTTGGGGAATATCCTTAGTTAGCCACCAAGAGCAATGCAAGAGGGTTGCAGCCCCAAAAGAAGAGCCCAGGCTCACTAGGATTGAGAGGGATCGGGAAAGGATAGCCAAAGATTCGGCCACACGAGAAACAAATTTGAATAGTGAGTGGCTCGCAAATTGCCCACAAAATGTCTGTCATGAAAGAGCTTGTCGAAAGACAGTTCAACCATGAGGGAACCTTAAGGCCTAGCCCAGAAAAACGCCCGTGAGAAAGCGCCGCGCCAACTCTTACACTTCCATGATTACTCAAGGTGGTCGACAATATCCGGGTTTCAGCGAAACATCACCTCAACCCACCAACATCGAAATCCGAAGCAATCAATGCTCGTGAAACCCGAACAAAGATTCTCCATTGCACGAAGTCCATCCCCATCGGCAGACGCGCGATAACAAAGCCGGCCGAGTGTGCAAGAAGGTAGGCGAACGAAGGTCAAAGCACCGGCATTCGCCCGTGCCCGGCCACGTAACAATACCAAGCCCGGCCGCATATACCAAATTAGCTAGGAGAAAAGAGAAAGTTGTAGCCTCAAGATGGCCGAATGTGCAAGATATGTAAGACTAGGTCCCCATACGCAACAAGCGGCATGTACAATACCTAAGTCAAAGATAAAATTACTTTCGGCAAGGCACACAACTTTCGTTTCCTCGCAAAAGGGGGGAGGGGGTTTCTTGACAAGACAAAATCCTTCCGAGAAAACGAAACATTTCAAACCGAAAGCATCTATACACACGCTCACGAGAATCAAAGGCATCGTATACATGGCTAGCTCAGCCAAAGGTCCTTAACAGAATAATACCTATACCTAGGAGCCAAACTTCAGCGAGGTTCTTCTTTCATCTCCACTTTCGCTCAAGTAAAACACCACGAATCGATTCTCACGCCTAACGGAGGGAACAAAAGTGCTCCAAAAATCAAGCATTCGATGACCGCGACGAATGAGTCTCGACGGCGAGAAGTAAAGAAGTCGCCCATCCCGCCAGATAGCTTCCCAAATACCTAAGCCATGAAGCACCACTAACGCCGAATCCATCACGCTCAACATTCAAAGGAAGCAAGTCTTCCATAAAACCAGAGGTCCCCTCCTCGGGAACCTGCCAAAGGGTTCAACATCAATTTAACACAAGTATCATTACAGTGCATGGCCATTGAGGCCGAATCAGACAACCATTCAAACATCATCTACCCTATTTTCAGCAGAAGGCTGGGTTGCGTCGGCTTCCGGCTGGGCAGGAGGAGTCCCGGCGTTGGAGGGGCTCCCAGATTCGGCATGTGAACCCTGGCCGTCCCGCTCCCGGATGAACGCATGCACCTTGGCGCGAATCTCCTCCTTCTCTTCGGGATTCTGAACAGAAATATAAAGTCATTCGTCAAGAAATATCAACAAAGGGTCGAAACCCAAAAAGATAGCATCAAAACAAGAAAGTCAAACCGACCGAGGCTCTAGATTCGGCCGCATCGAACGAGCAAGATCTTTCCGCCCCTCTACCGAACTCCGCATAAAATCTGCCGGCCACAGGGAGAACCTCAGCCGGGGTCTTCCAATATGCGGCCGGATCCTCCTTCGGTTCTACGGCCTCCATATGGGGACACCCAAGCTCATGGAGGGCAGCACCGAATGCCCGAATGGTCTCCAAAGAGGCATAGCCTCTTCCGGTGTCCACCCGGTCATACGCTGCTACGAATCTCCCGTGACGAGCCATGTCAACCTCTCCCTATGGCTCAGCTCCGGCGACGGGCAGACTCATCGCCCGAAAGAAGCCAACAAACCGCTAAGGTCGAAACGCCCGCCTTCGTCTCGTGCTCGAGAGCATGCGAGACCGACCGATGAGACTTCTTTCGGCTGCAAGCTCAGCCTCCAAGTCTTTAATCCGGCTTCGGCCGGCGGCACTTCTTTTTCAGCCTTCTCGGCCCGAGCTCGGCCTTCCCTTTTTCGGCCTTAGCCGCCTTCAAGGTCTTAGCTAGGCTTTCGCTCTTGGCCTTCTCCGCCTCGAGGGCCTTGCGCCCCGCCCCTCGAACTTCTTTTCCGTGGTTTGGGCTATCAGCATAGAATGCGCAAAACAAACACCAAGAGCAAAAATTCAAGTCATTACTTAGAACGAAACCCACATTCGCGAGCTACAAGGCTTAAACCAAAAACTTACCCCTGAGGCATAAAAGTTGAGAGCATCAAAAGAAGTTGCGGCTCCGTTTTTCGCCAGCCCCTTCTGGTATGAGGGGCCGTGAAGGAGAAAGAGCAGTCTATGCCGAATCACCGCCTCCTCCGAGGGGAGAAGCGGCAAAGTATGCGGATCCACCTCGCCCACCACTCGGCGTCCGAATGTACTCCTAGACAACGAGCAAGCTTGTAAGTCTTCTCTCTTCGCGGACTCACCTCTTCAGGGGAGCTAAACCCGGAGTACACCACAGGCTCCCTAAAGTCACTGGAGGTGCTCCCAAGAGAGAGTGTCCCGTGGCCGAAAAGGATATCCTTGAACATGCCGGAAGTCTTGACAAACTCCCCGTAGAATCGAGACTTACCCGGGGCAGCCTTGGGTGACGAAGACGATGGAAGGGCGGTCGCCGGCCGGAGCCTCCCTTGCAGGATTTCTCGCTTTTGAAACCATGACATTCATAGTCGCGGCAGGTTCGCGCGCCAGCTTAACCGAACGAAGTTGGGGCCGGAAGACATTGTGTCCCCGGCATCCGCCAAAGTAGCCGGGGTCCTTCACACCTTTCCCTACCATATCCTCCGAATCGCCGGAGATGACCTCGCAACAACAAAAGTATGCATTAGTATCGCCGAAGTCACGCCTGTACGAAAGTAGACTTTAACAAAAATTAGTTGGCAAAAACACGACCAAAATCCCCCGAGAAGGAAAAGGAAAAAGTACCGAAGCAGAGGTAACAATGCCAAACAGACGAGTTCGGCCGAATGTAACCTTTCGCTACGCGGAACCGGAACCCTAGCCATTTCGCGACCTACCTCAACGTCCTTGGGCTCTTTTTCCCCCTCGTTGAGTTGTCTTACGTCTTTTTGCTCGCCCGGAGGAGCCAATCAAGAGCCACAGCTTTCCCGCGACAGGCCCCTCGCTCGTCTTTGCCTTTTCGCCTTAGCTTCCTCCTGGGGACAGCCGATGAGGATAGGGTACCTCCATAGCATCCAAAACTCTATTGATTCGGGCATTCTCGCCGATAATCTCGCAAGCCATGCTATACTCACATTTCGAAACTGATCCAAGAATCGCATCAGTTTCGTCCACCACAAATTCAAGAAAACTTTTCTTTGAATGAAAGCGCGCAGGAACGGCAGCTTGAACCACATTCGCTTTCATAATCATATCTCGAAGGATCGACAGGGATTCGTGACGAGAACTTAAGGGCCGAACCCCCATAGCAATCCATTCTTCGACCAGGTCACGTGTACTCTGCCTGGCCGAAGTCCCAAGGAAAGCCATCGTAGCCGCATCCCCATCGCGATCTTCAAGATAAGAAGCGTGACACTTAGCGCGTAGGGGGACCATCCTGCTCTCAAGAGCACTATGCATGGGCAGGCCGGAGGTAGATGCTTCGCCTCATTTCTCGGGCGCTAACACGAGCATAAAACCAGAATTGCGTCCCACCTTGACCACTTGTTACAAAAAGCGTCACGAAGGCTCCCTTTCGAATGAAAGTGTAAGCCCCGAACTGAACATAACAAAGGCTCCTTCGTCCGCATATCCCTAACCTTCTTCGGCTTCTTGTGAAGGGCATAGAACTCGCACGAATGTGTCAACACATAGGGGGCTCCCATCATTTTCATAGCCCGCACGAATGCCCCCATGCGAAGTGATAGCGTTCGATTGTCGATGATGAAACCGAGACCGAATCGGTCGAGGACACCTCCGATGAAACTATCCTCACAGGGCAAACGAAACCCAGCCTTGAAGTAGTCCTTGAAAACGAGTGCTTCACCAGCCCTCGGGATACGGAACCCTCTCCCCGTCCGAGCACGGCAAAACAGCCGCGTTCGTTGATCCATCAATCCCTTTCGCACATAGTCGCTTTAGAAACGCCTTCAGTGACACGTGAAGGTCAGGCCCAGTAGATCTCACGACGTACCGAAGGGCCCGGATTCTCCCCGGACCCCTTGGCAATAGAAAAACTTTCGTCATCTGATTCGTCCGGAGCCCCGTAAGAGGCTTCAAGATCCTCTTGCACCGAAAAGATCCGGATCCGGTTCTCGCCAAAACCCGTCCCTCCAACAGAGAGCCCTCGATGTCAACATCCGCCTCCACCCCATCCATAACTAGGGGACTAGTCGGACTGTCAGATTCGGAACCTCCTTCACTTTCGCTGGAAAACAGATGCGGGTTGATGCTCTGGAGAGGTTGCGCGCTGATCACTTTCTCTGCGCCCGGACCCAAACTCGATGAGCTGCTGGTAGATCCGGAGCTCTCGGACGAAGAGCCGGACCCCGAGGCAGCCGAACCAGATATTCTACCGAATCAACAAAACCTAGAATGCAAAAATAGAAAGAAAACGACGAAACCCTAAAATAAAAAGGGGGCGCACCCAACTCAACCGAATGAGAAAAACAAGAGAAGAAAGCTTACTTGAAAGGAGGAGCTAGCTGCCGAAAAGCCTTCGAACACCAAAAAGCTGAAGTAGCCGAAAGTTCGAGGCTCGAACACCGGAGGGCTTGGTGCGTCGAAGACAAATGAGCCGGAGAGGGAGGGTTCATCCACCCGACGCTGACCCCTTATAAAGGGAAAAAAAGACGTGGCCCGAGGCCATGTCCCATCCGCCACCTCGATGCGCAACCCGAGGCGGCGTCGTTTCGACTCCAAAATAATAATAATAAATAATAAAATTATATATACAACTAAATTACGACTGAATAATTTTTCCACCATCAACAATAAGAACATTCTCCGCATTCGCATCGAGGGGGGTTTCTTGAGGCCGAGAGGCCGATTCCAAGGGGAGGCCAGAGAAGCCACACCCTTGGCCTCGAGGGGCTACCGTTGGGGGGGAGGACGAAACCTGCCCACCCCCTAAGGTCGGTCCATGAAACGCCACCGAAACGATGCGCGAAGGGAACAAGATTCGGCTTAAGGGGTCGAATGTTCAGGGATTCGGTCCTAGCGCTCTACGAGCTCGAGGGTAAGGGGCATGGAGCCCAAGTGGCCCGGGGGTGTCGCGAGGCAAGGACGGAGGCGGAGACTTTCGCCCACGGCGGCCGAGCGAACACCCAACGGCTAAGACTTGACTTCGGCGGGTAGCGACGTGAAGACGAAAGCCGAGGCATTCGGCCGTGCAAGCCGAACGCTGCGCCTTCGTCGAACGGAGATTGTGTATCACTGCTCACGGCTCGAATGTGTTGGCATTCGCCCGACACGCCGAGGATCGAAGCATTCGCCCGACGCGCCGAAGGTTGAAGCATTCGCCCGTGACGGCCGAGAGATTGCGCCGAACACGGAGGCCGGCGATCGGTCAAGTTTGGCGAAGTGCTTTGGTTTGAGCCCCTCGGGGTGGCGGTCTAGTGTGGATCCCCGAGGTTTCACCAAGGGGTCGGGTAGTAGTCGATCCGCGAGGTTGAGGGTCCGCGACGACGAATGTTCATCGGTTTTGTCTTGCAGCGTTCGCGTTCAACATCGAGTGGCCCCCAAAGGGGGAGGGAGGGATCGCAAGGCTGGAAAGGACCGTGCTGCCCCTAGTTCTGGTGGGGCGTGCCAGGGACTAGGGTTGGTAGGAGGATATAATCGGAATTGTAAAAGTCTACGGACTATAAATAGACCCCCAAAGGGGCATTGTAAAAGGGGCACAGAGTGAATTAATAAATGAGAGACAGTTGACAAGCTCTTTCGTGCGTCAGTTCGAGTTAAGTCGGGCGTTTAGTCCCACCAGGGGGTAGCCCACTCCGGAGCTACTCCAACACCCTCATGCTACAGTCTTTTGATGAAACAACGAAGCCCTCGGAAATCAAGTTTGATAGAATGGATATATGGATTCGCATCTTGAACCTCCCAGTGGGGTGGACGAATCGACACCGTGGTGAACGGGCCATGGGTCTTATCGGTGTGGTCAAGAAAATGGATGTGGACAAGGATGGGAAGGCCAGTGGTGCCTTTCTACGTGGCCGAGTGGCCATTGAAGTGGCTAAACCCTTGAGGAGGGGCGTGTTGCTGAAGACAAGGTGAGATGTAGAACCGGAATGGTTTGAACTGCAGTACGAAAAACTCCCTTACTACTATTTTTCATGTGGTGTGATGGGCCATTCGGAATTGGAATGTGACAAACCGGTGATACGCAATCCATCAGGTAAATTACCATATGATATTAAGCTGCGTGCTCCCGAGGTGAAGAAAAAGAAGATTCAGAGTTTTGCTGAAGCTGCTGAAAGATCATTTGGCAGTGGTTCACAAGCAAGCACAAAAACTCAAGGAGCTCTATACCCAGATCAGAAGGTGACCGTTCGTCGAATCCTAAGAATGTGGCTGAGAGGAATGAGGAAGAGGTTGTATCTCCTGTGAAGAACCCTCTCACAAAGCAAGACCCACGGGAGGAAACTGTCACTCGCCAATCGGTTGAGGGTCAAACGGATGCTCAGATCATGAGGAAGAGGAAAGCTAAGGAATCGGTTCCTAACCAAACCTTGTCACCGGATCTCAATGCCCCAACCTCTGAATCAAGGGCCTTGGTTCCTGTAGGGAGGGTTACAGAGAGGTTGAATCAATTGGGCAAGAGTGCTATAGAGGCAGGTGCTCCTACTGCATCACCAAAAAAGCAAAAGATGTCAAAATCCAATTCTAATGCAACATCGGCGGCGGCTGCAAACAGCAGCCCCCGCCGAGCACAATGAAAATTATATGCCTGAACTGCCGGGGTTTGGGGCAACCCGAGGCAGTTCGCGAACTTAGTAGCTTGTGTGAGCTACATCGTCCCCTGGCTGATCTTCTTATCGGAGACCAGATTTTTTAGCAATAATGTTGATGGATTAATAAATACCCTTCACATGGATGGAGGATATGGTGTTGGCACTTTTGGTCGTGGGGAGGCTTAGCACTTTTGTGGAGCCGAGAGGTGGAGGTGATACTAGAAAGCTATGATAAGATGCACAATGATGTCACGGCTAAACTAGTTTCAGCTCCTGATATGGAATGGAGGTTTACTGGTTTCTATGCTGAATCTAGACGGGAACTACGACATTATAGTTGGGAGCTACTGGCTCTACTTAATTCTAGAAATGATCTGCCATGGCTTTGCGCTGGTGACTTCAATGAGATCCTACATGCTAATGAGCAGATTGGTGGACAAGGTCGACCGGAGCGTCAGATGGAGGGTTTCAGAGAGGTGGTGGAAGAATGTGGTTTTGTTGACCTTGGTTTCTTTGGACTACCCTATACTTGGGATAATAGGCAGCCGGCTGCTACAAATGTTAAGTGTCATTTGGACAGAGGTTTGGCGAATGGCGAATTCCTGGAAATCTTCTAATCTGTCAAAGTATGGCATGTCCAGACCACAGAATCTGATCACTGCTGCTTGGTTTTGGAGTGTTCACAGATGTTGGATAGGGGGAGAAAGAAACGTGCCTTTCGCTATGAAAATATGTGGCGAAGACACCCAACATACTCTCACATGGTCGAGAACACTTGGGGTGGTTTGGGCGTGCCCAGGAACATGAGTGAGCTGTCAGCACACCTGGACAGCATGGCAGGTACGCTGAAAGGGTGGGAACGCTCCACCTTTGGCTCTGTACGACAGGAGCTGTGCAAACTACGGCGACAACTTGAGGAGGTCAGGGGAGCGTCCTTGCATTCAGGCCCGACAAGAAGAGAACGACAGCTGATGTCTAGAATGTCAGAACTCTTAACGAGGGAAGAGATTATGGAAAAACAACATTCTCGGATTGAATGGCTTAAAGAAGGGGATCGAACACTGGCTTTTTTCAAGCCAAATCGAAGGAGAGGGTGCGATCTAATCGTATCTCTGCCTTGAGAAGAGAAGATGGTTCCATGGCGACTACACAGGAAGCCTTGGAGACCACGGCACTAGAGTTTTACTCCACTCTCTTTACCAGGCAGGAGGAACTTGATCCTGGACCTATCCTTGCATGTGTGACGGAAAGAGTTACACCAGAAATGAATGAAAGGATATTGCAGCCTTACACAGCAGAAGAGGTGAAACAAGCACTTTTCCTGATGGGGGCGAATAAGGCCCCCGGTCCAGATGGTCTGACAGTGGGTTTTTACCAGTTTCATTGGCAGACTTTGGGACCGAATATCACAGCTGCAGTGCTAGATTTTTTGAATGGTGGTCAGTTGCCAGTCTCGATCAACAATACAACCATTGTTTTAATCCCAAAAGTGAATAATCCGCAGGAGTTGAAACAATTCAGGCCGATATCCCTCTGTAATGTGATTTACAAAATTTGCTCAAAGGTGCTAGCAAATCGATTGCGTCCTTCTTGATGACATTGTGGCCGAGGAGCAAAGTGTTTTCGTACCTGGCAGGTTGATTACTAACAATGTGCTTGTTGCCTATGAATGTACCCACTACCTTCAGAGGAAAAAGTGGAAAACTGGTGCTTGTGCTATAAAGCTTGACATGGCAAAGGCATATGATCGGGTGGAATGGGACTACCTCAGGCGTATCATGCTGAAACTGGGCTTCCCTGAAGCTTTTGTATCACTAGTGATGAGGTGTGTCACGTCGGTTTCTTTCTCTGATAAGATTAATGGAGTTCTTTCCATTGTCTTCAGTCCTTCTCAAGGCATACGGCAAGGTGATCCAATTTCACCGTACTTATTCTTGTTGTGCACAGAAGGGCTCTCTTCTCTCTTGAGGTCTGTTGGCCCAGTGCATTTATCCAGAGGTGTCCGCGTGGGCATCCACGCTCCATGGGTATCGCATCTTCTCTTTGTGGATGATTGTATCATTTTTTCAGAAGCATCGCAGAGAGGGGCTACTGGACTTCAACAAATTCTGGACACATATAGTCGGGGATCAGGACAACTAGTAAACAGAGATAAGTCAGCCGTCTTTTTCAGTAATAATTGTATGGACGAGATGAAGGATATTGTCCGAAATGAGCTGCATATTGCTACTGAGGTGCTATCTGATAGATATCTTGGCCTCCCTACAGCCTTGGGGTGGTCTACTTCTGAGGCCTTCGAGTTTTTACCATCCAGAATTAAGAGACTTGTTGGCACTTGGAGCGGCAGAGAAGCAAGCAGTGCGGGGAGAGAGGTCCTACTCAAATCCGTTGCACAGGCAGTACCAACGTACTCGATGTCTTGTTTTCTCTTATCTAAAACTACTTGCAACAAAATGAGGTCCACCATTGCAAATTACTGGTGGGGAGGGTCCGGGGACAGTCATCGTATTCATTGGCTCCGATGGGACAACTTGACTAGGCACAAATCAGATGGGGGGATGGGTTTCCGGGATCTGCATCTTTTCAACAAGTCGTTGCTTGGGAAACAGGGCTGGAGGCTCATTACCCGTCCGGATAGCTTGTGTGCCAGAGTACTGAAGGGCCGGTATTATCATGACGGCGAGTTCCTGAATAGTACAAGAAAGAAACATGCTAGTCATACTTGGAGGTCGATCCTTGCTGGCAGAGATATCCTTCAGAGGGGGTTAATCAAAAGAATTGGGAATGGCAGGTCGACTAACATCTGGACTGACAGGTGGATTCCGATGCACTTTGATGCCAGACCGATAACTCCCGGTGATGATCAAGTGTTTTTTTTTTTTTTTGACCTGAATTGGTAGGGGAATTCCCCTACCTATATTTTTTTTTGCTTTTCAATTAAATAAAAGAATGGCTGTACAAGATATTACAAAAGAATTACAAGGCAGACATGCCCAGAAAGAAAGGGAAAAAAACAGGTTACATGAAGTTTTGTCTCCAGCTATCAATTAACCCACGCTTCATGCCCTTGGCCTTGATATAAACCAGGCCTAGCTCCTCCTTGAGATTTGTCTTCCACAAGCTCAGACATTTTTGCTTATTATCAAAGATAATTACATTCCTCATCTTCCAGATGCACCAGCAAGTAGTAAAAAAATCTCTCTGAAGATTATGGAATTGGAATCTTCTCTAGCTTTGAGCACCATGTCCAGGGGATGCAGCTGCAGATTCCAGTGGATGTCGATCGCATCCCAGCATTCCAGGCTAAAGGAACATTCAAAGAGTAGATGATAGTTAGACTCTTCCATCCCATGATTGCAAAGGACACAAGAATAGTCATCCAAGTGCATATTCTTCCTTCTGAGCAAGTTTCTGGTGTTTAGTCGATCCCTGACAAGAAGCCAAAAGAAGAATTTGTGGTTGCCCAAACAAGATGAATTCCAAAGCCACTTGAAGAGAGGGATACTGCACTATCACTGCTGGTAGTGAGTTTATATGCTTTTCTGCTACTATATTTAGTGGATCCCCAGGTATAGTTCCAAACATCAGGAGAGTCAACACTCATATCACTGTCATCAAGGAAGTCCTCAAGATCAACAAGTTGTGCAGCAGCAACTTGTGATAAAGGAAGCCTGAATAAACTGTCCCTGTCCTAATTCATGAAGTGAAAAACTGAACACTTTGGTTTTCTGCAGAAGGACAGCAGTTGGGGGTAAGATTGAGCAAATGAGGTGCCATTTGATGTAAGATTCCAAAGTGCAACTGAATCACCCATATTTGGAGTACAAGTTGCAAGAGACTCAAATCTGTCAAAAGTTTTAACACATCTCTCCACCAGAAAGACCCAGACACTGATCTCAAATGTGGTGGAGTTTGTTTATTTGCATATAGTCTTTCCCAGGTGAGATTAACCCATGAGATATCCTCCTTGGAATAGAATTTCCCTAGAAACTTCATTAGCAGAGCTTCATTGTGGGCCTGGATGTCAATGATTACTAACCCACCTTGTTCTTTGGATTTGCAGGCATCTTCCCATGCTACCAGACAACCCCCTCTTCTATTGATATCACCCCCGTCCTATAGGCCATGCTTCCTGTATATGTCAATTTGATGGATGACTTGAGGTGGTATCTTGATGCAGCACATATAGAAAGTTGGTAAAGCTGAGAAGACTGAATTCACTAATATCAACCTTCCATGAAAGAACAACAGTTTGCTCATACCATTAAGTCTTCTTTCTATTTTCCCAAGTAAAGGTGTGAAATCAGAGATGGTTGGTCCGGTGGTTCCAAGGGGTAATCCTAGGTAGGTGAAAGGCATGTTGCCTACCTGACAACCAATGGAACTGGCAAGGGCAGCAGCATGTTGAGTGTCAACATTTATTGGAACTAGGTTGGATTTCATATAGTTGACATGAAGACCAGATGATTCAGAAAATGGCTGTAGCAGATTCTTGAGAATAATCAATACCTGTGTTTCTGCTGGCAGAATCAGTAGAGTGTCATCTGCATATTGTACTATAGGAAAATCCCCTCCAAAATTATCCCCCAAAGGATGCTTGAGGAGGCCATCATGCCATGCTTTATTTATCACTGACTGTAGCAGATCGGCTGCTAAAACAAAGAGTATGGGGGGAAAGAGGGTCCCCTTGTCTTACCCCTCTTTTACACTTGAAGGACTTACCAATGGTACCATTTAGTAAAACAGAAGAGGAGCCAGAGGACAGAATATTTTTGATCGAACTTACCCACTTATCTGAGAACCCTTTGTGTTTTAGGATTTCTAGGATGAAGTTATGTTCCAGCTTATCAAAAGCCTTCTCAAAATCCAATTTCAGGATGACAATGGGCTTCTTAGATTGATGACAAAAATGCAAGAATTGGAAGGACCATGCCAAACAATCTTGAATTCTTCTGCCTTTTATGAAGCCATATTGATTTGCATGCACTAAATCCACAATCACTGACTGTAATCTGCTGGATAGGATTTTAGTGATGCATTTGAGTGAGTAATTCAGCAGAGAGATGGGTCTATAATCATTGACCCCTTCAGGATTATTTTTTTTTGGAATAAGAGCAATGAAGGAGCTGTTGATATTGCACAAATCAAGTGATCAACTACAAAAAATTGGCTGCACCACAGAATGACCAGGCTAGTGGTTCGCGGGATGATTCATGGAAGTGTATTTGGAAACTGAAAATTCCACCCAAAGTTAAGGTGTTTTGGTGGCGTGTCCTACATGAGTTTATTCCGGCAAAGGACATTCTCAATAGGCGTCACATTGAACCAACAAGTTTCTATGAAGTGTATGGAACAGATAGGGAGACCATCAAACACACTCTCACAGAATGCACTACAGCGAGGTTGTTTTGGCGTGAAATGAAAGCAATTACGGGTGCCAAATTACCACAGCTGCATCCATTCACTTGGGCGAGTGATCTGCTCAAAGGAGATTTTTGTTCTGAAACTGATCGTAATCTTTTTATTATTGGAATGTATGGCCTGTGGATGCAGCGCAACAGACACCGCCATGATGCTGATCAGCTACCACTGAAGAAAATTGTACAATGGACAGTCGACTTGGTGTATGACTTATGGCAACTGTCGAAGCCGGCTCGTCAAGGGACGATGGATGTCAGCAAACCGAAATGGTCGGCACCACCAGATGGCTGCTTCAAATGCAACTTCGATGGGTCTTTTCATCTGTAACTTGGTCAAGGAGCGACTGGTGCCGTTATTTGTGATCAGACTGGAGCCTTCAGAGGTGGCAGAGCGAAATGGCAGCCATATGGCCTGGACGCTTTGACCATTGAGGCGAACGCCTTCAGAGACGGAGTGGCCCTTGCTGCTGAATTGGGCATACGTAATGTGTGTTTTGAAACTGACAGTCAAGAATTGTGGAAAACTTTGGGAGATGGGCGCGATGCAACGATCACATATATCTCCGATTATTAAGGATATTAGAGATCTCAGTGTTGCTTTCCATTATTTTTCTCTAAGGTATGCTAGTAGATCATGTAATTTTGTAGCTCATACCTTAGCTAAGCAGGTCTTAGATAGCAATAGGGTGGGTGAGTGGCAAATAGCCCCATCCTGTATAGCTAATCTGTTGGCTGAAGATTGTAATCACATTGTTTCCTGATCAATGGAAGATCATCGTCGCAAAAAAAAAAAAAAAAAAAAAAAAAAAAAAAAAAGATCTCTACTGCTGACCCATCCCTAAATCTTACTTTATCAGTGATAGTACTATTCAATTCTCTGAATTTTTCCCTATCACCAGTCATGTGATTACTGGCTCCAGGTGTTACCAGAGGTTGTACCTTCACCGGTTAGGTGTAGTTCAGGAATCACCTTCTTCTCCTTTAGGAACACTGCTTGTTGCTGTCCTGAAGCCCGGTGTGGTTGCGGCATTTGCTCGAGCACATGCGCCTGTTCTGCAACCGCGAGCATCAATGCCGCCTTGACGCCCTCCACCCTGGCATGATGAGCCTCCTCACCTTTCTTCTCCGGGCACCGGTTTTTAAGTAGTGCCCGTACTCCTTGCAGTTGAAGCACTTGATGTGCTCCTTGTTCCTCTTGGGTGCTCCATCCCGGCCAGGCGCCTCGCCACGCCTGCGTCCTCGACCACGACCGCGTCCACGACCGCGATTCCTGCCGTCGGTGGCTCTGCCTCCCCGAATCCTTCTCCCCCAAACTTCTTTTGCCTCGCCTCCCACTCGGCTTGGGTGAGCAGCAGCTGGCCGCTGCTGTCTGTCTTCCCGCCCGAGCTCTCGGCTCCCTCAACTCTCTCCTCAAACGTCTTCCCCTGCCTACTGCATCTTCAAACGTCATCTTCGTCCAGTCATGGTGCTGCTCAATTCCAGCCACAACTTGAATGAATTTCTGCGGAACCGTGTCGAACAGCTTCTTGACCATCGCGACATCGTCCAAGGTGCCCCCCAACTTGCCGTATCTCACCGACATGCTCGTCGGTTTCCGGCATAGTCATCCGTCAGTCACTCTCCTTCATCTTCAGTGCATCGAACTCACTCTTCGAGGAGTTTGCGGGCGCGCGTCTCTCACGCTGCGTTCTGCGCCCACGAACCTTGTCTTCAGACAATCCCAGACCTCCTTTCCGTCGTCGTCTTCACCACTTGCATCAACAGGTCATCCGGCAAACATTGGAAGAGTTGCGCCCGCACCTTCTTGTCTTTGCCGGCAACCGCCTCCGTCTGTGTTCCGCCGATGTACCCTCCAGCGGTTCCACGACTTGCCACCACCCCTTCTCCTCCATGATCGCCTGGACTCTGATGCTCCAACTGGTGAAGTTGGACGCCGTCAGATTCGGGAACGCCTGACGGTGCCCGCCTCCGCCGTCGCCCCGATCACCGTCGCCATCGCCACCGGTCATGGTATGAAATATGTGGTGGTTTTGCTGCGTTAATTGCGGCTTCGATACCAGAATGTAGGCAAATGGATCACAATTAACAAGCTTTGATCAGTGGCTAACCTAAGAAAACTTGAGATCAATCAAGAACAGCAACAACACAAAAATTGGGGAACCGCACGATGGCGACAGGGTGATAGCACCCCTTTTCGCTTTGAACTGAGTCTGATACAATGCACGATTACAATGGACTAAGCAACTGTTATCAAGCCTATACTCAACTATTTATACCATAGCTTTTACAACACATGCTTGCTTAATGAAAACTAGCTAAACATGGATACAAAGTGCGCTCAGAAACAACCGCCGTTGCCTGAGGCGCGCTGGACGCGCTCACCACGCTCCCACGTTCTCCAATTTGAACCAGCGTTCCCGCTCACCTTCTCCTACTTCCGGCTATCCACCTTCACCAGTCGACAGGTGCACAAGCTGGATTAACCCAACAGATCCTACTCTTGAGGGAGCCAAACACACCGAAATGCGCCAAAAACGTGGGCACTACAACTCGTCAACACAGGCACACAGCATCTTCACCTCGGACGCGAACTGGTCCATGGCCATCCTTGGCAGCACGACCGGCACCGCGATGGCGTCCTCGCCGTCGCCATTCGTGCCGACGACGATGAAGCTCAGCACGAACAACGCGCCCGCAGGGCCGCCGTACACGGGCTTTCCCCACCCAAAGTCGACGTGGCGGAACCCCGCGTGCCGGTTGTCGGACACGATGAGCATGTTGGCTGTCGCCAGGAACGGCCGCTCGCGCAGCGCCATCAGGTCGGCCGTCGACCGCACGTACTCGGCGCTCACCGCCGTCCTCTTCGCCTCCCGGACCAGCTCCACCGCGTTGCCCACGGTGCCGCCCCGCAGCGACCCCGCGGTGGCCATCGCCGCCGGGTATACGCACGTGTTCCCGTAGTAGCCCGTGGGCAGGCCCAGGTCGCGCACACCCCCTGACGCTGGCCGCAATCACCAGGCGCGCGTCCTCGTCAGCCGGGATCTCCAGCGCCGCCGTGCGCGCGCGCCAGATGAACGCCGCGAGCGCCTCGAAGGTCGTGGCCTTGCTTCTGCCTCGCTGCGCCGAGAGGCCCTTCTTGATCGCGGCGACATGGTCCGGGCCAAAGGTGAAGGTCCGGATCACCATGTCACCCGGCGGTGAAACGACGACGGCGGCGCATGCACCGGGTCGTACTCGTGGTGAGGGAACGATGGCCTTGGTGGTGAGCGCGCGTCCAGGATCTCGCGGGACCACACGGGCGCCACCATCGGTTCCGGGAGGTCGCGGGCGAGCTCGCCGACGGCGCGCATGAACTGGACGATGCCCGCGGCGTCGCACATGGTGTGGTTCAGACGGAGCGCGAAGACGAAGCCGCCGCATCGCAACCGTGTCACCTGAGGATACAATGGCATATTGGCATGCATGAAGATTACAATGACATGCGTACCATGCATGTACCTGGATGAGCAGCAATGGGCTGTTGAGCACGCCGGCGGAGCCTTCGACGTCGAACAGCAGCTGATCCATGCACGGGAACGGCGGCGTGAGCCCGGCCGCCTCGAGCTCTGCCAGCCTCACGTCGGCGTCGGCCTCCACGAACAGCACGCCCTCGCCGGTGCAGTCGACGACCAGCTTCCGCCCTTCCACGTCCCTCAGCCTCCCGGCGAGCGGGTAGTACGGCACCAGCGCCTCGGCGAGCGCGCGGCGGACGACGGCCGCCGGATCGTCGTGATCGGCCGCAGCTCCACCACGGCGGCCACGGTAGAAGAGGACGAACGGCACGTGCCAGCGTAGCCCCGCCTGGTCCTCAATGTCGGACAGGCGCTTGGTCTCGCGTGGCGTCTGCCTCGCCGAGCCGACGAGATCCGGGTCGCGCCGGTGCAGCGAAGTCGAGCGTCATGATGATGACTTGATGGATGAGCACCAGAACATCAAGCTACGTACAACCTGCAACGTTGGAGCAAGTATATATGGGGTGCATTTGGAGATGTCACCAGTCGCTCTCCTCAGCAAATTTTGGAATATTCCTCTTCTTGGCATGGTGTTTCTAGATTACAACAATTTGTACGCATATTTATGTTCCTGTGTAGTTGTTTTCTCTCTACCTTCTAAGGAATTTTAAGCTAGCAATTCTCATGCCACTTTTGAAAAAAAAAAAAAAAAAACCCCATACGACTATAATAAAAGATTTATGCTTTATATCATATAAATTGATTGTCATTTCAAATTATAAGTTGCTTTGTTATGTACGTATATATAGACATATTATTATATCTAGATACATATATAGCAAAACTAATGTAAAAAGTCAAATTGACTTATAATTTCAAACGGGGGGGAGTATCATATAAGTTGATTGCCATATGGTTTTAGGTTGGCTCCACCGCTGAAAAATGTATACATCACCAACCAATTGCAATTTCTTTCATCATGAAAAAAGATCGATACTGAACATCATTAGTAGAGGCTATATATAGCTTTCTTTGGGAGCCAGGGGGGAAAAGAAGAGGAGGGAAGAAGGTTGGCACAATCTTAAATTAGACTTTATTAATTAAAAAAAACTTTGAAAAAATATTCATTGTATAATTTCACTACCAGATTTGTAGTTCCAGACTGTCTAATTGCCTTTGGGATACCCTTATTTTTTACCCAAAAAAATTAGACGCTGTGTTAAACCTGAACGGCATCAGGAGACAATAAGTCATTTAGTAATGAAAAAGTGACCTTAATCACTCATTTGGTAACTATACTAACAATTTATCTAAATACGAAGTATGTATCAATATCCATGACAATAAATTATATAACTTGTTTTCATAGATAAATCAATTCCTAGAATCCATGTCCGCCAAAAATTTTTATGTTTGACTAGCTTTATATAAAAAGAGTAATAATATTTATATAAAATGAGCACCTTATGAAAATATTTTCTATGATAAATCTAATGATACTAATGTGATAACATAAATCTTAACAGGTTGTTCCAGAAATTTGGTCAAAGTTCAAAAAGTTTGACTTAGACAATTTTAGAACCACCCGAGAAGTTATGACGTATCTATATTTTTATAGCATAATTGTAAGCACTGTATTTTTCTTCTATTAAAGAAATCGCTAGTACACACAGTTTCACATCTTTAGTAGCGTAAGGTAGTGGCCATGACCTCATAGGGTATTGAAGTTCCTTTGGACTGTAGAGTAGTGTGATTGTTAAATTTGAACATTAACATCATTTTGAGGTTAGCACCATTGGTCTCTCCACTACTACAAAATGGTCATCCCCTACCGCTTTCACATCATAGATATTTTTGGCTTTTTCTTGCCCTATTTGTTGGAATTCTAGAAACCATCATCACCACTGGTTTCCAACCGAAAGTGATGAGCATATCATCACTGTTGATGATTCACTGTCGATCGCTAAAATAGGTAGTGATAGGTGTTTAGAACTGGTTTTGTGATGATGTTTCCGTAATATTCTGGTGTCCTAGATCTCACTTCTTGGGCCTTGGGTTCCTTTCACCCCTTGGGCCTTGGCTGTGTGAGGAGAACAGCTGATCCGCTGCTAGCTGCCTAGCTGGTGCTGCTGCTCTAACACCAAAGGTTTTTTAGACTAATCATAGAGGACAAGCATTTTGCCTGCACGACGAACATGTTCGCTTGAACTTATACTTATCAGCACTGGAACTATGATTTTCTCTCACAATAAATTAACATCAACATCAACATCAACATCACAATCGCAGAAAAAATATGTCCATTTCAAATTTCATCAGTGCAAGAGTGAAGCAAGCGTAAGAAATGTTTTACGCTTGCTGAAATAGAAGCTAGCAGCATGTGTTCACTGAGGTCAAATATACTCTTAGCATATTGAAGTGATGGTGCCTGATCTCGATGTGGTTATAGACGAGCCAGTTTGTTTGAAATGACACTGACACTTACACGGTTACACCAATATTAGAGCATCGCCAAGAGTTTTCAAATCACAATCACAACTTTGATCTATTGAAAAGATTGAAAAAAAAACCCTTCTCCAACGACGACTTCTTATCTTAACTCCCAATATTTCTGTACATAGGAAAATTGATGCAACCACACAAGAATATAAAAGATAGAAACTATATATAAAAGTGGTCGGATGTTTCGAAAATAGTTAGGGATTCGTAACACAAAAATTATTCTCTTTTAAGATTGTGATTTTGAAACGGTTGGAGGACCCATCAAATCTGCTAAAAAAACTTTGGTTGGATTTTTGCCAAGTGCTTCCGCTTCTAAAGGGTCAAAAGCCAACCAAAGAAGTGAGCCATATTGTTTTTCAAAAGCAGCTGTTTTTCTAGGTACAACTTTGGAAGCACCTGATCCTGCTTTTGGCCTTTCAAAATAGTTGAAAACAAATAGCTCTTTAGTTGTTTCAAAAGAATATAAAGAAAGGAGATAAGTTTTGTACTTTTTTAACCAAACAACTTACAATTTTTTTCATAACACTTACTCCCTCCATCTCAAAAATAGATGTCACTATGGGATGCGTGCGGTCAAACTTTCTCAACTTTGACTAGGTTTGTAAAAAATACGTGCAACATTTAAATCTCCAAATAAATTTGTTAAAAAACTAGACTTAAAGACCTTTCGATGATACTAATTACTTAGCATAAATATTTATATATTTTAATATATAGTTGCCGGCATTTTGAAAACGTTGACTTACCGAGGCGAGAATGATGGCTATTTTGAGACGGAGGGAGTAATTGAAGCTTCTCACAGAGTATCAGTTCACATGATCACATTAGCTTTTTCACAGGTCGTAGCTCAATCAAATAGACCCTTGGTCACTTAAAACTTATTGATTACAAATTGTTTTTAATTTATTAATTGTTTTTTGCGAGGATGGTTTCTTTTAAAACTATTTTGCCTTAGGAAGCTAAAAAAAATTTATTCGTGAGGTTTTTTTTTTTTTTGGAGTTTTTATTCGTGAGTTAGATTGGGCTACACGAGTTGGAATCACACTGAAATGATCTGGGCTTTCCCGATACAGATACAGCCCGGCCTGGAAATGTTCCACACTTCTCCTCCGTATAAGACGGAGCTCCTTTTCTCTCTCTTTTTCTGTCACTTTTCACCCCGAAATACTTTTCTTGTGCCAACGAAACTCTCCGTCCAAAAACCCCAACGCTCCGTGGCTGGCAGCGCCGCGGCGATCTCGTCGGCGGCCAAATCTCGAACCCCGGAGAGATCTAACACAACCATCGGTGGAGGTGATCTCGGGGCGGCGTCGTTGAATTGAAGATGCCTGACCTTTGGGAGGAATTCCGGGCGGCGCTCTGCGTATCCGGTGGAAACCTCCGCACGCCCCCAACCCTTCCTGCCACGGATCTCACCGGCGGCAGTGACGAAGGTGGCGGCGGCGGCGAGGGGGAGGACCTCCTAAGCACACTACCCGATGACGTCCTCCTCTACATCCTCAGCGGCCTCCAGTCCGCCGCCGCCGCCGCGCGGACCAGCATCCTCTCCCGCCGCTGGCGCCGCCTCTGGGCGCAGCTCCCGGAGCTGTGGTTCCCACTCCCCGCCGAACCAGCCCGCGCACGGACCAACCGCTGGCGCCGCCTGTGGGCGCACCTCCCGGCGCTGCGGTTCCGGCTCCCCGCCGAACCGGCGCGCGCGCGCTGCCCTCGCCTGCCGCCGCGCGCGCGGCGCTGGGTCAACACTCGGCCCCCCGCTATCTTGAACCTGAACATCGTCGCCAACGACGCCGACCCGGGGACACGGCCGCGGTACTTCGCCTCGCCGCGCCCCGCCTCACCGGCATGCTCTGTTTCCGCAACGAGGTACCTAAGGATCGGAAGATGGGGAAATAGCCGACGCCATTGAGCTGCCCTGCTTCGACAGGGCTGAACGGCTTCGCCTCCACCTAGGTGACCTTCGCCTCGCGCTTCCACCGTCGGGCGTGTTCACAAAGCTCACCGAGCTAGTTCTGAAGCACGTCCAGTTCAAAGGCACCTCTGACATCGGCGACACCTTCTCGTCAGTCCGGTGCCCTTCGCTGAGGCTACTCTTTCTCTCGGACGCTCGAGGGGTGTCCAATCTTAGTATCTGCTCAGAGTCACTCGTCAGTATGCTTTTGTGTAATCTGAAAGGGTTGCAGCAGCTCACCGTTGTGTCGCCAATGCTGAAATCTCTGTCTATCTGTAATTGCTTCTTCAAGAGGCAACCAGTGGCTGAAATCACTGCTCCGGTTTTGCAAACGTTCGTGTGGCTTGATGAATATGATCCAAGGTGGGTCCAGCTGGGTGAGTTGGCACAGCTACAGACACTGGGGACCTCCTTCGCAGGTGCATGGTATGGATCGACTCTACATCAGTACAATCAGGGCATTGTGAAGCTATTGCAACGCTTTAAGAAGATCCCTGTTCTTGACATTACAATCATCTATCCAATTGTGAGTATATGCCCATTATCATGGATTCCAAACTTCTCCTTACTTAAATATTGCTGAGTACAACCTTCCAGTAACTGCAAGTTTGTAACAAAAACCTTCCAGGAACAGAAAGGAAAATTTATAATACCTTTGTCCTGTCAATAAAAATAAAGTCTTTTTCAAGAATTTAGTATCAGTAGTTGAGAAGATTGCTGAATTATTCTTATATACTGTCATTATTTTTTGAAGGCAAAAAACTGTGGGGGAGATCCCCACAGCACTTCATTTTCTAATTATATACTGTCATTATCGAGTTGAGAAGATTGTATTGATGTTGGTACCATCCATGATGGTGTAACATGTCAATAATTGAAAATCATGATAGATGACAATGCTGCCTTATTTTCCCCTGGATGTTTTCTTTTGGAAATTGAAATAAGTTTCCTTATCAAATGGGGAATGGGCTGAATGGAAATGAGTTCAGTAGGATATTTAATTATCAGCATGGGTAGATACAATACCAACAAAGTCTTTTAGTTCAAAGTAGTTGAGGTACACTAGAGATTAAACCCAATAAATGTCCAACCATTAAAAAAATAATAACAAGGTACAAGTAATTGTGATAATAGTAAAATCTCCATGTGTTCCTATTCATAGATAAATTTTTTTGAGAATACTCCATCAACCCTTCTTTTGTTAGATTTTAATAGAGGTTGAAGCCTGCCTCTTTACATTATTTTTAAGACACCGTTGTGTTCTTCTATGCATTATTGATTCTAGAGGTGTTTGTGGGATATGTCCATGCCATTTCAACGATGGACAGCGTTTTCTTCAATTGGTGCAATCTCTACCAACTTATATCATATTTTCAAACACTACTTTCTTGTATGACCACGAATTACAACTTTTAGGCACACCTAATTTCTTATATAAAATCCTTTTTGCCAGTTGTTCGCGTAGATGCGTTGGTCCATCCATTAGAGTGGCTGGTTTTACGCTTGGTTAAGCCAAACCTAACGCAACCCTCCTCCTTTACCGGGCTTGGGACCGGCTATGTTGAGACGACTCAAGAAAGTCTTCCAGTCAACATAAGGCTTTTGGAGTTGCGTAGATGCGTTGGTATAGTTGTAAAATTTAGCCAAGGATGTGAGTTCAAGAGTGGAGGGTAGTGGGCATATTCAACTCAGTTAAGGCCCAAACACTGTGAGTGTGTAGTTCTCTAGTAATCGTGACCCTTTACTAGCTTTATTTAAGTAAGTCTACTTGGGAAGTTTGCTGAGCTAGCTGAACCCTGTGTGTTCAAAGGCTTTTGCTACTGTTTCTCTGTGTCACTGTAGGCTCAAACCTAACACTTGTAATTTTATTGCTTCATGGGAATTATGTTGCCTATCAATACAGAGGTTATCTTCTGTGCTTAACAATTTTGCAAACTACTCAGCAGAACAAGTCTGAAGTAGTTTTGCAGCATTTTGTAACGCTTATCCCTTGTTAAGAAATCATTTATTCTGAAAAGTTGCTTTATTTCTTGCTGCATATGAAACTTTCTTGTGGCCTTTTATGAATTTGCAGAAGATGGTTTACTTCCAGTACTCCATGGAAGGCCTGCCCTTGCTGCTGGTTAAGAAATTACACCTGAGCCTAACAACACATGGACATGCTATTGGCTCTTGTGTATTCCATCTCCTTAAGATTTCTACTAGGATAAGAAGTCTGTTTCTAGATATATGTGAAGTGATTGAGGTATTTTTCACTTTATCACCTATTGTATACTTTGGTTTCTTGGAAAGTGGCGGGTTATTTTTATTTGGTGCACAAATGCTTGACCAATGGTTCTGGAGTTATGTTCTCTAATTTGCTTCATGTTTTATTTCAAGATATAGTGTATGCATATACTCTAGCAGCTATGTGTTACTATTCCAAAAAAGTACAATGAAAGTTGCAAGAGTACTTTGGGTACTATTATGTGTCAGTGCATATTTTGCTCGCTGGCATCACATGATAAACTAATCTTATGCTTTACACAAGATTAGTACTAAAGCTGATTGTACTTCTCATGGTGCCACACTAAAGGCTCTGATGATAATATTCATCAATTATGCACTATCTGTGATTGTCATAAATTTGTGAATTTCTTTTCTGTAACTCTCTTTTCTCTACACAGTACAAACTCAATTAGAGGAGTCAAGGGCCTATTGGGCCCTAGCCCATTAGGGTTAATTGGTAGCTTGCTTAGGGGCCAAGTCAACCCTCTCTATATAATGAGAGGGATGTATCAATCTAAATCAAAAAAGATTAAGAAGGAAAACCCTTCTCTCTTGCGGCCGGGGAGCGCCCCGCCCCCGGCGTTCCCAATGCCCCTACAGCCCCAAACCCTAGCCGCCGACAAAGGAATAGTACCCGCGGTACTGTAGCGCCGAGTATCTGTAGCATGACCATCGCTGCTGCCCTCTCCCTCCTCGATCCCCTACAGCCCATCCACATCCATAACATCCGGTATCGAGATCTTTGGTTCGATCTCCACCATGCAGCCCGCGCATCCTCTCCGATGTCAGCCGGAAGGCTGTTCTCGAGTTCCTGACCTCGATCGTAGCACGGCCCGACACCTCCGTCACCCGCGCGTTCCGGCATGGCGGCGTCGTATGCCGCCATTCGTTGGCGCTTCGACGGCGGTTCGCAGGCCCGTCACCACAAACGGCGAGGCCGCGATGAGGCGGACATCACGCTGGCGTTAAGCCTCCGCCGCCCTGGTCCCTCGCCCGTCAGCGTCCACAAGAAAAAAGGCTGGAAAAACTCCGCTTCCACCTACGGCCACCTCCATCAACGCCCGAAGCGGATCCCCACGGAGGTGAGGAGCTCATTTACGAATCGGCGGCCATGCTGGCCTCCACGGCGAGGCGAGCAACGACATGGGCCAGGGGCTAGGTCCAAGGTCTGGGCTGTGTTCTTCTCAGTATCTATTGGGCGTGGAAGGCTGTTTTATTGCCTTTTTGCAGTCCTTGTTCCCACAATTGCTGGGCCTGCGCCCCGGGCTACAGCCTCCAGCAGCACGGGCCGCGGAATCCGCCGTCCTGGTGTACTCCCTAAAGAATTGTGCCCCTACTAGCTTTATTTAAGTAAGTCTACTTTGGGAGTTTGCCAAGCTACAGCTGAAACCTGTGTGTTCAAAGGCTTTGCTACTACCTCTCAGTCACTGTAGGCTCAAACCCTAACACTTGTAACGTCATTGCTTCATGGTAATGAACTTCGGTTACTCTGTTGTGAAAAAATTGTGATTCTTTACTAGATAGATCTTCTGTTAGCTATTACTCAGCAGAACAACGTCTGAAGTAGTTTTGCAGCATTTTGTGCCGCCATCCCCGCTTGTTAAGAAACGCCTTTATTCTGAAAAAAGGCGCTTTTATTGCTGTCCGACCCATGGAGCACGCCCAAGGTTATGGGCCTCGGTGGGCGGGGATGGTTCTTGCGCCGTGGATTCTTGGTGGGCTGCCTATGATGGCCCATTTTCGGAGCCTGAGCGTGGGATCGATGGGCGCACGTGTTGCGCGATGTCGGCGCTCTGAAAGGCCTACACGTTTAGAGTCCACAATAAAGAAATTGAGTCCATTTCACTTTATCGAATAATCAAATAAGCCGAGATGTAAAAGGCTTATTTTTAGGTGTTAGGGTTGTGTCTACTGGAGTCATTATTAGTGTCATTGTTAGGTCGCAGCTCGAGGACGAGCCGCATGTCCAGTGGGGTGTAGTGTTAGAGGAGTCAAGAGCCTATTGGGCCCTAGCCCATTAGGGTTAAATGGTAGCTTGCTGAGGGGCCAAGTCAACCCTCTTTATATAATGAGAGGGGATGTATCAATCTAAATCAAGCAAGAGATTAAGAAGGAAAACCCCTTCTCTCTTGCCACCGTGGGCTAAAGCCGCGGCGCCGTGCTCCTGCCCCCAAACCCCCAAACCCTAGCCGAAACAAATCTGTGAATAGTACCCGCGGTATGCATGCCGTGGGTACTGTAGAACGACCATCGCTGTGGCCCTCTCCCTCCTCGATCCCCTACAGCCCATCCACATCCATAACAAACTCATTTCTGCAATTGGCTAACACCAAAAGGAAATCCCATTTCCTTTTCAAAAGACACAACTCTGGAGAATATTATCAAGTCAAGTATATACAAGATTGATAGGCAACATAATTCCTAAGCTCACTGTTTACCTTACCATGCAAAAATGCTACATGTACCTTGCCTTCCTCCTTCTGCTCTCATCCACTTCATATCTCTGAATGTCCATTAGCCAGAGCTTTGCCACCTGTATCCTTTGACTTCCTTTTTTGCTTGATCTCATCCACTTCATTTCTCTGAATGTCCAGTAGAGAAAGCACATCTGTATCATGGGAGTACTCTGGACCTCATCCACATACAGCGTCATAGTTCCTACCAATGGAATTCCTTTTCTTCTTTATAAAAAAAGGAAAGAGAAAGAAATCCTTGTCCATCTCAAATTTGCCATCTAAAGAAATCATTCCCTATTTCTAATGTTGTTCCTATTGTGAATAGTCATTTTAAAGTTTATTAAGCAGTTAACTGATCTTATGTTTGTGCTCCTCTCATCTCAGGAAGGAGCTGCTTGCTCACCAGATTGTCTTTGTCATGAGGAGAAAGACTGGGAAAGTGAGGAGCTCTTCTTGAATTCTCTCCAGGAACTGAACGTTTGTGGATTGAGAGGAGCAGGTTGTGATTTGATGTTTGTGAAACGACTACTGGGATTGGCGGGGTGCTCAAATCAATTACTATAAACTTTGATCCTAAAGCCACTGTCGATGAGGAGGTTTGTAAGGAGCTACTCGGCTTCTCTAGACCAGAGATTTGCATGGAGATTTACATATATCGCAATGGGGCAAAGGTGATGTATACACCGGTAGGCTAGGGCAGCTTTAATAAGGGCCGTCTCATGCTGAGTAGTAGTACTAATCATCATATGGCTGTAGCATATAGTGTGTAACTATGTATATCCAACTGACTGCTGTATTCTCAAGTGTGGTTCTCATGACCGCTGCTGCCTAACAATCTTATGCATGTATGATGGTAAAACCAAACTTCCATATCACATACAGTTTATATGTTACTAGAACCACACTGAGTCGGCGGATCGATTCAACTGCTGCAGTCAGTAATTGCTGCTTCCCTGGTGTGCCTTGTTTGAGTTGTATTGCATTTGCTAATTTATCCTTGATTTGTAATGTAATCAGGGATTATATTCTGTTTGAGAGATAACTAGACGGGCTTGGCTGTTGTGTGGTGTGGATACTGCGTTGCAATTCCTCCACGGTACTGAAGTGATACAGTATTATATAAGCAAAAGAATGTGTCAGTACAATAGATATCAATTTTGTCTAAAAAGAATAGACATCTTCTCCGATCCATTGACTTGTTCTTAACTACACTTTGTCAGGCCAGCTACACGTTGAGGTGAAATTGGGTTGTGTAGTGCCGTCGTTATCTAGTAACATATTTGAGAATGACAAATGATTTAAGTGTCACGTAACTGCCTCGTGCTTTATCATATCTATCTAGTTTGAACAATCATCATCAGTAACAATGGCAGATTCTTTACCAAAGATATAATGATAATAAGTAATGGCATTATCTTTTTTGATTAGGTCAAAAATAGATTTTGTTTACAAAAACTGATGCCACTCTCTCCCAACTAAGTAGAGGCAACTAAACATGCCATATTGCGAGTGTTTTACTGATCAGGCGAAGCACCAACGTCCAACAGTATGAAGATAAACTCACATATTATATAAAAAATACAGGAATTTTTTGCCACTAATAAATCTAGGAATTATGAGATGGTGTCAATTTATCAATTTATCAATCACTCTAGGCATCCACACCTAAAGTTTTTATCCACACCACACTGTTTCGGAAAAAAAAACATTACGATGAAGATGAACAAAGAAGAGACAACCCGACTCAAACTTTGTAGCCCATTAACTCAGGCTCCAGGCCCAGTCCAAAACTAAATTTGCATGAAGCCCAAGCTTCTCTACTAACTTTACACACGACGACCCCTAAAAAAAAAAAAAAAAAAACTTGACACACGACGTTGTCCGCATCCGCACTCCATCGAGAGCTCATTTGCTCGCCAGCCTCTCTCATCTCCACGGACGGACACCGAGTTGACGAGCTCTGGTGCGGGCGGCTCCTAGGGTTCAGAAATCCCCCAAATCCCCATTCCAATCGGATTCGATCTTCAGCCTCAGCACCACCCTTCTCCGGCGCCGTCGACCGCGGCCATCTCCGGTGTTTGGTAAGCACCCCTTTGCCTCCCGATTCCTGCATTTTCCCCCTTGCATTCCCTCACACATCCATCTCGATCCCTCCCCATTTTTCACACAGATTGCCCTGCTCCGCCGCCGTCGAACAGCACCTGCTCCTCAACCGTCCAACACAACCATCTGCGGTGTCTGGTAAGGCCCCTTTGCCTCCCCATCGCTGCATTTTCGGATTCCCCGCGCACCCCCCTCACGCCACCATCTCGCTGGCTCGGTCCACACTGTTCACAGATTGTTCTCGGAGCGAGGCATGGAGGGCTGCTCCAAGACGAGCGTCGGTGCAGCGTCCGGCCTCCCCTGACGACCCCCTGGTGGATATCCTCTCCCGCGTCCCTGCCAAGTCCGTTTGTCGCTTCAAGTGCGTCTCCAAGGCCTGGCGCGACCTTATCGCCCATCCCGACCACCGTAAGAAGCTCCGCCAAGCCATGCAAGGACTGTTCGTCCAGACCGAGGTTGGAGTTACCCGTAACAGTTTCAGTTTCATCGACCTGGCAGTGAGAGCCGTGCCTCTGGACATCGACCCTTCCTTCTCCTTCCTGACGGAAATGACTGGGATCAGGACCTTATTCTTCTTGGATTCCTGCAACGGTCTTATCCTTTTGGGGCATAATCGGGAGTCAACTCATGCATCGGCTAGTGACTACTTCGTGTGCAACCCGACCACAAAGGAATGGTTAGGCGTGCCCGCTTGCGGCTCCCGTGCACGAATAAGCCACACCTATTTGGCTTTCGATCCGGCCGTGTCCTCTCACTTTCACTTGGTCCTGTTCCAGATGCTCGATGCTGACACGAAGGTAGTGTCGCTGCATGTTTACTCATCTGAAACTGGGACCTGGAGTCAAAACCAGTTGGAAGGCCAAATTGATGGAATAAATGAGCAAGGGCCGACACAAGTCGTAGTTTTAGATGGATGGGTGATGCAAGGCCAAATGGATTACCAAAATGAGCAAGTGCAGTGGCAGTTGGTAGGCCAAGTTGATGAGCAAGGGCAGTTCCAGCAGTTGCAAGGCCAAATTGATGAACAAAATGAGCAAGGGCAGTTGGAAGGCCAAATTGATGAACAAAATGAGCAAGGGCAGTTGGTAGGCCAAATTGATGAGCAAGGGCAGGGGCAGTTGGTAGGCCAAATTGATGAGCAAGGGCAGGGGCAGTTGGTAGGCCAAATTGATGAACAAAATGAGCAAGGGCAGTTGGAAGGCCAAATTGATGAACAAAATGAGCAAGGGCAGTTGCAAGGCTGGCATAATCAGTTTAAACTAGAGGTTCTCGACAATCATTGTGCCTTTGTTAATGGCTTCCTACATTTGATAGTTTCGGGACCAGATAAACAGCACATACTTGTTGTAGATATACAAGGGAAGGCAAGAAGGATCATCAATGTGCCAGGTATGGCTGATGGGGCCATACACATTATTTAGGTCAATCCCAAGGGCATCTACATTGTGTGACTATAAAATCAGGTCATGAAATTCATGTCAAAATATCCATCTGGGTTCTTCAGGATTATGATAAAGAGGAATGGGCGTTGAAGAGGACTGTGAATTCTTTGGATGTCTTTGGAGAAACAGAAGCCAAGCCAGAGTATTTTGTGGTTGACATTCATCAAGATTGCAATGTGCTTTTCTTTTTTCATCAGTTGACCAAAAAGCTGATAGCATACAACATGGACCGTAACGAAGTGAGTGTTCTTGCCACTTTCCAAGATTACAAAATCCGGGTTGAATTTGCTCGTTACGTTCCATATTTCCAAGAATCACATGCTCTCACAAATAAGCAATGAAAGTGTGTGCTCTAAGTATGAGTTAGCAGGTTGGTTAAATTCCAGTTGACTCGGGAGAAGCTTGGATTTGCCTTCTTAATTTGTACTGCAAGTCTGATCAGACTTTGGATGTATGCCTTCTTAGTTAGTGTTCGTGCTTGGATGTATACCTTTTAATGCTTTTGATCTAATTAGCACTACAAGCTTGTTGAGACAATTATGTATTGTACCTTCATAACTTAGTTTGGCTGTGGATGATCTTATTATTATTGAGTTATGTTCCTTTGGACCATATTTGTGATTGGTAAACTGGATTTGGATTAGGCAGGTTGGACGGCGATGTATTATGTTTGCTTCCCTTGATTTTTTCCTGCACAGGTCTTGAACTCATTGAAAAAGAAACTGAGGTGCAACCTACTGCAGTTTGCACTTGCACACTGTGGAAGGGGTTGCATGTGCTCATTGTTGCATCTGCAATGTAGACCTTTGAATCTTTAAGTTTTTTTTTTTTTTTTTGGGAGGCAGCCAATGGTTAACATAATGATTGATTGGGCTGATAGATATGACCCAAACTTGGTCCAGCTTGGTGAGCTGGCACAACTATGGATACTGTCAACCTTATGCTTTGCAGATGCATTGCCTGAGTGTCAATACAATTGAGGCATTATGATGTTATTGCGACGCTTTTGGTAAGATCCCTGCTCTTTTCATTATGATCATCTATCCAAATGTGCGTACACTGTATATGTCCTGTTATAATGCATTTGAAATATTTATTTACTTATTTGAATGTTGTTGCATGCAAGTACAATTAACTGTAAGTTTGTAACAGAAACTACTTTGGAGTACTAGTGGTTACTAGATAATGTTGTAGTCAAGCAACTGACTGTCAATAAAATGATGGGTTAAAGGACCTATGTTGTAGGTACACTTGTACAGCTCACTATTGTAACACTTTACTATACATACATGGGCATGAATGCAAGCATCGGATGTATACATGACTATTTGATCTGGCAAACAAATGAATTGGGATGCTTTCGGATCCCACCTCAAGCCAAATGTCCTGGAGCTACAAGATTCACATTCTTTAGTTAATTTATACAGCAGAAAATATGAAAGAAGCCTGTATAACTGCCATTGCATGTAAAAACTTTACCAGGATCAGTAGTTGAGAAGAGTAAACTCACCCCATTTCTTATATAAAATTCTTGCTCAATTTGTTTTTCTCAACTTTTGCATTCATAGGATTATTGAAGTTGTTCTTTAGAGGTAGATCCTATTGATGTGTCATGTTTAGTCTTCCTTTCTTTTAACAAAATTTAATGCGCCATTGAACCTTCCTGAATGATTGTATTACTTCAACCGCTTTTTATCAGTTGTTCACATAGATGCACTGGTGTAGTTGTAATATTTGATCAAGGACATGAATTCAGGAGTGGATGGTATTGTATTATGTGGGTCGCTCAACTTTGTTGTGGCTCAAACTGGTTGAGTGTATAGTTATCAAGAACTAGTTGTGATTCTTTACCAGAGGCATCTTCTGTAACATTCTGCAAAAACAACTCTGAAGTAGTTTGGCTGCGTTTTGTAATAGTCATCCGTTGTAAGAAAACTAGAGAGTTGCTTTATTTCTTGCCTTATGAATTTTATGGTGGCCATTTACGATTTTGCAGGAGATGTTTTACTACCCAGTACTTGACGGAAGCCCTAACCTTGCTCCCGGTTGAGAACTTACACCTGCATTTAGTAATATCTGGACATGCTGTTGTCTCTTGTATATATCATTTTCCTCAAGATTCCCACAAGTATAAGAAGGCTATTTCTGCATATAAGTGAAGGAATTCAGGTATGCTTCACTGCATCAACTATCGAATAGTGGAAGATTTCATTTGTTGCAGTGATGCTTGAACAATGGTACTACTTCAGGAGTTAGTTGGCTGCACATAGGCATAGTTTTCTATTTTTCTCATGGTTTGTTAGCGGCTGTGCATTAGTCCAAAAATACAATGAAAAGCTGCAACTCTACTTCGAGTCCTAACTAATTGCCAGCGTAGATGTAGCTCACTGGCATCAGGTTTCAAACTGATGGTATATTTTACAGAGTCTAGTATATAAGTTGTTGTTACTTCTCATGGGTGCCATGTTAAAGGCTCTGCTGAAACCCTAAGAACTAAGAAGCAATTATCGTCAACTATATGCTATTTGTAATTGGCATATATCTGTGTAATTTTGTGGAAAAATTGTTTTCTGCAATTCTCTCTATACATGCCAGGAATTCATTGCTGCAATTGGCCAATACCAAAGGATAACCCATTCTTATGCAAATTTTCCATTTGTTGTTCAGACTTCCAGTTTCTAAATGACCGTAAATTGAAATGATTTCTGCTTTCTTATGCTTTTCATATTGTCAATAGACATTGAAAAATCTATTTAGAAGTTTGCCCATCTTATGTCTATGCTCCTCATCTCAGGAACAAACTGCTTGTTCACCGGGTTGTATTTGTCATCAGCCGCAAGACTGGAAACTGAGGAGGTCTTCTTGAATTCTCTCCAGGAATTGCATATTTCTGGATTGAGCGGCGCAGATGATGATCTTGCATTTGTGAAACGACTATTAGGATGGACACCCGTGCTCGAAACAATTACTATAAATTTTGATCCCTCATCCATTGTCGATGAGGAGCTTTGGAAGGAGCTACGGGTGTGTTTGGTTGTCAAAAAATGTGGTGGCCAGGCTAGGATGGGCCACCTTGTTTTTTGTTGCAAAATGGCCCATCATCCCCCCCGAATGGGCCGGCCCGTAAACGAGATAAGACGTGACGAAACGAATCACCAGGTTGGTGATTCATTCCCCGGCCGCGAGCGAGGGAAGCGCGGGCCCCCCGTTCGGGCTCACCTCCAGCGCGACCGTTTCTCGCCGTCTCACCTCGATCCGTGGCCCACTCGCCGTGGCCATCCTCCGCTTGCGCCGCTCCGTGCATCGCCGCCGCTTTTGCTGACGCGCCCCACCGGCGGCGGATCGATGTGGCCCGGATCTCCCCATGACGCTCCTCCACCCTCGGCGTGATCGGATCTCCCCACGCGTGGCGCTCCCCACCCGCGCGCGCTCGGCTCGTGGTCGGCCGGCGCCCGCCGGAGCTCGCGAAGGATCAAGCTCGAGCCCGGGGGACAGGTTGCGCCAGCCGTGCCCCCTTGTTCACGCTTCACCCAACGGAGCACCGACGGTCGTGGGGGAAGATAGCCCCCAGCAGCAGGGCACGAGACAAGGGCCGCCCTCGGGCCCATGGTCCGAGATGTTCGCCGCGTCGCTCCCCCAGCTCAAGCGAGAGCGACGACGCGCCGCCCCCGGAAGCCGGGCGCCAAGAAGATGAAGTCCAAGCCGGCGTCGGTGGGGGCTGGCGCTCTACGCTGCGCGCTCCGCTCCTCGGCGGCCATGGCCGCCGGGCGACACGAGCGCCCACTCCTGCGCCGCCCGCTCCACTCGTTGCCGCCCACTCCCGTCCCTCGCCTTCTTGCCAATTAGGATCCCAATGACTAAAAAGTCTCTAAACCAAACAGGACCCTAATTGCCAATTAGGATCTTTTTATGAGCTCGACCATAAAGAGCACCCATCCATGTGTTAATCATGTGCAAAATTGTTGGTTATAATCCACGCAAATGGAATTGCATTGTTTTTTTTTTTAAAAAAAAAGAACAAAGATGTTGTGTACAGGATACTGCAAAATGGTGAATGGGGATGCTACAATGAAATGAGCAAATTTTGAACTACTATTAGAACAAATATTAACAAAAAAAAAAATCGAACATTTAGCTTGTTTGTTCCAAACTTTGAATCGGAAGCCATTAAACTATGGCTGCCAAACTGAATCATTTGTTGTAGCTGCCAATCTTTCTGGATGCCCAAGACAAAGGTGACTGTATCTGAAAAATCTTCATAGAAGAACACATAATCCTGGTTATTTCGACCCATAAGTCAATACTAATAGTTTCATCATCATCAAGCTCATAAACAGAACAACATATTTTACTGGTCTCCACTAGAATACCAACATAAAGACATAATTGTTGTCAAAAAAAAAAAAAAAGACATAATTTGAAGACGCAACTCATCAGATATGCAAGGTGCAAACATTGCCTTAATTCTCTACATCCATCTTGTCCAAATGCAAGCAGCAACATGTGCTTTCTGAGGTCAAAAAGACTTTTAGCCCATCGAAGTGATTTTGTTGTGATTATTTATTTTGAAATGGTATTGAACCACTGTCAAGAATAAGTCAGCTAGAGGCTTGGGCATCCTCCACCTGGTGAAATTTGCAAGGGTCCGAAGGTTGCAATGGTTGTGGCAACAATGGTCACCAAGTTCTAATGGTAGACTTGGAGACGAAACTCCACGTAACACGATTGACAAGCTCCTTTTTGCGGGATCCACAACGTTGACAATAGGAGTCAGGGAAAAGAGAAAAGTGCATGTCTAGATGGCATACGACGGCCGTAGCCCCACACCTCTTCTCCATTTCCCGAAGGAAAAACAGAACTCTGCAACACGCACCCTTGATAATAATTGGATTCGTGACATCAACCTTCAGCACTTAGCTGAATACACACATCTATGGCAAGCAACTAGACACATAATTCTAAGAACAGGCACACTAGATAATCTTGCTTGGAAATTTGAGGAAAATGGCAAGTACACAACATCCTCTACTTATCATGCCTAGTTTACTGGTGCAACCAGCAACTACTTTGAGGCACTCATTTGGAAACCTTGGATACCACTTAAATGCAAATTCTTCATGTAGCTTGTGATTCAGAATCGAGTTTGGACTGCTAACAGATTAGAAGCTCAGAGGCGACCAAACCAAAGAACCTGCACTCTATGTCGACTTAGGGACTGCAGGTTCACGAAGCGTCCGTGGAACGAACTTGCCACCTGAACCCTTGCGCATGAGCACTTAGCAAGACACTTGAGAAGTGGTGGATGACAATGTCAAATGCTCCAAGTACAAGTAGGAGAGGCCTATGTTCGCTCATTATACTAGTTTGCTAGGAGGTCTGGAAGAAAAGAAATGCGAGAGTTTTTAAGCGCACATAGTCCACAAATTTTGTGGTGGTTCATAGAATCAAAGACGAGGCAAGGTTGTGGATCTTGGCAAGAGCAAAGCACCTTTCTACACTCATCCAACAACACCATCAACAACTCCTTTCCTAGTTTTAATTTTTTATTTTTATTTGAACTAGCCGTAGAGTGCTCTCTTGCAAGTTCGTTCAAAAAAAAAAGTCAGGTTGACCAAAATGATATGGGCCTTTTCCAGGACAGCCCGGCCCGGAAATCTTAAAAAAAAAGTGTACTGGGCCACTGGAGGCGGGCCATGGCCACCTTACTCTATACCGTGAACAAGCCTTTGGCTACCTCCAAAAATTCTAAAAAGGAAAAGGGAAATAATTTTTTTTTAAAAAAAAGCTCCGTCCCAAAACCCCAACACTCGGTGCTTGGCAGCGCCGCTCACATCTCGCCGGCGACCAACACAACAGAGGTGTAGATGATCTCGTGGCGGCGGCGTTGGATTGACGATGTGTGACATTTCGGAGGAATTCCGGGCGGCGCACTGCATACCCGGGGCAAACCGCCGCCAGCCCCCAACCCTACTTCCCCGGATCTCGCCGGCGGCGGTGACGAAGAAGGTGGCGGCGGCGAGCAGGATGAGGAGGAGGAGGACCGCCTCAGCGCGCTACCCGACGACGTCCTCCTCCTCATCCTCTGCCGCCTCAGGTCCGCCGCCGCCGCCGCGCGGACCAGCGTTCTCTCCAGCCGCTGGCGCCGCCTCTGGGCGCAGCTCCCGGAGCTGTGGTTTCCACACCCCGCTGAGCCGGTCCGCCCGCTGCCCTGGCCTGCTGTCCTGCCGTTGCCTGCTACCCTGGCCGCGCGGACCAGGGCTCGCTGGGGCCGCCTCATGGTGTATCTCTCGGTGCGGCGTTCCCCGCTCCCCGCCGAACTGGCCCGAGCGCTGTCCTCGTCTGCGTCCGCGCGCGCGGCGCTCGCCCAACACTCGGCCCCTCGCTCTGGACTCTGAGCATCATCGCCGACGACGCCGACCCGACGGACACGACCGCGGTACTACGCCTCGCCGCGCCCCGCCTCACCAGCACGCTCTTTTTCGGCAACGTGGTACCTGAGGGTCGAAGGAATGAGGAGATGGCCGAAGCCGTGGTAAGGGGCGCCATTGAGCTGCCCTGCTTCGACAGGGCCGAACGGCTTCTCCTCAGCCTAGGTTACCTTTGCCTCACGCTTCCACAGTCAGGCGTGTTCGCGAAGCTCACTGAGCTGGTTCTGAGCCACGTCCGATTCCAAGGCGCCTCTGACATTGGCGACACGTTCTCGTCGGCTAGCTGCCCTTCTCTGCAGCTACTCACTCTCAAATATGCTCAAGGGGTGTCCCATCTTTCAATCTGTTCAGAGTCTCTCCTCAGAATGGATTTGCATACGGATGGATTGCAGCAGCTCACCGTTGTCTCACCAATGCTGAGAGAACTGCGTATCTCCTGGTGCTTCAAGAGTGAACCGGTGGCTGACATCGCCGCTCCGGTTCTGGAAAAGCTTTGGTGGGATGATGCATATGATTCAAGGTCGGTCCAGATAGGCAAACTGGCACAGCTACAGGAATTGGCGACATCCTTCTTTGCATATACAACTCCTGGATCGCCAGTGCATCAGTACAATTTGGGCAATGTACTGTTATTGCAGCGCTTATAGGAAGATTGCTGATCTTCGAATTACGATCAACTATCCAACTGTGAGTATATGTCTTCAAACTTTTCTTTATTTGAATAGTGCTAACTACAACCAGTCAGTAAGTATATGTTTTTGTAATAAAAACTACTTCAAAGACATTAATGTAGCCAATTAACTGACTGATCAATAAAAATGACTGGTACAGTGACCTTCAGCTGTAGGTACGGTTGTACAAACATAATGTGTGTGGTTATGTCAACTATTATAACACTTGACCTTACATGGGCATGAATGCAAACATCATTTAGATATGGCTATACACGTTAATGCACTGGTATAGCTGTAATTTTTTGGTCAAGGACATGACTTCAAGAGAGAGGTAGTGCATTCCATGGGGCACCTTCAAGGCCCAATTGCCCAAACATGGTGACTGTGTAGTCCCAAGTAATTGTGATTCTATACCAGAGAGATCTTCTGTGTCAGAAGAAATCTAATATAGTTTTGCTGCATTTGTAACAGTCATTCTTTGTGAGAAAATCAGTTATTCTAGTAAGTTGTTTTCTGTATTGCTGCATATGAAATTTTCTTGTGGCCTTTTATGAATTTGCAGAGCTTGGTTCACATAGAGTACTTGATGGAAGCTCTGACTTTGCCGCTGGTTAAGAATTTGCACCTTATCTTAGTAACATGTGGACATCGTGTTGGCTCTTGTGTATTCCATTTCCTTAAGATTTCTACCAGTATGAGAAGGCTGTATCTGGAGATACGGGAAGTCATGAAGGTATTCTTACTGTATCAGCTATCAAACACTTTGGTTGCTTGGAAAGTGGTGGAATACTTTGTTTGGTACTAATGCTTGACCAATGGTGACCTTCAGGAAGTAGTTTGTTATTACTTGTAGTTTTCTAATTTTCTTCATGGTTTGTTTCTAGAAGGTATATATTGTACAAAGATATTCTAGCAGCTGCATGTTACTTTAAAAAGACCAATGAAAAGCTACAGCTCTACTTTGGGTCCTAATTACTACCTTCGTCCTCAAAAGAATGCAATTCTAGTATTCTCCTTAGTCAACTATCTAAAGTTATCAATACTTATGATACCAAAAAGCTATAATATGAAAATATATTCCATAAATAATGAATCTAGTGATAATTATTTAATATCATAAATAATTGTTTCCTTTTTGTATAGTCTTGGTCAAACAGATGATGGTTTGACTCAGTATTATGCTAGAATTCCATTCTTTTTAGGGACAGAGGGGCAAGTGCCAGTGCAGATGTTGCTTGCTGGCATCCGGTATCCAAACTGATGGTATATTTTACACCCTGTAAGCCCACACCTGTGTAGAGTAGATCGTTCAACACCTGCGGCACAAACCCATTTTTGACCAATTGGTCCATATATCATAGGCGACCGAACGGCCGCCCCCCGTCTTACTAGACCAACTTGTCTAGTATTTAAGCTGATGGTGCTTCTCAAGGAGCCATGCTAAAGTCTCTTTTAAAACCTTTAAAAGTGAAATCAATAAATTGCATGTTATTTCTGATTGGCATATTTCTATGTAATTTTGTGGAAATTTTGTTTTCTGCAATTCTCTCGCAGCTCGAACTCATTGTTGGAATTGGCCAAGACCAATGGATATCACGTTAATATGTAGATTTACTATTTGTTGTTCAGATCGCTTGCGTATCTAAATGATTCCCGTTCTTATACGTTTCAAATTGTCTCCATTGAAAAGTTTGCTGAGAAGTTCACCGTTCTTATGTTCATGCTCCTCATTGCAGGAGAAAACATCTTGTTTGCCAGGTTGTTTTTGTCATGGGAAGGAAGTCTGGGAAACTGAGGCGCTTGTTCTGAATTCTCTCCAGGAATTGCACATTTGTGGATTTAACGGATCAGATTATGATTCTGCATTTGTGAAACGTCTACTGGGATGGGCAGGAAAGCTCAAATCAGTCAATATAGACTTTGATCATCATCAAACCACTGTCGATGAGGAGCTTTGTAAGGAGCTATTGGGCCTCTCTGGACCAGAGACTTGCATGAAGATTTACTTATATCGCAATGGGGCAAAGGTTATGTATACACCGGTCGGATAGGGCAGCTCTGAGGGCCGTCTCTTGCAGAGTAGTAGTCGTCGTCATATATGGCTGTAGCCTAGTGTGTAACTGTGTATCCCATCAGCTTGTTTATTTTCTCTATTGTGTTTCGTGCCTACTACGGCCCAATCTTATGCATGTATGAAGAAACAAAATTTCCGTATGACATACATTCTGTTTGTCACCAGAGTAAGCTGATTCAACTGCCAAATTCACTAATTGCTACTTCCCTGGTTCTGTTTGCGTTTGCTAATTTAGCCTCGATTTTTAGTGTAATATGGGATTAGAGTCTGTTTCAGAACTAGCTAGACGGGCTTGGCTGCTTGTGTGCTGTGGATACTGTGTTGCTCGGAAGAGTTTGTGCTATTGAAGTATTGAGTTTATCAGACATTCGTGAGAAGATGTTTCCAGCTCTTCCATGGTACTGCGTCTTGTACTATGTTCACGTTGCACATTCCATCTTTTTTTTTTTTGGATGCAATACTACTAGTGTGTTAGAAGTAGAAGATAAATTAATGTCACTTGGCAGTATGTTATCACATTGCGTTTGTTTTTCTCTCGATGGTTTTTCAGTTGTGATTCGCAAGATGTTCAATGTAGATAACTATTTCCATTTGCACACCATTTTGTGTCCAGCGCTACGAGATAGGTCGACGAAACAGAGAGACGAGCGGATCATACTTTGCAGCCCATTCGCTCAGTCGCCGGGCCAGACCAAAACCCAACTTTACCTGAGTCGCCAGGCCCAGACCAAATAGAACTATAACACACAACGTCGTCCTATGGAAAATCGAGCGGAAATCCCGACCTAGGCTCCCGACCTAGGGGTTTACGACCTCTCTAGCGATCACGTCGGCGAGGGTCTGCAGCGGTGATCTGGCTGATCTCCTGAGATCCAGAGCGAAGCGGAGTGCTCGGGCTGATTAAGGGGTCGGCTCGCCCCCGTTGCCCGGCCTTGGCACGTCCTGTGTGAAGCTCTAGGGTTTTGGCGAGACATGGCGGCGGAATCTTCCAAGATGGGGGAGATGAAGGGCGACGTTGGGGTGGATGATCTGCTGAAAAATCTCCACCTCAGCGAAGCGAGCAAGACGGTGTGGTTCTAGAACCTGAGATACGGGAGCAGCTCTCGGTGGTGAAGTGGATGGCGGCGGCAAAGCTCTTGACGTCGAAGAAGTTTAGCGAAGAACTTCGGAGGAGGCGACTATGAGATCGGCATGGAACCCGGCTAAAGAGGTGACGTTCCGTTCGATAGAAAACAATCTGTTCGTCGTCCAGGCGTCGTGTTTGGGTGACTGGAAGAAGATCATGGAGGAGGGGCCATGGCTGTTCAGAGGCTATGCTCTCATGCTTGAGGAGTTTGATGGAGCTACTCAAGTGCCTAGAGTCATACCAAGCAAGGTGATCGCCTGGATTCAGATCCACAAAGTTCCCCATTTGTTTCGCACGTTGGCAATTCTGAAGATGTTGGCGGCGAAGGTGGGCGAGGTAATTGAAGTGGAGGCAAGGGCAGTCACAACAAGGAGTGGTGACTTTCACCGGGCGAGGGTGTTTCTGCCATCGGAGAGGGCTCTTGTCCGGTTTGTGTCACTGGTGCCAGATGGGAAGGAGAAATTATTCCTCCAAGTGAAGTATGAGAAGATCCCACGCTTCTGTGGATTCTGTGGACTGATGGGCCACACTCACCTCGAGTGTGGCACAGGAGAACATCCGGTTGAGAAGTTGCAATATGGTGATTGGATGGTGGCAAGTTGTTGGGAGACATGGAGGCCCGGGAACACCGCGCATGCGCACTCTGGGAGCTCCCAACGGGGCGCGAGTTCCAGCAAGATAGCCCGAAACCAAGCCGTGGGGGCCGATCCCAGGGTAGGGGGAGGGGGAGAACCTCGGCATGGAGGGAGAAGGAGAAGGCGAATTCTGAGAAGAGTGACTCGGGCTCGAGGAAGCGCCCCTCCACGGGGGAGATGGAAGGAAAGGACAATGATCTTCGATTCCTTACGCTACCAGCCCAATGAAGCCGCCCATGGCGCGGAAGGAGCGAGAAGATGCGGGAGACACGGGACGGGGGCAGCAAGGGGGGTTCCACCGCTCCCTCCCCGTTTATAAGTCTCCGGGGGAGAAGAAGAGGGTCGAAGAACCCAGCTGTTTGAAAACAAAGCAAGCAAGGAGGCGGACTCCCTCGAGGGAGGACCGCCAGGCCAAATGAGTTGCCTCGGTTGGAACTGTCGGGGCATTGGTAATGCTTCGACAGTAAAGGAGCTTCGCGAAGTTCAGCGAAGAAATTTGCCCCTACCATTCTTTGTATTCTTGAAACTCAGGTGCATAAGTCTCGTGTAGAGGGTCTAAAGAAGACACTAGGCTATGATAATGCTTTCGCTGTTAGCGATAATGGCCGTAGTGGAGGTTTGGGAATTTTCTCGGAACAATAATACAAGTGTGTCGTTATTACCGTATTCACGCGATATCATATTGATGCCATTATTTCAGAGGGAGGCGACAATCCCTGGAGAATTACGTGTGTTTACGGGGAAGCTCAGCAGGCAGAGAGGCATAAGACTTGGGACCTTCTAAAGTTCATCAAGTCCTCGTCCTCTCTACCATGGGTAAGCATTGGTGATTTCAATGAGGTCTTACACCAATCGGAACATGCAGGTGTGCAGGACAGAAGTGTAGCGCAGATTGCAGCTTTCCGTGACGTGGTGGATGTGTGCGGCTTTCTGGATATTGGCTTTTCAGGTCGTCCTTGGACATTTGAGAAGAAAGTCAGTGGTGGTTCTTACTGTCGTGTACGGCTGGACCGTGCATTAGCGACAGGGGACTGGTCATCTCGGTTTACAACATCGAGTGTACGAAATCTCTCGGCCTCGGCCTCTGATCATGGCCCAATATTACTAACTTGGAGACCGAAATTTGGAGAAAGTTGGGCCCTAGGAGGTTCAAGTTTGAGGTGATGTGGGAGGAACATGAAAATTTCTCTCCATCATTATCAGAAGCATGGAGTAAGAATAGCGAGGCTGTTTCCATGGATAGCTTAAGGCAGAAATTAGCAGGTGTCTCCAACCACCTGAGCAAATGGGAGCGTCAAAGCTTTGGCCACGTCGGGCGGGAGCTGAAAAAACTAAAGGAGGAACTAGATAAACTGCAGGAGCTGCCCGGCCGTACAGGGCCATCCCATGCTGAACTCAAGATTGTTGAGAAAATCAATGAGTTGCACCACAGGGAGGAGATTATGTGGAAGCAAAGATCCAGAATACAATGGCTTGCGGCCGGAGACAGGAACACCAAATTCTTCCATCTCCGGGCAAGTCAAAGAAAAAAGAAAAATATGATTTCAGCCCTGAAAATGTCGAGTGGTGAGATGACTTCAGATGTGCATGTCATGGGAACATTAACTACTTCTTTCTATAAAGATTTATACACATCGGAGGGAGTAAATAACATGAATGAGGTGCTCGATAGTGTGCCTGTTAAAGTTACCAGGGAGATGAATGAGGCACTCGTGGCTCCTTTTTCAGAGAGAGAAGTCAAGGAAGCCCTGTTCCAAATGTTCCCGACAAAGGCCCCAGGACCTGACGGCTTTCCTGCTCATTTTTTTCAGCGCCATTGGGAGCTTTGTGGGAAGGAGGTTACCGCTGCAGTTCTTGGTGTCCTAAGCGGTAAAGAGGATCCGGCTGTTATTAATGACACGATCATCGTGCTCATACCAAAAGTAGCAAGCCCGGAGGAACTGACGCAGTTCAGACCGATCAGCCTATGCAATGTTGTCTACAAGATCGTTTCTAAAGTGGCAGCGAATAGACTGAAGGTAGTGTTGCCTGAGATTATCTCAGAAGAGCAGTCGGCCTTTGTCCCGGGGCGGCTCATCACTGACAATATTATAACGGCATATGAATGCCTACATTTTATGAAGCAAGTGAAGCCAGTTGACAGAAGGTGTTGTGCTCTGAAACTTGACATGAAAAAAGCTTATGATCGAGTTGAATGGCCATATCTTCAAGCAATTATGACAAGGCTGGGTTTTCACCGGCTTTGGATCCAGCTAATCATGAGGTTAGTAACAACAGTGTCTTTCTCAGTCATGCTGAATGGCAGTTGTCTGGAATCTTTCAAACCATCTAGAGGTATTCGCCAAGGTGATCCTATCTCCCCATATTTGTTCCTGTTAGCAGCAGAGGGTCTTTCGGGCCTGTTAAAAACGAAAATTCAGTCATCAGTACTCAGTGGAATTATGGTAGCTCCATCTGCACCGATGGTGAGCCACCTACTCTTTGCAGATGACAGCCTGCTGTTTTTCAGAGCTAATCGGGAGAATGCGGTTGTGGTGAAAGATGTTTTGAAGTTATACTGTGATGCTTCGGGGCAACGGATCAATGAGCAGAAATCATCCATTCTTTTTGCAAAGAAGTGTCATCAGGATGTCAGAGACGAAATCATGTCAATCCTTAATGTTAACAATGAATGCTTAAGTGAGAAATACCTGGGATGCCATCCGATGTGGGGGCCAATGTGAATGGGGCTTTCAAATTTCTCGAGGGACGAGTATGGGGCAAGGTACAGGGGATGGATGGAGCAATGTTTGGCGGGGAGGCGGTAAGGAGGTCCTCATCAAATCGGTTGCTCAAGCAATCCCAACCTACTCCATGTCTTGTTTTAAGCTGCCAAAGGGACTTTGCAATCATCTAACTAGTTTAGTCCGCAACTTCTGGTGGGGGAGTAAGGCAGGGAAACGGAAGACATGCTGGGTAGCATGGGATGATATGATCATTCCAAAGTCGATGGGTGGATTAGGCTTCAGAGACTTTGAGATGTTCAATTTGGCATTGCTTGCGAAACAAGCCTGGCGGGTAATCCATGATCCGTCATCGCTGAGTGCAAGAATTTTAAAAGCAGTCTACTTCCCGGAGAACGACTTTTTGGAAGCTAGGCTAGGGAGTACACCGTCAAAAATTTGGCGCTCGATCCTAGAAGGAAGAGAGGTATTGCAACTAGGCTTAATCAGGAGGATTGGTACGGGTCAAACAACACTTATTTGGTCCATGGATCGGTTACCATCGGACGGGATGAGGAGACCAAATCCCCAAGAGGGATCCCCAACCCGCCTAGCAAAGTCGGTGAATTGATCGAAAGGAACAACCATGACATGGGATCCGGTGAAGTTGCAAGAATTTTTCTCCCCACCCGACATTGAGATTATTCGTAACATTCCGTTAAGTTTCAGAAGTCAAGATGATTTTTGGGCCTGGCATTTCGAGAAGAATGGTGTCTTTATCAGACGCTCGGCTTATCGGATGCTCGGTCGAGAGACGCAGTATTGTCGGAGAAGGAGACTACTTCGATCGCGGGAAGGGTGAAAGGGAATGGAAATCTCTTTGGCAAGTTCAGTCCCTCCGAGAGTGAGCGTTTTTTCTTTGGAGGTCGCCAAAGTGTTCTTTACCTTCAACGAGGGCGTCTTACATCGCAGAACATGTCGATTCTCGACCTATGTGCTATCTGTGGGCGCTAGTGATTCTTGGCGACATTCTTTCTTTGGAGTGTCACATGGCGAAGTGTGTCCGGCGCTGGAGAAGGAAGATATCGTTGATCATTTATGTACTATCCAGGATCAAGACCCGAGGGGTCAGTCGGCTAGGGTTTTTGAAACCACAAATCACGATGAAGCGGTGAGGGTAGCGGTGACATTGTGGGCAATACGGTTTGCTAGACGAAAAGCTATTCACGAAAATATCTATCGAGTCCATTATCGACTCATGGTTTTGTTACCGATATTGCGAGGAGTTGAAAGATACTCAAAAGCCGAGGAGACCAAGACAAATACTCAAGGGATTCAGCCAAGAGGTAGTCGTTGGATTCCTCCGTGAGCTGGACAATCGAAGATAAATGTTGATGCTTTGCTTATTTGTCTAAAACGAGCGAAGAGCTGCCGCCGCCGCCATCGCCGGGATCGATGGTGTTTTTGTAGGAGCGTCGGGGCTGGTCTTCGACGGGATAGGCGATCCGTAAACGGCGGAGGTGCTTGCTGCGGGAAGGTATGGACCTTGCGAAGCGATTTGGGTTTGTCATCCTTCCGTCTTGCCTCGGATTGTGAGAGTGTTATCAAAAATCTCGAGGACCGGGGATGGGAGTTTATGGACAGATTGTCAAAGAACCGAAGGCTCGAAGTTTCGTTGTTTGAAGCGGTGGAATTTGTACATGAAGGTAGAAATTCGAACGTAGACGCCATGTCATAGCTAGAAGCCTTGTAACAGCCAGAAATCGGGTAGATTTGCCTCGGTTTATTTCGCCACCCGACGGTGTTTGTAATCATGTTAACCCTCGTTGAATAAAGTGAGTGGTTACGCCTCAAAAAAAAAAAAAAAAAAAAAACAACGCCGTCCTCTCTCCGCCTACTCTGAGCTCTTAGGCCGCGGCCGGTCGCGGGACCCCGACCACGCCGCGCGTCGGCGCGAAGCTTCTAGGGTTAGGATCCCCCCAAAAATCCGCCAAAGACACCTGCTCCGCCGCCGTCGAACGCCGCTCGCCGTGTGCCGCCGGGCGTCGAACACAACCATCTCCGGTGTGTTAAGGTCCCTTTATCGCCGCATTTCCGGTTCCACCGCGCACCTCCTCACGCCTCCATCTCACCGGCTCGGTCCCCACTTGTTGACGGTGATTGTGCTTTCGGAGCGGCATGGAAGGCTGCTCTCCAAGACGAGCGCCGGCGCAGCCGTCCGCCCCCCACGAAGGCCCCCGGTGGAGATCCTCTCCCCGTCCCTCCCAAGTCCATCCGCCCAAGTGTCGTCTCCAAGGGCCGGTACGACCTCACCGCCGACCCTGCAATCCAAAGAAGCTCCGCCAACCCATGCAGGGACCGTTCGTCCAGCCCGACGAGGTTGGGGACCATAGTTTCGGTTGATCGACGACAAATGAGATCCGTGCCTTTTCCTTCCTTCCCGACGGAAATGACGGGGATTGGGACCTTCTTCTTCTTGGATTCCTGCAACGGTCTTATCCTTTTTGGGCATAATCGGGAGCCAAATCACGCATCGGCTAGTGACTACTGGTGTGCAACCCGGCCACAAAGGAATGGTTAGACATCCCCGCTTGCGGCTCCCGTGTAATGTTAAGCCATACCTTTTTGGCTTTCGATCCGCCTTGTCCTCTCACTTTCACTTGGTCCAGTTCCGGATGCCCGATGTTGACATGAAGGTAGTGTCGTTGCATGTTTACTCGCCTGCGAAACTGGGACCTGAGTCAAAACCAGTTGGAAGGCCAAATTGATGGACTAAATGAGCAAGGGCCGACGCAAGGCGTAGTTTTTGATGGATGGGTGTTGCAAGGCCAAATGGATTACCAAAATGAGCAAATGCAATGGCAGTTGGTAGGCCAAATTGATGAGCAAGGGCAGTTCCAGCAGCTTGCAAGGCCAAATTAATGAACAAAATGAGCAAGGGCAGTTAGAAGGCCAAATAGATGAACAAAATGAGCAAGGGCATTTTGAAGGCCAAATAGATGAACAAAATGAGCAAGGGCGTTGGAAGGTCAAATTGTTGAAGCGAATGAGCAAGCGCAACTGAAAGGTCTGGCATAATCAGTTTGAACTAGAGGTTGTCGACTATCATTGTGCCTTTGTTAATGGACTGCTACATATGATAGTTTGGGGCCCAGAAAGAAAGCACATACTTGTTGTAGATTTACAAGGGAAGGCAAAAGGATCATCACTGTGCCAGGCATGGCTGAAAGTGCACATTATTTAGGTCAATCCTATGGGCACCTACATTGCGTGACTATAAAGTCGGTTGGTGAAATTAATGACATACTATCCATCTGGGTTCTTCATGATTATGATACAGAGGAATGGGTGTTGAAGAGGACTGTGAATTCTTTGGATGTCTTTGGAGAAACAGAAGTCAGGCCAGAGTATTTTGTGGTTGACATTCATCAAGATTGCAATGTGCTTTTCTTTTTTCAGCAGTTGACAAATAAGCTGATAGCATATGACATGGACCGTAACGAAGTGACTGTGCTTGCCACTTTCCAAGATTCCAAACAACGCGATTATTTTGCTCGTTACATTCCCTATTTCTTAGGATCACCTGCTCTGAAAGTGTGTGCCCCAAGTATGAGCTACCAGGTTGGTTAAATTCCAGTGGACTCAGGTGAAATGTTCTCCTTGTGCTTGGATTTGCCTTCTTAATTTGTAATGCAAGTTTGTTGAGACTTTGGATGTATGCCTTCTTAATTAGTGCTCGTACTTGGATGTATGCCTTTTCATGCTTTTAATCTAATTAGCACTACAAGCCTGAATGACCTGAATATTGACTGCTGCAGTAGCAGTGTAGCAATGCCTCTTTGCTCTGCTTATCTTCCATTTACTGATGTGTATGTCGACCGCTACTGGTGGGTGCTGGCTGTGGCTTGGCTGCTGCACTTGTGTATCTGGACTAATGTATTTCAGTGTTACATATAGTGTCTACATGTACTTGGCATCTTGACTGTTTTAATTACTCACAAAAAGCACTCTCCTATGGTGCATATAACATGCTTGCTGAAGTGTGATATTAAAGGACATATTTCTTTACTGTGTGCTTACTAGAGAATCTATATCATAGTGCATATGTACTACTGTCTGCATTTGGTGAAACACATGTTGCTGATAGTAGAAAAACAGTTGATCAGTAATCACTTAGTTAAAATGGTCATCAACCACTGTTGTCCGAATATGAAACTGAATGTCTGAAGGGCAGCATTTTTGTCAAACTTCAAAGCTTAATTTAAACTGTTGGAATTTGAAACTGAATGTCTGAAGCCACTTAGTTAATATGGATTTCACCTATAACCCAATACACAAATTTGATGTTGTTCTCAAGTGTAGTGTATGGGCTGACGAAAAACATGATTATCTGTAGCAATGGTTCAGTAATTGGACACTAAATACTTGATCAATGTAGCTCTGCCAGTTGCTCTAAAAACTGACAGTTTCAGTTAAACTGCCTGAACTGTTTCTGAACTTGAGTTTCATTTAAACTGACAGAACTTTGGAGCACCTCTATCTATTAAACTGTGAGTAATCAAACCTTGTGTCAAATGTGTTTATATCTCTTTCCTTGTGTTGGCTGCTGTGGTCCGGTTTGTTTGTTACTGACATAGCAATTACCATATAGATATAGCTATCTAATGGAATAACAATGATGATGGTTTTGTTGCTGCAATGGCAAAGCTAATGCATGAAAATTTACATCTTTATATTTTGTTTGTCGACTGTCCTGCTGCATTTTTCTTTATGGTAGACATCACTGTCAGCTATATACTGGTAGCTAGTAATTAACCATTGCCAGCATTAGCTATCTCCTGAATTAACTTTTTTTTTAACATCACTGTCCTACTGCTACTGCTTGTGATCTGTGATGGTTCTTTAATTTGCTGCCATTAGACTTAGGACACTTTGCTAGTACTACCTCTTGATCTGTGATGGCTTATGTCAACTTTCCTGGACCTTTTTCGGATTGTTGGCGATCAGTGGGACTGTAGCACTACTACTTGATTACTGAAGTGGCTGTAGTGTGTAACCAAATGTTAGCTTATTCTCTTAGCCATTAAGACTCTGTTCTTCAAACTAAATAGAAAGTGCTACTTGCTGGCATAACTGAAACAATTGAGTTTTGGTAAGAAATTGCTAGTTCATGCTTTAATAGCAGTAACCAAATGTATCCAGTGATTTGTTTACCTCAACTCAGCCTTTAGATCTCTATAATGGTCAGAGAAGTGACCAGTTATTGTGTTGCCCTTCCCAGCTCACACTCTACACTATGAGATGGACCAGATGTTACAGCAGACCACGTTCTGTTGCTGCAGCAGTGCACTCTCAACTCAATCTATGCATGTAACTAGTTACTAGCCTCAAGAACTTGTTTAGGCTGCAAATATGATAACCATAGGACAAGACTCATTAATTCTTTTGTAGTGCTCTGTTTTTTTTTGTCATACGTCTGATGATCTAAATATTGGGGTAGGTCAGCTGTGCATATAATCTTATTTCTTGGTTCATGTGTTTAAATTCTGAAGAAAGATACCACTGTTCCTTCCTCATTTATATTTGAAATCTCTCAATGTTGACAGTGATTTCCACAATCTGCGAACTGAATCTCTCAAGCAGCAGTACAAGTTGGTGAGTGTTTTGAACTTGAATTTATTAAGCACTACCTTTCTGTGACGCTTCAGTCTGCCTAATCTCTCAGTTAGATGCTGAAGGAGTCTGAAAACTTTGTTTTGCAGTCCAAAGCAACATTTGCCTCTGGGTGCAGGACAAGCGTGTTTGAGTGTTTGAGTACAGGACAAGAGTGTTTGAGTGCAGAACAGTCTGTATCCCTCTTTGTTTCTCTGTTAATCAGGACAAGACGTTTGCAAGCAAGAGGAGCACAGGACAAGCGCCTTTGTTTCTGTCCCTCTTTGGTGCTCTTCAGAGCTCGGACACTTCAGTTATTGAATCTGTAGGCTCGGACACATTACATATTATTCTCTGTTAATCGAAACGTCCGCTTGTTGATTGTGAGTCTGTAGCATGCCATGTTTCTTTCCTTTGACTTGAGTCTGTAGCGTAGTTGTCCAGCTTGGTTTGTCCACACTGTTTTTCCTGTGAGGCACGGTCGCCGAAAGTGTCGGTTTTTATCCTTATGTTTGATGTGGCAAAAGTATCTGTTGTGCTGTTTCTTGTGTGTTGTTATCTGAATTACCGGTTGCTGTGGTATGTGATTGCTGTGGTCTACAATCCAACGCTAAGCAACAGGGTGTTGAGAGATGTGGACGTTTGACTTAGTGCAGTGCTGCTGATGGCTGGGTTGTTGTTGTTGCCAAGCACTAGTTCAAAACAGCTCTGCTTCATTAGTTAAGTTGTTTTGCCAAACACTAATCTGAAACAGCTCAGCTTCATTAATTAAGCTGTTGGTAAAGTTGTTTTGTAGAAAAACAGCTTAGCTAATGAAGCTAAGCTGTGCCAAACAGCCCCTTAACGGAAACTAGGAATATTCAGGAATAATTCACAAAAAAGGGGAATATTCAGGAATTGGTTCCATCAAGTTACATGATCAAAATTTTGAATTTTTTTGAATATTCATGGTTGTGCTAGCCTAGATCTTGCAGTCGACTTGACTGACAAGATCATGAACTTTGAAAAAATTTTGTTAGTTGGGCCAGAATGGGCAGGTGAGCTCGTTTGCATTAGAATGAAATGGGATTTTCTCCAGCACAGCCCGGCCTAGGGGTCGCTCAACTTTAATATGCTACTAGTGGCCATTGACCGGTGGGCGCCTCCCTGCAAGAACCCCCCAATCCTTCACAGTTTAGCCGTGGATGACTCAGTTTAGCCGTGTGATTGTAGCAGAGGATTATATTAGGCTTGCTTCCCTTGATTTTCTGCTCCACAAGGTCTTGAAATCACTGAAAAGAACCCAGCAAATGTGCTTCTAATTTTCTAGGCACTTAGAAAACCTATCGATTTACAAATTCTTTTTTAAACTATCAGAGTGCTTTATTAATTTTGTTTTTAAGAACTATTCGGAGTGCTTTAAGAACCGAAGGTTTTTGACAGCTGATAGTTGGGCCAGGCGACTTGGTTCTACACCAAAATGATCCGGCCTTTGTCCAGCCCAGCCCAGCCCAGCCACTTCTCAGTCACGTGACACTGTGAGCTCTTTCTCTCTCTCACGAGTGACGAGACTCTCTGAGCTCCGCCGCCTCTAAACCCAAAACCCTCCGCACTCGATTTCGTCGGCGACCAACACAGAAAATCTCGAACCCTCTCCTGGGAGAGAGATCCAACACAACCCAGGTGGAGGTGGTTTCGAGGCGGCGGCGTTGAATTGACGATGCGTGAGATTTGGGAGGAATTCCGGGCGGCGCTTTGCATCTCTGCGGGAGATCGCCGCACGCCCCCATCCCTCCCTCCCCGGATTTCGCCGGCGGCGGCGGCGGCGAGGAGGCGGAGGAGGAGGACCGCCTCAGCGCGCTACCCGACGACGTCCTGCTCTTCATCCTCCGCTGGCTCCCGGCCGCCACCGCCGCGCGGACCAGCGTCCTCTCCGCCGCTGGCGCCACCTCTGGGCGCAGCTCCAAGTGCTGTTCTTCCCGCCGCCTGCCGAACCTGCCCTCGCGCTGCCCTCGCCCGCTATCGCCGCGCGGACCAGGGTCCGCTCCCACCGCTGGCGCCGCCTCTTTGCGCATCTCCCATCGCTGCGTTCCCCGCTCCCTGCAGAACCAGCCCGTGCGCTGCCCTCGCCTGCCTCTGCGCGCGCGCGGCGCTCGCCCAACACTCGGCCCCAGCGCTCCTGATTCTAGGCATCATCGCGAAAGACGCCGACCCGGGGACATGACCGAGGTACTCCGTCTCGCCGCGCCCCGCCTCACTGGCATGCTCTTTTTCAGCAATGTGGTACCTGAGGATCGGTGGAAGGAGGAAATGGCGGAGGACGCCATTGAGCTGCCCTGCTTCGACACAGCAGAATGGCTTACCCTCCACTTAGGTTACCTTTGCCTCTCGCTTCCACCATCGGGTGTGTTCACGAAGCTCACTAAGCTAGTTCTGAGCAATGTCCGGTTCCAAGGCGCCTCGGGCATTGGCGACACCTTTCATCGGCCCGTTGCCCTTCTCTGCGGCTACTCTCTCTGTTTAACATTCATGGGGTGTCACAGCTCACAATCTGTTCAGAGTCTCTCCTTACTATGCATTTGCGAAAATCTGAAAGGGTTGCAGCAGCTCACCATTGTGTCACCAATGCTTTTTGAACTGCATATCTGGAACTGCTTCTTCAAGAGGCAACCGGTGGCTGACATCAACGCTCCGATTTTGAAAAAGCTCAGGTGGTTTGATCAATATGATCCGAGGTCGGTCCAGCTGGGCAAACTGGCATATCTATGGGAATTGGGGGCCTCCTTTTTTTGCAGATACATGTTATGGGTTGCCTCAGCATCAGTACAACTGGGGCACTGTGATGTTATTGCAGCACTTTAGAAAGATCCCTGGTCTTCTCATTACGATCAACTATCCAACTGTGAGTATACACTTTTCTCTTATTTGAATTAACCTTCTAGTAAATGTAAGTTTGTAGTAGTAACAAAATCTACTTTGTAGTGGTAGTGATTGCTAGATCTTAGTGTAGTCAAGTAACTGAGTAATCAATAAAGTGACTGGTGAAAGAACATGCAGTTGCAGGACCAATTGTACAAACATAACATGTATTGCTATGTTCACTATTGTCAAGCTTGCCTATATGAGGGCAAGAGTGCAAGCATTGAAATGCATGCATGCATTTAACTATTTGATTTGATCTGGCAAACAAATGAACTGGGGATTTTGGATCCCACCTCAGTAGGATATTTAGTTATCACTTATCAGCATGGGTAGGTACAACACCAGCTAAGCTTTTAGTTCAAAGTACTTGAGGTAGGCTAGAGATTAAACCCAATAAATATCCAACCTCAGCCTACCCCAACTTGCTTTGGACTGACAGGCTTGGTGTGGTTTGGTAAATATCCAACCTCAGTAGGCAGTGGGCATATTCAATTCAGTTAAGGCCCGAACAGGGTGAGTGTGTAGTTTTCAAGTATTGTGAGTCTTCACTAGCTTTAAGTAAGTCTGCTTTGGGAAGTTTGCCAAGCCGGCTGAACCCTGTGTGTTCAGTGGCTTCTGCTACTGTTTCTCTGTGTTGCTTCAGGCTCAAATTTAACACTTGTAATTTCATTGCTTTGTGGTAATGAAATTTGGTTGTGCCGCTGTGGAAAAAATTGTGGTTCTTTTCTGGAGAGATCTTCTGCGCAACAGCTACTTTGTTTCTTGCTGCATATAAAATTTTCTTATGGTCTTTTGTGTATTTGCAGAAGATGGTTTACTGCCAGAACTGGATGGAAGCCCTGACCTCACTGCCAGTTGAGATATTAAACCTGAACATAGTACCATGTGGACATGCAATTGGCTCTTGTGTGTTCCATTTCCTTAAGATTTCTACTTGTTTAAGATGTCTGTTTCTGGAGATATGCCAAGGCATTAAGGTATTCTTTTCACTTTATCTGCCATCGACTACTTTGGTTGCTTGGAAAATGGTGGAATGTTTTTACTTGCTGCACTAATGCTTGACCAATGGCGATGCTTTTGGAGTTATTTTCTAATTTTCTTCATGTTTTGTTTCTAGATGATAGTGTATGCATATACTCTAGCAGCTATGTGTTACTCTAAAAAGTACAATAAAAAAAAATTGCTTGAGTACTTTGGGTCCTATTTAAGTGCCGGTGCAGATTTTGCTTGCTGGCATAAACTTATGATATGCCTTACACAGGGTCTGTATTAATGCTGATGGTACTTCTCATGGTGTGACACGAAGGACTAAGGTTGTGTTTGGTTCTGGGAGAATAGGGATGGGATGGATGCATTCCTGTTTTTTTTTTTTTTTTTTTTTTTTTTTTGGGGTGTGTGTGTGTGTGTGTGGGGGGGGGGGGGGGGGATGTCTCTGCTGTGTTTGGATGGAGGGATAGGGATGCCCATGCCACCCTGTCCTCTGCCCCAGTTCACTCTGCCTCGCCCTCCAGCACTGAGCTCGTTCGCTCTGGTCAAGCGAGTTTACCCACACTGTGGCGTGGCCAAGCTTGTGCTAGGGGTGCTTGTCGAGGTCGCCCACCAGTGCTCTCCTGCGCCGCCTTCTCTTCCAGAGCCGGGCTGAGTGTGAGCGCCGGGCTGCTTTCTTCTTTTTGGTTCGGGCGCAGTGTGGCTGCTGTGAAGGCAGGTGTGCCCAAATGGAAGATGGAAAGAGGAAAAAGAAAAGATGTGCCAACAGACAAGAACGTCGACCGGGGATTTCCTTCGTTTCTAAGGGATGCCTAGGGACGGCATATTAGGGGAATATTCTGTCCTAGGGATAGTTCCATCATACCTGTCCTTGAACCAAACATCAGGATTACGCCATCAAGGCTTTGTTGTAATGTAACCCTAAGAAGCTAAATTCATCGATCATACACTATTTGCGATTGGCATACTTGTGGGTTTTTATTTCTGTAACTCTCTTTCTCTACACAGTCAAACTCATTGCTGTGCAATTGGCTAAAACTAAAAGGAAATATTGTTTCCTTTTCAATGGACACAACTTTAGAGCTCGGTAATCAAGGATTAGCTCACTTTTTTAGCTTACCTTTCAAAGAATGCTACTAGTACTTTGCCTTCCTTCAATTGGTCTCATCCACTTCATTTCTAGAGAGCTTTGCTATCTGTATCTTGGTGGTACTTTGGATCTCATACTTGTACGACGTCCATAGTTTCTATCAATGGAATTCCTTTTCAATAAAAAAAAGAAAGAAAGAAAGAAATCTTGTTTACCTGCAAACTTGCCTGTATCTGAATCGTTTCCTCTTTCTATTGCTATTGGTTAGTAGCCATTAGCTATTGTAATGTTTGATGAGCAGGTAGCCAAGCTTATGTTTATGCTCCTCATCTCAGGAACAAGCTGCTTGTTCACCAGATTGTGTTTGCCATCAGCTGCATGACTGGGAAAGTGAGGAGCTCTTCTTGAATTCTCTCCATGAGCTGAAGGTTTGTGGATTGAGAGGAGCAGGTTGTGACATGTACATTTGTGAAACGACTACTAGGATGGGCAGGAGTGCTCAAATCAGTTACTATAGACTTTGATCCTAAAGCCGCTGTTGTTGAGGAGGTTTGTGAGGAGTTGCTGGGCCTCTTTGGACCAGAGACTTGCATGAAGATTTATCTATACCGCAATGGGGCAAAGGTGATGTATACACCGCTAGGCTAAGGCAGCTTTAATAAGGGGGTCTCTTGCTGAGTAGTACTTAGTCATGTGGCTGCATAGCGTGTAATGTATCCAGCTGTTAACTTCTATGCCCAATCTTATGCATGTATGAAGAAACAAAACTTCAATATGACATGCATTTTTGTTTGTCAGTAGAATATAAGACGATTCAGCTGCTGTTGTCACAAACTGCTACTTTCCTGGTGTGCCTTATTTAGGTTGCAGTTTCATTTGCAAATTTAGCCTTGATCTGTAATGTAATCAGGGATTAGCATCTGTGCAAGACCTAGCTAGACGGGCTTGGATGTTTGTGTGGTATGGATTCTGCGTTGCACTGAAGGGAGACTAGGTGCTATTGCAGTTATCAGACACAATATTCACTCAGACCCTTGCTTCACATGATTTTGCACCGACGATGCACAAACTTTGCGGCCCATTCGCAGCTCAATTGCTCCCCAGGTCGCAGTGCCGAACCTCTTCATCATCACCGGGTGCGAGCTATGATTGACTTGCATGCAAACCATTCTCGGAATTTGCTTCTTCAATTTCAGGATCTCTTGGCTTACTAGTTTGATTTTGGATCCTAGAAAACTGTTCAAATTGAAGAACTTCCATTAGCAGGGCAAAACACTGCATTTAGCTATGTTTTAACAGAAGCTTGCCACGACTATTACATGATCACTAATCAAAGTATCACTGGATGGATAGTGAACGAGATTTTCCAATGCCTTGTAAGTGAAGAAGAAACAGGGCCAACGATGGCAGTGCCAATCCCCTGTCACGGCATACCTTTGCTAAATTCATTGCATGTTTGCAAAGGTCCCCTCCCTTGACCAGCTAAAATCCCACAACGCAAACTTAGAACCTGGATTCAGTGCGACATTGAACTTGTTGCACTACAAAAGTTTCTAACTAACTAATAAATAAATTTGGTAGTCCATAGCCACCTTTTTTGGTTTCTAAGCATGTTACAGAATCGTCTGAATCAAGGTGGCTTAAGACCATTTGAGCCATTCCGAGTGATTCATGTGAAATGAATCCAATTCTCACCACCAAACAAGGTCAAATTGAAAATTTTACATCATTTTGAGGTTAGCATCATTGGGCTCTCGTAGATCTCACTTAAAGCTATATTGCCAATCTTGAGCACATGTTGCGGGATTAAACGACCATATGTGTCATTGTAGTAACTGGCATGTTTGGAACCCATTAATTTCACATGAATGTTATAGAAATTCCTGGCAATCTTTCAATTTCACAGGTAAAAAAGCTAAGTTCATGAAAAAAAATTGTGTTACAAACAGGACCTAAGAGTATAATCTAGGGCCTCAAATCCTTAATTTAAATAAAATAAAAATGAGTGTATATTAAATAACAGGTACAATAATCGCACCATATATGATCCTTGAAGAATATTATAAGTGGACCGGGTTGGGCCAGGTGAGTTCGTTTGCGCTAGAATGGAGTGGGCTTTTCCCCAAAACAGCTCGGCCTAGTGGTCGCTCAACGCCTCCGTCCCCAAAACACCAATTCTCCGGGCACGGCAGCCCTGGTCGGCGATCAGCCGAGAAATCCGCCAACGCCGGGAGAGATCCAACACAACCGAGGTGGAGGCGATCTCGCGGCCACTACGTTGGATCGGATCGACGATGCGTGACATTTGGGGAAATTTCGGGCTGCTCTGTGCATTTCCGGGGAAACCGCCGCACGCCTCCAACCTTTTCGCCCCCAGATCACACCACCGCCGGTGACGAAGGCAGCGCCGGCGAGGGCCTTTCACCCCCGGGTCATGCCGCCGCTGGTGACGAAGGCGGCGCCAGCGAGGGTCAGCCACTCCCAGATCTCGCAACTGCCGGTGATGAAGACGTCGGCGGCGGCGGCGACGAGGGGGAGAAGGAAGACCTTCTCAGCGCGCTCCCCGACGACATCCTCGTCCTCGTCCACCTCCCTTCTGCCGCGGCCGCCGCGCGGACCTGCGTCCTTTCCCACCGCTGGAGCCGCCTCTGGACGCAGCTCCCGGAGCTGCGATTCCCGCTCCCCGCCGAACCGGTTGCTGCGCGGCCCTCGCCGGTCACGGCGTGCGCGGCGCTCGCCCGCCATGAGGCGCCCGCGCTCCTGCGCCTGAGCATCGTGGCTAACGACGCTGACCCGAGCGACACGGCCGCGCTACTCCGCCTCGCAGCGCCTCGCCTCACCAACGGGCTCCATTTCCACAACGTGGTGACGAAGGTTCCTCATCAACTGAAGGTTGAGATGCCCTGCTTCGACAGGGCCGAACAGCTTATCCTCCGCCTAGGTTACCTTCGCCTGGTGCTGCCACCGTCCGGCGTGTTCACCAAGCTCACCATGCTGGAACTGGTCAGCGTCCACTTCCAAGACGCCCGCGACACCGGCGACGCCTTCTCGTCTGCTCGTTGCCCTTCGTTGCGACAACTTCGTCTCGTCGACACTCAAGGGGTGTCCAACCTCGCTATCTGTTCAGAGTCTCTCTAAGCTTGTGGTTGGGAAATGTCAAAGGGTTACAGCAGCTCACTGTTGTGTCACCAATGCTGATAGAACTTCGTTCGTCAGGCAACCAGTGGTTGACATCGTTGCTCCTGTTATGGAAACGATCATGTGGTTTGATAGATATGATCCCATCTCGGTCCATCTTGGTGAGATGGTGCATCTATGGAATCTGTCAACCTTATGCTTTGCATAGGAATTTTCTGATGAGCATCAGTACAGTTGGGGCAGTGTGAAGTTATTGCGATGCTTTCAGAAGATCCCTCATCTTTCCATTTCGATCATCTATCCACATGTGAGTACTCTGTATATATCCTGTTATCATGCATTTGAAACTTTTCTTTACTTGCCTAGTACAATTGTCTAGTAACTGTAAGTTTGTAACAAAAAACTACTTTGGAGTAGTAGTGTTGATAGATATCTAGATGTAGTCAAGCAACTGACTGTCAATATAATGCCTGGTGAAAGGACCTTCAGTTGTAGGGACACATGTACAGCTCACTGTTTTAACACTTGACCATACATAACAGTCAAATGTACAGATGACTATTTGATCTGGCAAACTAATGAATTGGTGATTTTTTATCCCACCTCATGCCAAATGGATTGACGCTGCAAGACACGTTCATTACTCTTGATGAGTAACTGAAAAAAAACATTATCGTTCTTTAAATAAATACAAAGTGTGTATCAGGATCATAGTTGAGAGTAGTGACGAATTAATCTGATATCCTGTTGTTATCTTGATGAGTAGCTGAGAAGATTGTCTTGATGTTGCTATCATTCATGACGGTCCTACAGGCTACAGCATGTTAATAATTGAATTTCATGCTAGATGACTATGCTGCCATATTTTCCCATCAAAATGTTTGTTTGTATTTTGACAACAAGTTTCGTATCAAGTGTGGAATGGATTAAAAGGACATCAGTTCAGCATGGTATTGAGTTATCAGTATGGATAGATAGCTACTACAACAACAAAGCATTTTAGTTTGAAGGGACTTGAGATAAGCTAGAGATTAAACCCAATAAGTATCCGAACATTAAAAAAAGGTATAAGTAATAGTAAAATGGTATTTTTTTGGGAGATATTCCATTAAGCATCTCTTTACAAATTGCTCTCGTTTTAGGTTTGTTTGAGCCCTGCTGCCTCTTTTACAGTATTGGCACGCCTTAGTATTCTAGTATGCACCATTAACTCTAGTGGCATTTGTTAGATATGTCCATTCCATTTCAATGATGGAGAAGGTTTTCTTCGATTGGTGACACCCTATGCACATGTACCATCATTTGAGATTGACTTTCTTTTTTGGTATGACTAAACGAAAATTTTTAAGAACTCCCCATTCATAGGGTTATCATGGTTATTCATTTAAGGTAAATCCTATAGATAGTTCATGTTTAGTCTTCCTTATTTATATAAAATATGATGTATACCTTGGTACCTTATATCGAGTGATTGAAAACTTCAACCGCCTTTTGTCAATTGTTCCCATCTGCACTGGTTTAGTTGTACTATTTACTTGTTTAGTCAAGGACATAAATTCAGGGGTGGATGGTACTGTGTTACCTGGGGCATATTCAACTTAGTTAAGGCCTAAACAGGCTGAGTGTATAGTTATTAGTTGTGATTCTTTACCAGAGACATCTTGCGCCATTAATCTGCAAAACAATTCTAAAGTAGTTTTCTTGTATTTTTTTAACAGTCATTCCTTGTGAAAAAAATAACTTATTCTTATTCTAGAAAGTTGCTTTATTTCTTGGTAGATATGAAATTTTGTTGTTGATTATTATGAATCTGCAGGAGATGGTTAACAACCAGTGCTTGATAGAAGCCCTAACCTTCCTCCCTGTTGTGAACTTATGCCTGCGCTTTGTAACAACTGGACATGCTGTTATCTCTTGTGTATTCCATTTACTCAAGATTTCCACCAGTATAAAAAGTCTACTTGTGCATATAAGTGATGGCATTCAGGTATGCTTCACTATCAACTATCGAATATTTTGGTTGCTTGTAAGATGGTGGAAAATTTCATCTGGTGCCGTGATGCCACTGAAACTTAAGGAGTTAGTTTGCTATGCGTAGATGTAGTTTTCTACTTCTGTTTCCTGGTTTGTTTTCTGGAAAATATAATTGTATGAATATACTTTAGCAGCTGTGCATCAATTCAAAAATAGTAGAATGAAAAGTTGCAGCCCTACTTGGATCCTAATTATTTGCCAGTGTATGTAGATGGTTCTCACAGGCATCAGGTTTCAAACTGATGGTATATTATACTCACACAATCTAGTGTTTGTGTTGATTTTACTTCTCATTGTGCCATAATAAAGGCTTTGTTGAAACCCTAAGAAGCAAAATTTATCAGTTATACGCTATTTACAATTGGTATATTTTTGTGTCATTTTTGTGGATTTTTTTTCTACAATTCTCTCTATACATGTTTCGATTTTATTTCTGCAATTAGCTAATTTGCCATATGTTGTCCACATTTCTATTTTCTAAATGACTGTAAATCGAATTGATTTCCACTTTCTCCTGCATGCTTTTCTGATTGTCAATAGCCATTGAAAAGTTTGTTGATAAGTTATCCTATCTTATGTCTATTGGCCTCATCAGGAACAATCTGCTTGTTCTCCGGGCTGTGTTTGTCATGAGCTGCAAGACTGGAAAACTGAGGAGCTCTGCTTGAATTCTCCCGAGGAATTGGATATTTGTGGGTTTGGCCTTGCAGATTGTGATTTTGCATTTGTGAAACGACTATTGGGATGGACACCGGTGCTCGAAACAGTTACTATAAATTTTGATCCTTCATCCGCTCTTGATGAGGATCTCTGTGAGGAGCTACTTGGCCTCTCTGGACCAGATACTTGCATGAAGATTTACGTATACTGCGATGGAACAAAGGTGATGTACACACCGATAGGCTAGGACAGCTTGGCTCTTGCTGATGGCTAGTCATATGGTTCTAGCATACTGGCATCATGTGTAACTGTGTAACATTTGCTAATTTAGACTCTATATATGTAATGTAATCAGGGATTAGCTAGCCGGGCCTGGCTGTTTGTGTGGTGACTGGTGTGGATACTGCGTTGCACTGAAGAGTTGTGCACTTGTGCTGTTGAAGTATTTGAGTTGCACTGCTCGTGTGATATTCACTCAGACCCTTACTGGTCGACACAATATTTGCAGTGATTCATGATTCGTGAGATGATGATTCCAGCTCCTCGGCGAAGTGAAGGTTCCTTCACTTTTTTTATTTAACGAACACCTTCACGGCTTCACCTTGCATTGTTTTACGCATTCTACAGCCAGCCCCGTTCTTTGTGCCCAAAAAAAAAAATGCCAACGAACCAAGTCACAGAACTGGCTCAAACTTTGCGGCCCATTCTCAGGCTCTAGGCCCAGACCAAAAACTAAACGCACGTGAAGCCCAAGCTCAAACTAATTTCACACGCACCGTCCGAATCCGAAAGAGCTCTTTTGTCGTTCCGGGCGCACCCAGCTTCAACCTCGACACACCTCTAGGTTTTAGAAATCCCCCAATTCGATCTTCAATCCTTCGCACCACAGTGCGCCGCTGCCATCGATCACGGCCGTCTCCGGTGTCCGGTAAGCACCTTCTTTTGCTCCCATCATTGCTGCATTTTCTCCCTGGCAGTTCCATCACTTCTCCATCTCGCTCGTCCCCAGCTTTTCACACAGGTTGCTCTCGGACGGAGGCATGGAGGGCTGCTCCAAGACGAGGGCTGGCGCGGTGTCCGGCCTCCCAGACGACCCCTGCTGGAGATCCTCTCCCGTGTCCCTGCCAAATCAGTCTGCCGTTTCAAGTGCGTGTCCAAGGCCTGGCGCGACCTCATTGTCGACCCTGGCAACTGTAAGAAGCTGCCCCAAGCCATGCAAGGATTGTTCGTCCAGACGGCCTCTAAGGTCGATATCAGTTTCAGTTTCATCGACCTGACAGTGAGATTCGTGTCTCTGGACATCGACCCTTGCTTCTCCTTCCTGACAGAAATGACTGGAAATCAGATCTTCTTCAATGATTCATGCAATGGGCTTATCCTTTTCAGGCACCGGCACCGTCAGGAGTCGTCTAACTCAGTGGACGGCTATATTGTGTGCAACCCTACCACAAAACAATGGTCAGCTGTGCCCGCTTGCGGCTCTTGTGAAGTGTTTACTCAGATCTATTTGGCTTTTGATCCGACTGTATCCTCTCACTTTCACTTGGTCCAGTTCCAGAATTCAGATGCAAATGACAACATATTGTCGTCGTTGCATGTTTACTCGTCTGAAACTAGGACCTGGAGTCAAAACCAAATTGATAAACAAAAAAGACCAAGGATAGTTGGGAGGCTGGCATCATCAGTTTATACTAGAGGAATAGGAGCATCATGGTGCCTTCGTTAATGGCTTTCTACATTTCGTAGTTTGGGACTCAGATATGCACATACTTGTTGTAGATTTACAAGGGAAGGCAAGAAGGATGATCACTGGTCCAGAAATGGCTGATGGAAGGCATGTAATGCTTTTGTTATTTAGGTCAATCACAAGGGTACCTACATTGTGTGACAATAAACCCTGCTTATGAAAAGGATGTCAAACTATCTATATGGGTTCTTCTGGAATATGATACACAAGAATGGGTGTTGAAGAACACTGTGAACGCTTTGGATATATTTGGACAAAAAAGGCGGCACATCAGACTTTCAAGTGGTTGACATTCATCGAGATTGTAATGTGGTTTTCTTTCTTTAGGATTACAAGCTGATAGCATATGACATGGACCGTAAGGAAGTGAGTGTCATTGCCACTTTCAAAGATCGCAAACTTTAGTCCTCTTTTGCTCATTACGTTCTGTATTTCTCAGAATCACCGGGTCTCACAAATAAGTACTAGAAGTGTGTGCTCTAAGTATGAGCTAGCAGCTTGGTTAAATTGCAGCATACTTTAGTGAAATGTTCTGCTTGTGCTTGTATGTATGCTTTCTTAATTACTAGTGCAAGCCTGTTGAGACAATGGATGTATACCTTCTCATGTTTTTTGTTTAATTAGTACTGCAAGCCTGCTGAGACATCTTAATTTTTAGTGATAAGTTTTATGGTTAGCATGTTTTTGTGGTTATATCCATGAAAAAAATTGCGGGCTATAGAATTTAGCGGGAGGTTGGCCAAAAACACAATAGCGACGCTATTAGCGCGTTATTTGGCGCTATAGCACGCTATAACGCGCTATTTGGCATCGCGTCAGTGTGCTTACGGCCGCTATTAGCGCTATTATTTCGTGCTATAGTGCGCTATTTTTCTCAGTGGGCTATATTAATGAGCAATTATTTACTATGAATTTAGTTTGTTGGATGTGTGTTTATTTATTTAAATCAAGTAAAAATTATCTCCCATATTTTGCTAATGTTGCATGTACGGAACGGTTTCAAATTGGACCCTTCCGGTTACATCAAAGGTTCAGAACCAAAAAGTCTCATATGTGCTACAATAAAAAACATATGTGCTGGAGCTTGGATGAAACTTGTATAGTTTCAAATCTAATATGTGCAATTAGTTGTCATGTGGATGTGCCACATCTTATTTTCCTAACAGAACATCAGTTACATCAGTTGTAGTGTTGCTAGAGGCATTCACAAGGAACAGTGATCCAACCGGATCTTTATGGAAGAATTGTATACTAGCTGAGAGAAGTATATTATTTGGAGCAACCTGATGCTGAGACAGCTATTTGCCTACTTCGACATTTTCTGAAACCCGGAGAAAAATTGTACTACAACAGTTAGTCCTATAATCAATTGTTTTCACTGCTTCATCAATCAATAGTTTGAGCTTGTGCCTTGAGCTTCATGACAACTTATATGCATGTTCTTTTTACAAGTGGGAGTAGAATGTCCTTTGTCGGGACATCTGTCAACTCCTTGCCAAAACCTTCAAATTGACTGGTCGGTTGCTTGTTCTTCCTTGGAAAATAAATAACTGAGCATGTATTCGTTCAGTTCAGCAAGATCATTACTGGAAATTTGCTGGAGCATGCCAAAATCTTTCCACTCTGGTACTGTCTCCAATCCAGATTGAAAATAACCAAGAAAATATTGAGTAGCAAAGTAACGCTAATTGAGGACTCGAGGATCGATTGAAGGGCTGCTTTGCCTGATCACAGTTTGGAAATATATACTGTTCCTCCTTCCCGTGTTGCTGAAAATGTAAATAATGTTGCCTGTGAACGTTCATGAAAATGTAAATAATGTTGCCTGATCACTACAATTGCCTTTCATTCCTCCTTTGATAAAGCCCTTAACACTTGTTCAAATGCAATTATTTTAAAAAATTTTGTCACAGCTGGGAAGGAAAATAGAATTTAGCATAGAATTGTCACGGTGAATTCCCACTACTCAGCGCCCACCCAAAACCGGGCTCTTCACTTTGCAGCCCATTCTGCCAGGCCCAGACCAAATACCAGTTTTACGGCCCAAACTCCTCTATCTAGTAGTAACGTCACAACACACCACTCCGCCGACGGAGCTCAGTTGCTCGCTCCGGCCGGCGGCCGCACCCAGCTTCATCCTTGGCACCGCCCTACGCTGGCACCGTCGATCACGGAGGCGGCGGCGTTAAACTGACGATGTGTGACATTTGGCAGGAATTCCGGGCGGTGCTCTGCATATCCGGGGGGAACTGCCGCCCTTCTCCAACCCTCCCTCCCCAGATCTCGCCGGCGGCGTTGACCAAGGAGGTGTCCGCCGCGAGGGGGAGGACCGCCTCAGCGCGCTACCCGACGACGTCCTCCTCTTCATCCTCAGCTACCTCCCCGCCGCCGCCGCCGCGCGAACCAGCGTCCTCTCCCCCTTACGCTGGCGCGGCCTCTGGGCGCAGCTCCCGTTGCTGTGGTTCCCGCTCCCCTGCCGAACCGGCCCGCGCGCTGCCCTCCCCGCTCGCTCCCGCCGCTGGTGCCGCCGCCTCTTGGCGCATCTCCCAGCGCTTCGTTCCCCGCTCCCTGCCCAACCAGCCCGCGCGCTGCGCTCCTGCTCCCCGTCGAACCAGCCCGCGCGCTGCCTCGCCTGCCTCCGCGCGCGCGGCGCTCACCCAACACTCGGCCCCCTCGCTCTGGGTGTTGAGCATCGTCGCCAACGACGCCGACCCGGGGGACACGGCCGCAGTACTCCGTCTCGCCGCGCCCCGCCTCACCTGGACGCTCTATTTCACCAATGTGGCACCTGTGGATCGGAGGCAGGAGGAGATGGCCGAGGCTGTGATAAGGGACGCCATTGAGCTGCCCTGCTTCCACAGGGCCCAACGGCTTTTCCTCCACCTAGGTTACCTTTGCCTCGCGCTTCCACCGTCGGGCGTGTTCACCAAGCTCACCGTGCTGGTTCTGAGCCACTGCCGGTTCCAAGGTGCCTCCAACATTGGCGACACCTTCTCGTCGGCCCGCTGCCCTTCCCTGCGGGAACTCCGTCTCTTCAAGGCTCAAGGGGTGTCCAATCTTAGTATCTGTTCAGAATCTCTCGTCCAGATACATTTGGATAATCTGAAAGGGTTACAACAGCTTATCATTGTGTCGCCAATGCTGAGAGATCTGTATATCTATAATTGCTTCTTCAAGAGGCAACCAGCGGCTGGCATCACTGCTCCAGTAGCTGACATTACTGCTCCGGTTCTGAAAAGGTTTGGGTGGCTTGATGAATATGATCCGAGGTGGGTCCAGCTGAGTGAACTGGTGCAGCTACAGGCACTGTGGATCTCCTTCTTTGCAGGTGCATTGTATGGATTCGCTGAACATCAGTACAATTGGGGCACTGTGAAGTTATTGCAACGCTTTTAAAGAAGATCCGTGATCTTTACATTACGATCTTCTATCCAATTGTGAGTATATGCCTGTTATCATAGATTTCAATCTTTTCTTTACTTAAATATCGCCGAAAGTACAACCTTCCAGTAACTGCAAGTTTATAACAAATACTACTTTGTAGTAGCACCTACTGCTCGATCTTAATGTAGTCAAGCAACTGACTAATCAATAAAAACGATTAGTGAAAGGACCTTCAGTTGTAGGTACAATTGTACAAGCCTCACATGTATTGTTACCCTCACTTTTTTAACACATGCCATATATGGGCATGATTTCAAGCATCCGCATTTAACTATTTCATCTGGCAGACAAATGAATTGGGGATTTTTGGACCCCGCCTCAAGTTAAATGAACTGAATCTGCAAGGCACTCTCATTCTTTAGATAATTTATAGAACAGACAAATTTAAAACAAATGTATAATTCCACTATCCTGTCAATAAATATAATATCTTTATCAAAAATTCAGGATCAGTAGTTAGTTGAGAAGATTGCCAAATTACTCTTATTGATGAGTCATGTTTAGTCTTCCCCTTTTTATAAAATTTGGTTTTCCTTGTTTATTGCATTACTGCTCTTTATCAGCTGTTCATGTTAATGCACTGGTGTAGTTGTAATATTTGGTCAAGGACATGAATACAAGAGTGGAGAGGTAATGTGTTCCATGGGGCACATTCAACTCAGAATTAGGCCCAAACAGGGTGACTGTAGTTCTCAATTTTCTGTGTCATTACTCTGCAGAACAAGTCTAAAAAAAAGTTTTGCTGCCTTTGTAATAGTCATTCCTTGTTAGAAGATCAGTTATTCTAGAAAGTTGTTTTTCTTTGTTGCTGCATATGAAATTTTCTTGTGGCCTATTTATGAATTTGCAGAGCATGGTTTACGGAGAGTACTTGATGGAAGCTCTGACCTTGCCCCTAGTTGAGAACTTACACCTGTTCTTAGCAACAGGTGGACATCAGATTGGCTCTTGCGTATTCCATTTCCTTAAGATTTCTACTAGTATAAGAAGGCTGTTTCTGAATATCGGGGAAGCCATCAAGGTATTCGTTACTGTAGCTATCAAATATTATTGTTGCTTGAAAAGTTGTGGAATTTTTTTATTTGGTACACTACTGCTTGATCAATGATGACCTTTAGGAGTTAGTTTGTTGCATGTAATTTTCTAATTTTCGTAATTTTTTTTTTGTTTCTACAAGATATATATTGTATGAATGAATATATTCTAGCAGCTGCATATTACAAAAATATCAATGTAAAGCTGCAGCTCTGCTTTTGGTCCAGTTACTACTTTTTGTGCAGGAAAGAATGCAGTTCTAGTTTTCTCCTTAGTCTAATATCTAAAATTTGACTAAATTTATAGAAAAACATTATCAATATTTATGACACCAAATAGGTATCCTGTGAAAATATATTCCATAATGAATCCTATTTAATATCATAGATATTGTTTCTCTTTTGTAGTCTTAGTCAAACACATGATGGTTTGACTCAGTACTATGCTAGAATTTTATTCTTTTAGGGACTGAGTGGGAAGTGGAAGTGCCAGTGTAGATGTTGCTCACTGGCATCCAATGTCAAAACTGATGCTATATTTTTACACAAAAGAATCTAGTATTTAAGCTGATGGTACTTCTCATGGAGCCATGCTAAAGGCTCTGTTACCCTAAAAAGTGAAAATTATTAATTGCATGTTATTTGCGATTGTCATGTGTCATGGAGATGGTGATCTGGAGCAGAATTAGAGTCCTACATGCTTCTTATGTCATGTGTAATGTATCTTGCTACTTAGATATGGGTTCTGGGCACCCTGGCTGATGGCCTCTTTTGTGTTGATGTTGTCCCCCTTGTTCGTTTATCTGAACTATTTGTGTGCTTTCTGAACAATCTACAAACTCTACTGTATTTCCGTTATTTGTAATGTAAATGGGGAATCCCCTTGTCCAAAAAAAATTATGATTGTCATATTTCTGTGTAATTCACCCTCCCTCACAACTGGCTAATACCAAGGGATATCCTGTTAATATGCAATTTGTCATATGTTGTTTCAGATGGCTTGTGTATTTAAATGATTCCCACTTTCTTATACTTATCCTGTAGTCAATAGCCTTGAAAAGGTTGTCGAGAAGTTCGCCATTCTTATGTTCATGCTCCTTATCTCAGGAAAAAACTTCTTGTTTGCCGGGCTGTGCTTGTCATGAGGAGCAAGACTGGGAAACCGGGGAGCTTCTCTTGAATTCTCTCCAGGAATTGTACATTTGTGGGTTTTGTGGATCAGATTATGATTTCGCATTTGTGAAACGTCTACTGGGATGGTCAGGAATGCTCAAATCAGTTACTATGAACTTTGATCCTAAAGCCGCTGTCGATGAGGAGCTTTGTAAGGAGCTAATTGGCCTCTCTGGACCAGAGACTTGCATGAAGATTTACCTATATCGCAATGGGGCAAAGGTGATGTATACACCGGTAGGCTAAGGCCCCTTTAATAAGGGGCGTCTCTTGCTGAGTCTAGTCATGTGGCTGTGTTACGGTGTGTAAGTGTGTATCTAACTGCTATTCAATTGTGGTTCGTGACCACTACTGCTCAATCTTATGCATGTATGAAGAAACAAAACTTCTGTATGATATACATTGTGTTTGTTACTAGAATAAGCTGATTCAGCTGCCAAATCCACTAATTGCTACGTCCCTGGTTCTGTTTGCATTTGCTAATTTAGCCTCGACCTTTATAATGTAATCTGGGATTAGATTCTGTTTTAGAACTAGTAAGATGGGTTTGGCTGTTTTTGTGGTGTGGATACTGTGTTGCATTGCACTGAAGAGTTGTGCTATTAAAGTGTTGAGTTTATCACCAGACATTTGTGAGAAGATGATTCCAACTCCTCCATGGTACTACAGCTTGTACTATGTTCACGTTGCACATTTCCATCTTTTTTTGATAGAGATACAGTATACTACTAGTGTGTTGGAAACAGAAGATAAATTAATGTCACATGGTGGTATGTTTATCACATTGCCAATGTTTTTCTCTCAATGTTCTTTTAGCGCAAGATGTTCTCGTGGATAACCTAATTTCTCGTGGTACTCCTTTGCACACCATTTTGCGTCCAACGGTACGACGGCAAAGTTACATTTTAAAAAAAATTACAGGAATTCAAAGATGGTGTCAATTTAGCAATTACCCTAATGCTCCAATATGATGTTATAAAAAAAAAAGGGAAAAAAAAGAAGAACAGAGACGAGATGACGACCCACCCAACTAAGGCTTCTGGCCCAGTTCAAAAACTAAATTTACATGAAGCCCAAAATCCACTAGTTACACCATGCACGACATTGTCCGCACTCCACCGACGCAGAGAGCTCATTTCGCTCGCTCCGGCTCACGAGCTCTAGTGCGGCGGCTCTAGTCTAGGGTTTAGAAATCCCCCAAATCCCCATTCGAATCCACAGCCGTCGACACAGCACCGCGCCGGCAACGTCGACAACGGCCATCTCCGGTGTCGGGTAAAGCTCCTTTGCCTCCCACATTGCTGCAGTTTTTCACCCCTCGCATCCCCTTACACCTCCATCTCCATTGTCCCCATTTTTCACACAGATCCCTCTCGGAGGGAGGCATGGAGGGCTGCGCCAAGACCAGCGCCGGCGCGGCATCTGGACTCCCTGACGACCCCCTGCTGGAGATCCTCTCCCGCGTCCCTGCCAAGTCCGTCTGCCGCTTCAAGTGCGTGTCCAAGGCCTGGCGTGATCTCATCGAGGACCCTGACAACCGTAAGAAGTTCTGCCAACCTATGCAAGGAAGGTTTGTTGAAATGTCCGACGATGAATCTGACGACGATGAATTCTACCATGGCAGTTTCAGTTTCATCAAACTGACGCTAGGATCGGTGCCTCTGGACATCGACCCTTCGTTCCCCTTCCTGACGGAAATGACTGGGACCAGGAACTTGCTCTTGGATTCCTGCAACGGGCTTATCCTTTTTGGGCACCAAAATGAGGAGTGGTCTGATCCACTTCACTATACCGTGTGCAACCCGACCAGAAAGCAATGGTCAGCGGTGCCCGCTTGTGGCTCTGGTGATGCATTAACTTTCACCTATTTGGCTTTCGCTCCGGCTGTGTCCTCTCACTTTCACTTGGTCCAGTTTCAGATGCCCGATCTATGTGTGGAGATAGTGGCGTTGCATGTTTACTCATCTGAAACTGGGACCTGGAGTCAAAACCAAATTGATGAACAAAAAGAGCAAGGGCAGTTGGAAGGCTGGCATCATCGGTTTACATTAGACAGGGAGACTCTCAACCATCTTTTGTGCCTTTGTTAATGGCTTCCTACATGTGATAGTTAGTTCCTTAGAATCAAATCTACAACGCATACTTGTTGTAGATGTACAAGGGAAGGCAAGAAGGCTGATCACCTTACCAAATGTGGCTGATGGGAGGCATGCCTATGTTTGTTATTTAGGTCAATCCCAAGGGCATCTACATTGTGTGACAGAAGAGTGTAGTGATGAGAATCCCAAAGTATCCACCTGGGTTCTTCGGGATTATGATGCACAGGAATGGGTGTTGAAGAACACAGTGCACTCTTTTTGGATGTCTTTAGAGAAACGGGAGTCATGCTAGACTTTTCGAGTGGTCGATATGCATCAAGATTGTAATGTGGTTTTATTTTTTTTAACCAGTGGAACTATGAGCTAATAGCATACAACATGGACAGTAAGGAAGCGAGTGTTATGGCCACTTTTGAAGATCGCGCAAAGAACCATGTGAATTTTCTCGTTACATTCCCTATTACTTAGAATCACCGTCTCTCACAAATAAGCACTGAGAGTGTGTGCTCTAGGTATGAGCTAGCAGGTTGGTTGAATTCTAATAGATTTAGGTGAATTGTTCTACTTGTGCTTGGATGTATGCCTGCTTAATTGGTACTGTAATCCTATTTCTTAATTAGTACTGCAAGCTTGTTGAGACATTTTTTTTTGTGACAAGAAGCTTGTTGAGACGTTGGATGTATGTCTTCTCATCCTTTTGGTCTAATTAGTACTGCAAGCCTGTTGAGAACCTACACCCAGTTAGTAACATCTGGGCATGCTGTTATCTCTTGTGTATCTCATTTCCTCAAGATTTCCACCAGTACAAGAAAGCTGTTTGTGCATATAAGTGAAGGCATTCAGGTATGCTTCACTTTATCAACTATTGAGTAGTTTGGTTGCTTGTAATGCTGTAGAAGACTTCATTTGGTGCAGTGTTGCTTGACCAATGATGATAATCCAAAAAATACAATGGAAAGCGACAACTTCGTCTGGTCAACACTCAAGGGGTGTCTAACCTTACTATCTGCTCAGAGTCTCTCCTAAGGTTGTGGTTACAAAATCTCAAAGGGTTGCAGCAGCTTACTGTTGTGTCACCAATGCTGATAGAAATGTGTATTGTTGACTGCTTCTTCATAAGGCAACCGGTGTTTGACATTGTTACTCCTGTTATGCAAATTATTCACTGGCATGATAGATACGATCCCATCTGGTCCATCTTGGGGTGATGGTGCATCAACAGAAACTGGCAACCTTTTGCTTTGCATCTGAATTTTCTGATGAGCATCAGTACAATTGGGGCAGTGTGAAGTTATTGCAATGCTTTAAGAAAATCCCTCATCTTTCCATTTCCATCATCTATCCACATGTAAGTACTCTATACATCCTGTTACCATGCATTTGAAACTTTTCTTTACTTTAATATTGCCAAGTACAACTTGTCTAGTAACTGCAAGTTTGTAACAAAAACTACTTTGGAGTAGTAGTGTTCATAGATCTAGATGTAGTCAAGCAACTGACTGAATATAATGCCTGGTGAAAGGACCTTCAGTTGTAGGGACACATGTACAACTCACTGTTTTAACACTATACATGGGCATGTGCAACCGTCAAATGTATAGATGACTTTTTGATATGGCAAACTAATGAATTGGGGATTTTTTTGTCCTACCTCATACCAAATGGACTGATGCTGCAAGACACACGTTCATTACTCTTGACGAGCAACTAAAAAAAATATGTGTCCTTTCATTAAATACAAAGTGTTTATCAGGATCATAGTTGAGAATAGTGACGAATTAATCTGGTATCCTATTGTTATCTTGATGAGTAGTTGAGAAGATTGTATTGATGTTGCTATCATTAATTCATGATGGTCCTACAAAATGTTAATAATTGAAAATCATGCTTGATGACTATGCTGCCATATTTTCCCATGAATGTTTGTTTTTTGACAACAAGTTTCGGTATCAAGTGTGGAATGGATTTAAAGAACATGAGTTCAGCATGGTATTGAGTTATCAGTATGGGTACATACAACAACAACAATAACAACAACAACAACAACAACAACAACAACAAAGCATTTTAGTTTGAAGGGACTTGTGGTAGGCTAGAGATTAAACCCAATAAGTATCCAAACATTAAAAAAAGGGTATAAGTAATAGTAAAATGGTTTTTTGGGAGAGATTCCATCAAGCTCCTCTTACAAATTGTTCTCGTTTTAGGTTTGTTTGAGCCCTGCTGCCTCTTTTTATAGTATAGTATTGGCACGCCTTAATATTCTTCTATACACCATGAACTCTAGTGGCATTTGTTGGATATGTCCATTCCATTTCAATGGTGGAGAAGGTTTTCTTCGATTGGTGCCACCCTACCACATGTATCATCGTTTTAGATAGTCTTTTTTTTTTTTTGTATGACTACATGTGAAATTTTTTAAGAACTCCCCATTCGTAGGGTTATCAAGGTTATTCATTTAAGGTAAATCCTATAGATAGTTCATGTCTAGTCTTCTTTTTTTATATGAAATATGATGTATACCTTGGTACCTTATATTTAATGATTCAAAACTTCAACCGACTTTTTGTCAGTTGTTCCTGTCTGCACTGGTTTAGTTGTACTATTTACTTGTTTAGTCAAGGACATACATTCAGGGGTGGATGGTACTGTGTATAGTTATTAGTTGTGATTCTTTTGCCAGAGACATCTTGTGCCATTAGTCTGCGAAACAATTCTAAAGTAGTTTACTTGTATTTTGTAACAGTCATTCCTTGTGAGAAAATCAGTTATTCTAGACAGTTGCTTTATTTATTGCTACTTATGAAATTTTATTGTTGATTATTATGAATGTGCAGGAGATGGTTAACAACCAGTGCTTGGTGGAAGCCCTAACCTTCCTCCCTGTTGTGAACTTATGCCTGCACTTAGTAACATCTGGACATGCTGTTATCTCTTGTGTATTCCATTTACTCAAGATTTCCACCAGTATAAGAAGTCTACTTCTGCATATAATTGAAGGCATTCAGGTATGCTTCACTCTATCAACTTAAGGAGTTAGTTTGCTATGTGTAGATATAGTTTTCTACCTTTGTTTCATGGTTTGTTTTCTGGAAAATATAATTGTATGGATATACTTTAGCAGCTCTGCATCAATTCGGGAATACAATGAAAAGATGCAGCCCTACTTAGATCCTAATTAATTCCCAGTATAGATGTTTCTCACCGGCATCGGGTTTCAAACTGATGGTATATTTTACTCACAGTCTAGTCTTTGAGCTGATTTTACTTCTCATTGTGCCATACTAAAGGCTCTGTTGAAACCCTAAGAAGCAAATTCGTCAGTTATACGCTATCTACAATTGGTATATTTTTGTGTCATTTTGTGGATTTTTTTCATACAATTATCTCTATAAATGTTTGATTTTATTGCTGCAGTTAGCTAACACCAGTGATACCCATTCTTACGCAAGTTTGCCATATGTTGTTCACATTTCTATTTTGATTTCCACGTTCTCCTGCGTGCTTTGCTGATTGTCAATAACCATTGAAAAGTTTGTTGAGAAGTTATCCTATCTTATGTCTATTGTCCTCATCAGGAACAATCTGCTTGTTCGCCGCGCTGTCTTTGTCGTGAGCCACAAGACTGGAAAACTGAGGAGCTCTGCTTGAATTCTCTCGAGGAATTGGATATCTGTGGATTCAGCGTTGCAGATTGTGATTTTGCATTTGTGAACCGATTATTGGGATGGACACCGGTGCTCAAAAGTTACTATAAATTATGATCCTCGGTCCTCTCTCGATGAGGATCTCTGTAAGGAGCTACTTGGCCTCTCTGGACCAGATACTTGCATGAACTTTTACGTATACTGCGATGGGACAAATATGATGTAAACACCGTAGGCTAGGGCAGCTTGGCTCTTGCTGATGGCTGGTCATATGGTTCTAGCATACTGGCATCATGTGTAACTGTGTGGTTCGTACATTTGCTAATTTAGCCTCTACATGTAATGTAATCAGGGATTAGCTAGCCGGTCTTGGCTGTTTGTGTGGTGACTGGTGTGGATACTGCGTTGCACTGGAGTTGTGCACTTGTGCTGCTGAAGTATTTGAGTTGCACTGTTCGTGTGATATTCACTCAGAACCTTACTGGTCGACACAATATTTGCACTGATTCATGATTCGTGAGATGATGATTCCAGCTCCTCGGCGAAGTGAAGGTTCCTTCACTTCTTTTTATTTAACGAACACCTTCACGTCTTTTATTTAACGAACACCTTCACGGCTTCACCTTGCATTGTTTTTACGCATTCTACAGCCAGCACCGTTCTTTGTGCCCCCAAAAAAAATGCCAACGAACGATGAACAACAGAGTCACAGACCTGGCTCAAACTTTGCGGCCCATTCTCAGGCTCTAGGCCCAGCCCAAAAACTAAACGCACGTGAAGCCCAAGCTCAAACTAATTTCACACGCACCGTCCGAATCCGAAAGAGCTCTTTTTGTCGTTCCGGGCGCACCCAGCTTCAACCTCGACACACCTCTAGGTTTTAGAAATCCCCAATTCGATCTTCAATCCTTCGCACCACACTGCGCCGCCGCCATCGATCACGGCCGTCTCCGGTGTCTGGTAAGCTCCCCTTTTCCTCCCCATTGCTGCATTTTCTCCCCGGCAGTTCCCTCACTCCTCCATCTCGCTCGCCCCCAGCTTTTCACACAGGTTCCTCTCGGACGGAGGCATGGAGGGCTGCTCCAAGACGAGGGCTGGCGCGGCGTTCGGTCTCCCAGACGACCCCCTGCTGGAGATCCTCTCCCGTGTCCCTGCCAAATCAGTCTGCCGTTTCAAGTGCGTGTCCAAGGCCTGGCGCGACCTGATCACCGACCCTGTCAACCGTAAACAGCTCTGGCAACCCATGCAAGGACTGTTCGTCCAGACAGGCAAAGCGCTCCAAGGTTGATAATGAATGGCTATTCGATACCAGTTTCAGTTTCATCGACCTGACGGTGAGATCGGCGCCTCTGGACAGTGACCCTTGCTTCTCCTTCCTGAAGGACACTGGGAACGAGACCTTCTTCTATGATTCCTGCAATGGGCTTATCCTTTTCGGGTACCGGCACCGTCAGGAGCCGCGTAACTCAGTGGACGGCTATATTGTGTGCAACCCCACCACAAAGCAATGGTCAGCCGTGCCCAGCTCCTGTGAAGGGTTTACTCAGACCTATTTAGCTTTTGATCCGACTGTATCCTCTCACTTCCACTTGGTCCAGTTCCAGAAAACAGATTCAGATGCAGATGATGACATTGACATATTGTCGCCGTTGCATGTTTACTGCGTCTGAAACTAGGACCTGGAGTCAAAACCAAATTGATAAACAAAAAGACCAAGGACAGTTGGGAGGCTGGCATCATCAGTTTGTACTAGAGGAGAACGAGCATCAAGGTGCCTTTGTTAATGGCTTTCTACATTTCATAGTTTGGGACTCAGATGGGCACATACTTGTTGTAGATGTACAAGGGAAGGCAAGAAGGATGATCACTATGCCAGATATGGCTGATGGGAAGCATGTGCGCTATGCTATTTGTTATTTGGGTCAATCCCAAGGGCACCTACATTGTGCGACACTAAAGCCTGCTTATGAAAAGGATGCCAAACTATCTATATGGGTTCTTCTGGATTATAATACACAAGAATGGGTGTTGAAGAACACTGTGAACTCTTTGGACATCTTTGGAGAAAAAGGAGGCATGTCATACTTTCAAGTGGTTGACATTCATTGAGATTGTAATGTGGTTTTCTTGATCCTGGATTACAAGCTGATAGCATACGACATGGACCGTAAGGAAGTGAGTGTCATTGCAACTTTCAAGGATCGCAAACTTCAGTCCTCTTTTGCTCGTTACATTCCCTATTTCACAGAATCACCGGCTCTCACAAATAAGTACTAAAAGTGTGTGCTCTAAGTATGAGCTAGCAGCTTGGTTAAATTGCAGTAGACTCTGGTGAAATGTTCTGCTTGTGCTTGGATGTATGCTTTCTTAATTACTAGTGCAAGCCTGTTGAGACTTTGGATATATGCCTTCTCATGTTTTTTTTTGTTTAATTAGTACTGCAAGCCTGTTGAGACATTTTGATTTTTGATGATAAGTTTTATGGTTACAATGTTTTTTTTGGCTATATTAATGAGCAATTATTTACTTTGAATTTAGTTTGTTGGTTGTGTGTTTATTTTTGTGAATCAAATAAAAATTATCTCCATATTTTTTGCTAATGTTGAATTTATGTTCCAGTAACTGCAAGTTTATAACAAATACTACTTTGTAGTAGTACCGACTGCTAGATCTTAATGTAGTCAAGCAACTGACTAATCAATAAAATGACTAGTGAAAGGACCTTCAGTTATAGGTACAATTGTACAAGCATCACACGTATTGTTAACCTCACTTTTGTAACACTTGTCATATATGGGCATGAATTCAAGCATCTGCATTTAACTATTTTATCTGGCAAACAAATGAATTGGGGATTTTTGGACTCCACCCTCAAGCTAAATGAACTGAATCTGCAAGGCACTTACATTCTTTAGATAATTTATTGAACAGATAGATTAAAAAAGAAATGTACAATTCCACTGTCCTAACCAACAACCAAGCCTGTCTAATTCCACTATCCTGTCATTAAATATAATATATTTATCAGAATTTCAGGTTCAGTAGTTCAGAGGATTGCCAAATTACTCTTATATCCCATCTTTATCACGATTAGTAGTTAAGAAGATTGTATAATGTGGCTCACGGTCCATGATGGTGTTACAGCATGTGAATAATGGAAAAATCATACTAGATGACAACGCTGCCATATTATGCCCTTAATGTTTTGTTTTGTTTTTTTGTTTTGGTAATTGAAATAAGTTTCCTTGTCAAATGGTCAATGAGTTGAAAAGAAATGAGTTCAGTAGGATATTTAGTTACCAGCATGGGTAGATACAGCAACAAAGCTTTTTAGTTTGAAGCAGTTGGGATATGCGATATTAAACCCAATAAAATATCCAACCATTAAATAATAATAAGGTATAAGTAATAGTTACAATGGTAAAATTTCCATGTGTATTTTGGGGGATACTCTGTCGAGTATCTCTTTACCAACTCTTCTGAAGTTAGATTTTGATTGAGATTGAAGCCTGCCTCTCTTTTTACATTATTTTGGCATGCCTTAGTATTCTTGTATGCATGAGTGACTCTAGAGGCGTTTTGGGGGATATATGCTATTTTAATGATGGACAAGGTTTTCTTCAATTGGTGCAACCCCTACTAAGTTATATCATCACTTCAACAGGATCCTCTTGTATGCCCACAAATTACAACTTTTAGGCACACCCCATTTTTTTGTATATTTTTCTTGCTCAATTTGTTTTTCTAAAGTCTCAGATTCGCAGAAAGCAGTTGAGGTTATTCATTTAAATCAAATCCTATTGATGGATCATGTTTGGTCTTCTTTTTTCATGAAATTTAATGTACCTTGTACCCGGTAATGGTGCCAGGGTTTCTTCCTGGCGACCAAGGCAGCAGAGGAATTTGAGATTTAGAATAGCAAAGAGGAGATTAGGGATAACTTTGCTCTTGTTTGTTTGATTCAAATGAGTCTGCGATACATATAAGACGCCGACTCCTTGATTCTAATGCCTGCCTTAACTTCTAACCTCTCAACTTCTTCTTAATTTCCTTAATGACTAAAGCCTCCTCCAGCCGCCTAAACCTCCTCGGGCTGCTCCTGGCCATGCGCACCCTTGAGGGCTGCCCTGGCTGCTCCTCGAGTTCGAGGTCGGCGGCTGTAATGTCGGCCCCACATGACATACGTTGTGAAAAAAAATTTGTGATTCTTTACTGAATCAGTTATTCAGTGCCATTGGCCCATTACTCAGCTGAACAAGTCTGAAGTAGTTTTGCAACATTTTGTAACAGTTACTCCTTGTGAGAAAATCAGTTATTCTGTAAAGCTCTTTATGTCTTGCTGCATATGAAATTTTCTTGTGGCCTTTTATAAATTTGCAGAAGATGATTTACTCCCAGTATGGGATGGTAACCCTGACTTCGCTGCTGGTTAAGAAATTACACCTTGTCCTACTAACATGTGCTAGAGTAGTGGAACATAAGCATGGTAAAAATACTGTTTTAGTCGTTATAAATACAGCCATCATGATAGCGATTCCAACAGTAAAAATACACTGTTGGTCAATTAAATCTGCTCTTGTGAAGCTTTCACTCTCAAAATCGATATCGAGTAAATCTCGAAATAACAAGTCATTTTGATAAGTCTGTATAACTGTAGGTGTTATGTCCTTTGTAAACAAGTAAGTTACTTTCCGGGCTACTGACTCTTATGTGTTCCATTTCCTTAAGATTTCTCCTAGTATAAGAAAGCTGTTTCTGGATATACGTGGAGCCATTCAGGTATTCTTCACTTTATCAGTTACATACTTTGGTTGCTTGGAAAGTGGTGGAATATTTTTATTTGCTGCACTAATGCTTGACCAATGGTGATACTTCTGGTGTTAGGTTTTGTAATTTGCTTCATGTTTTATTTCTAGAATCTAGATGATATGGTGTATGCAACTATGCATCTACTCTAGCAGCTATCTGTTACTCCAAAAAAGTACAATGAAAAGTTGCAGTACTTTGGGTCCTAATTATGTGCTGGTGCATATTTTGCTCTGTGGTGTCAGATGATAAACTAATGGTATGCTTTACACAGTATTAGTAATAAAGCTGATGGTTCTTCTCATGGTGCCACACTAAAGGCTCTGTTGATACCCTAAGAATCTAAATTCATCGATTATGCACTATTTGTGATGTCATAATTTTGTGAATTTCTTTTCTGTAACTCTCTTTCTCTACACAGTAAAACTCATTGCTGCAATTGGCTAAAACGAAAAAGGAAATCCCGCTTCCTTTTGAATGACACAACTCTGGAGTATATTATCAAGTCTACAAGATTGATAGGCAGCATAATTCCTTTAAGCTCACTGTTTAACTTACCATGCAAAAATGCTAAATGTACGTTGCCTTACTTCTGCTCCTCTCATCCACTTCATTTCTCTAAATGTCCACTGGAGAGAGTTTTGTCACCTGTATTTCTCCGAATATCCACTTCACCTTACTTTAAGCATAATTCCTTTAAGATTGATAGGCAGCATAATTCCTTTAAAGCTCACTGTTTAACTTCCTTTGCCTTCTTTTTCCTGCTCTCATCCACTTCATTTCTCTGAATGTCCAGTAGAAGAGCTTTGTCATTTCTATCACGGGGTTACTTCGGACCCATCCACATATGGTGTTCATAGTTTCTACCAATGGAATTTCTTTTTTTAAAAAAAATGGAACAAGAAAGAAATCCTTGTTCATCTGCAAATTTGCCATCTATATAAATCATTTCACTCTTTCTAATTTTATTCCTATTGTGAATAGCCATCGTGAAGTTTATTGAGCAGTTAACTGTTCTTATGTTTATGTTCCTCATCTCAGGAAGGAGCTGCTTGTTTACCATATTGTTTTTTGTCACGAGGAGCAAGACTGGGAAACTGAGGACCTTTTCCTGAATTTCTCCAGGAATTGTACATTTATGGATTTAACGGATCAGATTATGATTTTTCATTTGTGAAACGACTACTGGGATGGGCAGTGCTCAAATCAGTTGCTATGGACTTTGATCCTAAAGCCACTGTCGATGAGGAGCTTTGTGAGGAGCTGCTGGGCCTCTCTGGACCAGAGACTTGCATGAAGATTTACCAATATCGGAATGAGGCAAAGGTCATGTATACACCGGTAGGCTAGGGCTGCTTTAATTAGGGACGTCTCTTTCTGAGTAGTAGTAGTAGTACTAGACATATGGCTGTAGCATATTTGTAACTGTGTATCCAACTGCTTGCTTCTATTCTCAAGTGTGGTTTCCGTGACCGCTACTGCGGAACAATCTTGTGCATGTACTGTATGAAGAAACAAAACTACCGAATGTACTTCTGTTTGTTACTAGATCAATAAGCTGATTCAACTGCGCATTCACTAATTGCTACTTCCTGGGTGTGCCTTGTGTAGGCTGTGATTGCATTTGCTAATTTAGCCTTGATCTTTATTGTAATCATAGATTTTACTTCTGTTTGAGTGCTAGCTATTCGGGCTTGACTGTGTGTGTGTGGTTGTGGATTCTGTGTTGCACTTAAGAGTTGGGACGCAGTTTTTTTTTGCCCTTGAAGAGTTGGGACTCACTGAAGAGTATGTCAGTATTATAGAAGTAATACATTGTTTTGTATGATGCGCGGTACTGTATAAGCAACTTATATGGCAGAGTACGTGTCATGTACGTAACTGCCTCGTCCTTTATCATATTTGGTTTTAACAATCATCAGTACCACATTGCAGAGTCTTTACCAAAAATATAGTAGTAGTAATGACAACGGTGTTGCCTTTTTGGTTCAGTCGAAAATAGATTTTGTTTACATAAATTGATGCCACTTTGGAACTAGAGGCAACTAAACGTTCCAATATTGACATTGACTTGTTTTTCTCTCCTAATAAGGTCGGGCCCCGATGGTGAGTTTCATTGCGTTGTTTAAAAGATTGTAATGTCATATAAAATGAAATGAAATGCTTGGATGAAACCCCCTACTCTCATGGAGAGTTTAATCTTCTAGGGTTTCATAGGCATTTAATTTTATATTTCGAGAGATAGTTGGTATTCGTGCCAAGATAGTTTCACCAAGATGAAACTTTTCCCTTCTCTCTCCTCAGAGTTTCATGCAAAAAAGTAAACTTTTGGCGATGTGATTTTACTATTTAATGTCGCGTGGCTATTAAAACCCATCGTGAGGGGGCTAACAAGATGTTCTCGTTGTACTCCTTTTGCCCACCATTTTGTGAGTGTTTTATTGATCATCAAACGAAGCACCAACGTCAAACTGTATGAAGATAAAGTCACATTTTTTAAAACAAAAGAGAAAAAGAAATCTAGGAATTCTTTTTTTTTTTTTTTGAGGGGAGAAATCTAGGAATTCTGAGATAGCGCCAGTTTAGCATTATTACAGGCAGCTGAACGTTGGGGCCCATTCACTCAGGCTCCAGGCCCAGTCCAGAAACGAAAGTTGCATGAAGCCCAGACTCCACTACAAACATCACTGTTCGTCTGTCTGCACTCCACCGGGAGCACATTTGCTCGCGGAAGGAACATCGCTCCGGCCGCAGACCACGATTTCAAGTGCGGGCGGCTAGGGTTTAGAAATCCCCAAATCCCCATTCGAATCGAATTCGAGCTTCAATCCTCGGCACAACCCTGCGTGGGCGCCATCGATCACGGCCGTCTTCGGTGTCTGGTTAGCCCCCTTTCCTCCCCACTGCTGCGTTTTCCCCCTCGCATCCCCTCACACCTCCATCTCACTCGGTCCCCATTTTCACACAGTTTGCTCTCGAAGGGAGGCATGGAGGGCTGCTCCAAGACCAGCGCTGGCGCGGCGTCGGGCCTCCCAGACGATCCCCTGGTGGAGATCCTCTCCCGCGTCCCTGCCAAGTCCGTCTGCCGCTTCAAGTGCGTCTCCAAGGCCTGGCGTGACCTCATCGACGACCCTGACAACCGTAAGAAGCTCTGCCAACCCATGCAAGGACTGCTTGTCCAGATGCCCGAGTACGATGAATCTGGCGACGATGAATCTGACGACGATGATAGCAGTTTCAGTTTCATCAACCTGACACCAAGATCCGTGCCTCTGGACATCGATCCTTCCTTCTCCTTCCTGACGGAAATGACTGAGACCAGGATCTTCCTCTTGGATTCCTGCAACGGTCTTATTCTTTTTGGGCACCATCAGGAGCTGTTTGGTCCCCTTCACTATACCGTGTGCAACCCGACCACAATGCAATGGTCAGCAGTGCCCGCTTGTGGCTCTGGTGATCCATTAACTTTCACCTATTTGGCTTTCGCTCCGGCTGTGTCCTCTCACTTTCACTTGGTCCAGTTTCAGATGCCCGGTCAATGTGTGGAGATAGTGGCGTTGCATGTTTACTCATCTGAAACAGGGTTTTGGAGTCAAAACCAAATTGATGAACAAAAAGAGCAAGGGCAGTTGGAAGGCTGGCATCATCAGTTTACACTAGACAGGGAGACTCTAAACCATCTTTATGCTTTTGTTAATGGCTTCCTGCATGTGATAGTTAGTGCCTTAGAATCAGATCTACAATGCATACTTGTTGTAGATGTACAAGGGAAAGCAAGAAGGCTGATCACCGTGCCAAATGTGGCTGATTGGAGGCACACCTATGTTTGTTATTTAGGTCAATCCCAAGGGCATCTACATTGTGTGATAAATGAGTGTACTGATAAAAAGAATCTCAAATTATCCATCTGGGTTCTTCAGGATTATGATGCACAAGAGTGGGTGTTGAAGAACACTATGCTCCCTTTGGATGTCCTTATAGAAACTGCAGCCATCCTAAACTTTCGAGTGGTTGATATGCATCAAGATTGTAATGTGGTTTATTTTTTTAATGAGTGGAACTATGAGCTAATAGCATACAACATGGACAGTAAGGAAGTGAGTGTTATGGCCACTTTTGAAGATCACAAAGAAACCATGTGAATTTGCTCGTTACATTCCTATTACTTGGAATCACCGGCTCTCACAAATAAGCACTGAGAGTGTGCTCTATGTATGAGCTAGCAGTTTGGTTGAGTTCAGTAGACTTTGATGAATTGTTCTACTTGTGCTTGGATGTATGCCTTGTTAATTAGTACTGTAATCCTATTTCTTAATTCTTAATTAGTACTGCAAGCTTGTTGAGACGTTGGATGTATGTCTTCTCATGCTTTTGATCTAATTAGTACCGCAAGCCTGCTGAGACATTTATGTATTGTATCTTTATATGGATGCTAATTATATTAATGAATGTTGTTGCACAAGTTAGGAGACCTCCTCGTCTGTCCCATGGACAAAGCATAGGTAGTTAGGCCCGGCCCGGTTCTCACTTGGGTAACGGTGCCCCTGTGTTGGGGTGGGGCGGGGGGTTCGGTGGATTTTCTCGACACTGCGTGAGAAGGTCTTCTTCTTAAGCAAAATGCTCGGGGCTAGTCTTAGTCCCTGTGGGTCGAGTTTTTTTTTTTGTTGCACAAGTCGAACAATTTTGATTTGTGGTGATAAGTTTTGTGATTAGTTTGTTTTTTCCGTGGCCGTATTGATGAGCAATTATTAACTGTGAATTTAGTTTGTTTGGTCATATGTTTCTTTACGTCAATCAAATAAAAAATATCTTTTCGTATTTTGCTAATGTTGCATGTATGGAATGGCTTTAAATTTAAGGTTTGTGGTTACACGAAAAGTTTAGAACAAAAAGTCTTATTTATGTTACATAAAAGAACATATGTACTGAAGAGTTAATTTGTTTGGAAGAAATTTGTACAGTTTCAAATGTAATATATGCACAATTAATTGTCATGTGACATGCCACATCTTATTTTGCTGATAGAACATTTTTTTTTTTTTTTACAACTGCTGATAGAACATTAATGAGCAACTGACCTGTGTGTGGGGAGCTGTCAGCTCCTTGCGGAAACCTGTAAATTGACTCCAGTTGGTTGCTTGTTTTTTCCTTGGAATGTAATTGAGCATATTTGTTCAGTTCAGCAAAGTCGTTGCTGGGAACTTGCTAGAGCATATCAAGAGCTTTCCACTCTGAAACCTTTGGTAATTGGTACTGTCTCCAATACAGATTGAAAATAACCAAGAAAATATTGAGTAACAGTGTAATGAGAATTAAGGACTCTAGGATCGATTGAAGGGCACCTAGGTGATGTCGTAGATTGGTTCCCCTGATGACAGTTTGGAAATTGTATACCTTTCCTCCTTCCCGTGCTGCTAAAAATGTAAGTAACGCTGCCTGTGAATGTCCATGAATCGAAATGCAAATGCCACTGCAATTGCCTTAACATAGAACTGGGAAGGAAGGACAGTCTGATCTAGATTTTCATGAAGACATAGAGATGGCCCTCTACAACCACTTCAAGCAGGTGTTTGGTCAACCAGGGCAGGCCGGGTTTGAGCTCGATTTCCAGGCTATCGGCATCCAGCCCTTGGACCTCTCTGCACTGGACCAGGCCTTCACGGCGGAGGAGGTCGAGGTGGTCGTGCGAGAGATGCCGCCCCGGCGAGCCCCGGGTCCCGACGGTTTCACCGGGGCCTTCTACAAGTCCGCGTGGCGGTCATCAAGGGCGTTGTCACGGCGGCCATCAACGCCCTCTTCTTTGGAGACGATAGAGCATTTGATAAGCTAAACAACTCCCTCGTCGTGCTACTGCCCAAGAAACCAGGGGCAAGGTCCGTTGCGGACTTCCGCCCCATCTCGATGATCCATAGCTTCGGAAGATGGCTTCCAAGCTTATGGCTAACCGGCTTGCCCCAAGGCTACATGAGTTAATCTCGCCGAACCGTAATGCCTTCATGAAGGGGCGAACGATTCCACGACAACTTCAAGTTCGTCCAGTAGGCGGCTGTACTCCTCGAGGAAGAAGAAAATCCCCAAGGCCCTGCTTAAACTTGACATCTCCAAGGCGTTCGACACCGTGTCTTGGCCATTCTGTTGGACAACCTTAGGGCCTTCGGATTCGGGGAGCACTGGCGGCGCTGGATAGCCACGCTACTATCCTCGGCCTCCTCTAGGATCCTCCTCAACGGCAGACCAGGCCAGCCTATCCAGCATAGGAGGGGGGTGCGTCAGGGTGACTCACTATCGCCGATGCTCTTCATCATCGTTATGGAAGCATTCGCGCGATTGGTGGACTCGGCGGCCATGGACCGCTGTTGGCGGTCATTATTGAGTAATTAATACCACCAACTTATATCAATTCATGAGAAACAGGCAAACTTATGTCACATAAACCGTTACTACTCACCTAGTTGTATTCGAAGAAATATGTTTTGCGGAAACAAAAGTGGAAACAGTAAAAGTGCGCTGAATAAAGGAGGAAAGCGCCGCGTCGGAACTCACGCTTTGGACAAGGGGAATGCCACCGGGGCCAAAACCGTCGCGAACCAGGTCAAAGCACCGTCGGAGACACAACTCATAGTGGGCCACAAGGCCACCTGCGAAAGCGCGAGCGGGCGAGGCCAAACCTGGGGCCGGCCACCGCGGGTGCGGCGCCCGGCCGCCCGCCCGGCTCCGTTCCGCCGCGCTTTCTCTCGTGAGCTGTCCCGGAATAGCGAGTCGGTTGCATGCGGTGCTTTTCGGGATGGCTCCAAGAAATCCCGCCAAAACATTTCACATATGCGGTTGCATGGCTTGGAAGACGGTGGCATGCGTGGAAGAAGACGTTCCGCCAAGAATGCTTGGTTGCATGCAATGAGAATTAAATTGGCGCCAATTAAGACTAGGCGGTTGCATGCCCAAGAGTTCAAATTTTAGTCTACAAACAAGCACAGCCCTCCACTCTCTGCCTCCTTTCCCTATATAAAGAAGGCCACCCCTCTCTTTACAACACACAAGTGCCTTTCTTTCTTCACTTTCTCTTCTTCCTTTAGTTAGGAGTGAGGCACAATGTAAGATCAAGATCTTCTTGGAGATATTTGGTATGATCAATATAGTTTTACTTATGTTGATCAATACTTTGCTCTCCACATTATTCTTGTTCTTATTATCAATAGCTAAATAGAGCACGTTCATGCGATATGATCTTAGCATTTGAACTAGCATATAGTTTGCATGTCGCGATCTTGTCAAATAGAACTTTATGCTTAAATGTATTATACATACATGATTAGACCATAATGAGTTCTCTCTTAAGATAATTCTTGGTTGCTTGTCGGTTTACGGGTTAAATTCGTCCGCCCTTGTGGCGGATGCTCGTAGAGGGCCTCGCCTGTGGTCACCCCGATCAACGCTAGAGTAGTAGTCATAGCGTAAGCGTGGTGTTTATGCTAGAGGCTGCCTTCGCTTGCCTCGAACTCGCCGCGGAATGAGGGGTAGGCGGGGTGGTGACAGCCCCTGTCGGCCCTTGTAATCCCCACGCCGGTGTTTCGAAGTAGGGCTATTGGCCGGCATCGCTTGCCGGACCAGGCGTTATCCGGTGCCCCAAGTAAACAAATAGTAATTGAGATTATCTTGAGTTAGAATCTCTGACGGTATAAGGCATGCATGTATATCTGCTATCTTAATAAAGCTATATAGGATATCCTTCTCCTAGCTTGTTTTCTTTTTATCCTTTGAGATTGGTTCGAGTGTGTGTGTCAAGTTATCATACCATTTGATTTATCCTTATTATGGATTGTGGTCTATTGCATAGTCTTGTTATCTTGTCCATGTTCATATTAGAGACTTTTACACCATTCCTTCCCCATTGGAAATACGATACCACTGAATACTTACGGGTGAAAGCTACTGGCGGCATTTCCGCGGCTTTTTGCGAACTCTTTTCTGTTTGCGTTAAGAAACGCCAACAACCGCCTCATCATCAGGCCCACGGGGGCTGCCCCGATCCGGCACCACGCTGCGGCATCTACGCCCGACGATGTGATCCTCTTCATGCACCCGGCGCGGGTGAGGCGAACGCAATAAAGGCGATTCTTCACATCTTCGGTGATGCCTCCGGTCTAAGGACAAATGCGGGGAAATGCTCCATCACGCCGATCCACGCATCGGGAAGACAACACGAGCACCTTAAGGGTATTACGGGATGCCAAGTCGTGGACTTCCCCATCACATACCTAGGCCTCCCACTAAGTGTGAAGAAAGTGCCTAAGGCCAAGATCCAATCCGCGGTGGGCGCCGTCGCGGGGCGTATGCCGGCTTGCCACGGACCCCTCATGAATAGAAGCGGAAGGCTCATCTGGATCAAATCGGTGTTGTGCGCAGTCCCAATCTACACCATCATCACCGACTTTGCCGCCGTGGGCGTCGAGGAAATCAATGCAATTTGCGGGAGATTCCTGTGGACGGGCAAAGAAGGCAGCTGAAATTCCTTGTTTGGTTTCGATAATTGATGAAACCACTAGTGGGCTAATCCTATGCTTTGAGTATATGACATAAGATAGGATTATCCAACTTGGAGAAAGGAGCATGGTGGACTATGGTGATAGACATCAAGCTCACTCGATTGGAAAAATAAAATGGGCTCAAGGCAAAGGTATTTTTGATAGGACCATTTTTTTACACTCAAGACATCTAGCGGATGTGAGTGTTTTAGGGTTGATAACCGTACTATAAAGAGGAGAAAATTATAATCGCTTTACTCACCTAGTGCCACTAAATCCGAATTTCAAATTGCATGTGCATTTGGGTTAGTGACATGGTGGTTCGATGAGAAACTCCTTTGGAAAAGGAGGCTTGAGAAAATGTCATCTAATTGTGCTCAAAAGATGTGAGATAATTTGGATGAGATGACATGAGACTTGGATTAAGATTTATTGAAAATCTTGGAAAAGAAAAAAAATGACGTGCTTGAATTATGTACATGTACATGTATATGTATATATATGTACTCATGCTCTCGTACATTAGCTTGCAAGGCTAACTCTAATTGAATACTAGTTCTTGTGCATTAATGATCGGCATGGCGTCACTGATGGACTTGAGCTACTGTCGTTCATGCTCACGTTGAGCTGCCTGCGGGCCGACGGCACAAGCAAATTTAATCTGCTGCTGGTTGCCGAATGACACACGGTTGCCGAACGGGATAGTTGCCGAATGGACTTCTGCTTGTGCTGGTTGCCGAATAGAAATGCTGTGCTATGTTGCCGAATGCTAGTTGTTGCCGAATGAGCCGAGCGAGCTGTTGCTCAAGGCCCACTCGTCTGTTTTGCTAGCAAGGCCCAGGTCGCTGGTTGGCCTGCTCGTAAAAATCCTGGCCGCAGCACACCGGTCCAAGTCGTCGACTATTTCAATCATTGAAGGGACGCTCAGGTTCAGCTTCTTCGAAGAAAATTTCCAGCTGCCGGTGTCGAACAGAGAGCTGCTGCGCTCGTCTTTCCGCCCGTTGGGGCTCTGTCCGAGGGGAGCGTGGGAGCTAGCCGTTGGGAGTCTGTGAGCCTATGTGAGCTCCTTTCCTCTCTCTCTCTCTCCTCTGGAAATTCAAAAATCCTACAGTGAGCTGTTCTTCCCCTTTCTCAAACCCTAGAACAGAGAAAAAGAGCTCCTCCTCTCCTCTCCCTCGATCTACTGATTTGGGCTGAAATCAAGTGAGAGAGCTTGTGTTTGAGATCGATTTGAGGGCTCCAAGAAGATTGCTTCCCTCTCCTCTCCACTTTATTGGTGGATTTGAGTTCTTGAGAGGATTTGAGGGTAACCCTAGTGTGCATTGCATTTGTGATTCATTTCGTGGCACTAGGTGGTGATTTCGATTGTGTTAATCTTGTTACTCTTGGTGATTGCCGTCACCTAGACGGTTGAAGTTGGATTGATTGGTGAGGGGATTTGGTGATTGTGTCCGCCCCAATCAAGGAGACATTGTGAGGGGTCGTTCCTTACCCCGCGGAGATTCGCGAAAAGGAGCACTAGTGGATTGCTCGTGGCTTGTTGGACCCTCTCTTGTGATCGTTTGCTTGAGCACCCATAGGGGTTTTGGCACCGCCATTAAAGCTTAGCACACGCGTCAAGTGAGTGTGTCGCCACAACGAGGACTTAGCGTGCCGGCAAGCACGTGAACCTCGGTAAAAATCATCGTGTCAATTGTGTGCTTGCTCGTTGGAGATTTCATATTGATCACGGTGATTGGCTTCCACCTCTACACTTCATCGTCGGTATATCGATCACCCTCTCTAGCATTTACTTGATATACTTGTGTAGATTTGCCTAGATTGTTTAGTTGCTTACCTTGCTAGAATTGTTAGCTCCTAATCGGTAAATTAGTTAGATTTGCTTGTTCACCTAGGGGTAATATAGCGACCTAGCACTTGTGTGCACTTAGAGACTTTAGAATTATTATCTATTGCTTGTGGCTTGCATAGATAGCTTGTAGCACCGCTTATTTAGCTTAAGCCTCCTATATACTAATCCGGTGCTTAGTGTTGTTGCAAGAATTCTTAATAGGCTATTCACCCCCCTCTAGCCATTAGGACCTTTCAGCAGCATCGGGGGAAGTGCATGGTCGTATGGCCCATCGTTTGCCGCCCACCCGGACACAGGGTCTCGGGATCCCCGATCTACGCCTTTCCTCCATCGCGCTGCAAGCAAGGTGGCTTTGGCTGCAACACCGGATGAGGACCGAGCACGGGCTGAGTTGCCGCTCTCCATGCCACGAGAGGTTCAAAGTTTCTTTGAGGCATCCACGTACGGTCCTCGGAGGCGGTCGGTCCACCCCTTTACGGACCGGTAGATGGATCCGAGGAAGGGCGGTCAAGCACATTGCACCAAGCTTGCTGAACCGTCGTCGCGAGCGGGACATTCGACACACAAGCGTGGCACAAGGACTACATGGACGCGCATGGGTGCGACAGATCTCTCGGAGGCATCTCTGTCCCCCTACTACACGCAAATATCGGCGTCTCACGGGATTTGGTCGAGGAAGTCCTCAACAACAACGCCGACCGCTTGGTGTGGAAATGGACCCGGCCGGGGACCTACTCCTCCAGATCGCCTACAGGGGCCCTACACCGGCCGTCCCACCCGATCCCGGGTTGTACTCGGTGCGGAGCACTTGGGCGTCGTTACGAGTCGGGATCTTCCTATGGGCGGCTCTCCGGAGGAGGCACTGGACCGCGGACGGGGAGGCACCGCCACGGGCTTGATGCGCGCGGCGGTGCTACCTTTGTGATCAAGATCCGGAGACCATCGACCACATCATCACCGCTGCTCCTTCTCCGGACACATCCGGTGGACCATCCCGGCGGCGCTTGGGGTTGGCGCCCTCACGGTCGGTGGGGATCCATCCTCGGCCGGTGGGAGCGGTGGAGACGGAGGTGGCACGGAGAGAGAAGAGGAAGGGCGCGAGACACCCTCTTCGCCCGGTGGCATGGGAGCTTTGAAAAGAGAGAAACGCGAGATTCTTCCGAACGAAGCGGCCACTAGCGTGCAATTCCTCGCCAAGATTAAGCGGTCGCTGACCTATGGATAGAGGGGGGCGCCACCTAGGAGAATTAGCAAGCGAGTAATTGCCATGTGTAAAACGACAAGGGAGGCAGTGCCTATTGTAAATCTTACCCTCCCAAAACGCACCCGGTCTTGGCGGTATAAAAACTCTTCTTCTTAAATACAAAGATACGCAATCTTTTGCGTATTCGAGAAAAAAGGGGTGATCGATCCGGATGCCATCATATCTTTCGCATCTTTGAAACGTAAGAGCAACTCCAAGAGAAGCCAAAACTAAATTTACATGATTAGGAGAAAATTCACAGGTCCAACAGTTTCCCAAACCTTTCCCCAATATTTAGTGGCTCGGATAATTTAGCCGGCGCCCCTGGTACATGCAACTAATTGATGATGTGACAAGTTTAAATATTTTTGGGTGCAACGTATTGGGGAGCTGCTGTGGAGGACACTGGTTTTGAGAAATAATTATTTAAGAGAGCCCCCAATATAGAGCTTTGGGGGCTTATTTTTTTGGAACTTGGAGTTGCTCTGATAATATTGTTTTTTAAGTATATAAACAAAATTCACGAGAATGGAGTGGTGCGTCAAAAAAATGGAGTGGGCCTTTTCCCAGCACAGCCCGGCCCATGACTAGTGGCGAGTCACAATAGTGTCCTCCTCCGTCCCAATTCCCCACGTAGTCGGCGGCGCTGCGGCAGCTCTCGCCGGCGAGCAGCCGAGAAATCGCCAAGGCTGGGCATATCCGGGGAGAGATCCAATGCAGCCGAGGTGGAGTTGATCCGCGGGGGCAGCGTCGGATCGACGATGCGTCAAATTTGGGAGAAATTCCGAGCGGCGCTGGGCATATCCGGGGCAAACCACCGCGCGCCCCCAACCCTTTCCGCACCCGATGACGCCGCCGCCGGTGACGAAGGCAGCGTCGGCGACCTCCTCAGCGCGCTCCCCGACGACCTCATCCTCCTCCACCTCCCGTCCGCCGCGGACGCTGCTCGGACCTGCGTCCTCTCCCGCCGCTGAGACGTGTCTGGGCGCAGCTCCCGGATGGACTTCGTTGTGCAGCTAGCAGGCAGCCGAGTTGCAGCTGATGGACTTCGTTGTGCAGCTGCAGCCCGACCACTTGGACAGCCGAGTGTGCTCGCTAGCTCTTTTGTCAGGCATCATGCACACCCATTCAAAACATCAAGTTATGCAGATATAGGTACGGGTGCTATCCATTGTAGTATGTAAAGAAGACAGTAAAGGCAGTCTGTTAGATTGTTTGTAATGTGCAAGAAACCTCAAAATAAGAGCAGGAACAAAAATGTGCTATGTGCTTGTAATGATCAATGGCCTGGCCATTTGTAATCCATTACATCTAGTTGGTGTCCCTGCCTCTAGCGAGCTGTTTCAGCCCACCCAATCCGACCCAAATGCTCCTTTTCTTTGTTGTTATTAGTATAGGGCGAAAGATATCTGCCCGAAACAATTGCCAGCACATCATATTCGTGGAAAAGGTAAAAGGTAAATCTGTGACGTCCACTAGTTTCGGGATTATGAAACTGATAGGGCAGTGACATTTTATTTGAAACCAAGTTTCTGTAAAATCAGGACCTGCAAAAATTTTGCTGACAAGCATATCAGGATGCGATATGGCCTTTCGAGCAGAGCAACCTACATTCCTCTGCTCTGTACAACATCAAGTTTATTAACCAGCTCAGGCTTGAAAACTTTTCTGCTTCTGGCAATTTTCAGATGAAAAGGATCATGAAAACACATGTACAGATATATAAGATAGATCACAATATATGACACGGGATGACAAATTCAGATTCAGAATACAAATCTTTACAATAAGTTGAAGACTCAGAACTAAGTAAACACAACATGGCTAGGTTTGGCAAATCACTTCATAATTCACACCACACAATATGTTCCACTATGCAGGCACACTGCCTGATTATTGAATGAATACAGGAGATGTATATTAAAGACTGCCGAACCCAGATGCCAAGGAAGGGTAAAGCAACAAATGAACCAGGAAATGTAATATAGGCTGACAATAAATAAATTTACTTGTGGCAAATAACACAGGAGGACATAGAAAGCTCAGCAACTCAGCATGCATCTTCGTGGATACGGAGAATGTGGATGCCTTTGAATTGGAAAAAATGCCAAGCAAATCAATGCGGAAGTCTGAAACACTGCTCCGTGTAGCCAGAAGGTTCAGGTCGTAATATGATGGGTGACCTGCCACTGCTACAGTAACGATGGAAGAAAGGGGAAGAAGTGCGTTATTATTTAGCATTCTGTTAGTTAGTGAACTAAAATGGTACTGTACTTTACGTGTGCCAGACAGACTGATTACCTTGTATATTGTGGCAATATATCGAGGCAAAGATGATGAGAGTTAAGCTTCTTGGATCTCCTCGTCCTCGTTCACCTCACTGCTGCTAGACTCAATTTCACAGGCCCCGACACGTATGGTAAATTCAATCCTGTTGGGATTGGGACGCTGCCGGGCTTCTTTTTTCACGACGTCAATGATCGCGCTGATGCACGGGCTGTCTCCTCGATACCATTCGCTGCATTGGAAGGTGACATCTTCCAGGCACACGAGGTGCTTGATACCCATAGGGGGTTCTGTATTTGGTGGGCCACCGTAGAACTGGAACTTGAACCAGAGACTCTCCAGGCTCGGCATAGCTCCTTCCTGGAAGGTAATCCGCGGGACTCGGCTGTCAACAGTGAGGGAATAGAGCTTTGCGAAACCTCCACTGCTGATGACTGTCGGCTTTCTGGGGACAGCATCGAACCTTAGCGTGAGGTCCCGAAGGTTGGACATCTCCCGCAGAATCTTGAGATCCTGCTCCTCGTCTAGTTTGCATATCCTGATATCCAAGGATCCAATATTGTTGAAGTGCTCTGTGATCCACTTCGGAATGTGCATTTGCTTCGTGCCGACGTATAGTCCGCCATCACCAAACCAACCTATTTTGTCGAACGACAGGATCTCCCCTGCTAGAGATGATACCAGATCACTATTCTTCCAAGCTCGGCGGACGCACTTAGGCAATCTCTCCAATTTTGAAAGCTGACCAGCTTCAAAGGGTAGTGCGCCGAATTCCGCATTTAGATTCTTCAGTTCCTTCAGTTCCCCGATTTCCCTTGGCATCTTCCTCACATTTGTCCCCAACAAATGTAGCTCTTCCAAATGCTGCAGCCTCCCGATATCCCGAGGCAGCTTTGTGATTGTTTTGACTTCACCCAATTCTAGAATCTGCAACCGCTGGAGATTCCCGATCTCACGGGGCAGCTCTTTGATCCTTGTCCAAGTTAGGTCCAGCGTCTCCAAATGCAGCAGTTTCCCAATCTCCTTGGGCAGCTCTGTGATCCCGGTTCCAGCCAGGTTCAGCATCTTCAACTGTTGCAACTCCCCAATGTCCCTAGGTATCCCTGGGAGCTCCTCGTTGTGCCTCACGTCCAGAGTCTTCAGTTTCTTCAGTGTCCGGATGATCTCCCAGGCCTGCTCTCTGATCTTTGTGTGACTGATGCGTAGAGTCTTCAATTGCTTGAGGTCACCGATCTCAGCAGGTAATCTTATGATCTCTGTTCCAGCCACTTCCAAAGTCTCCAAATACTGTAGCCTCGCTATCTCTGCTGGCATCTCAGTAATCTTCAACAGACGAACCGGCGGGTACCTCGCTACCTCTGCTGGCACTAGTGACAGGTGCCTCAGACGGAGCAACCCACACATATCATTGATATGTTGATTCTCAAGAGCCCCATCCTTAGTGTAGGTTTGAGCGTCCAACACTCGCAGGTGTTGCAGATGCTTGTAGGGGACCTTCGCGGCATCTTCAAAAACGACAAGGGACCGGATATGATGCCAATCAATTCCTAGATCACTGCTTGGCCACTTGTCAATACATAGACGACCAACAGCAGAGGATGGAACGCCATCAGAAGTGCAAGTGATGAAATTGTCTTCTCGCAACTTGTGTCTAAGGTAATTTCGCATTATGGGGTCTATTCTGTAATAGGCGAACCTTTTTTCAAGAAATCCCCTGCTGACAAGCTCGTCAAAGTAATCTTCTGCTGCCTCCTCCTTACCAGCGAAACCTTCAGCGATCCATCGCCTGACCAAATCATCCCTATTAAAATCGTAACTCCGAGGGTATATGCTGCAGTACAACAAGCAAGTCTTCAACATATGATGAGGAAGATCGTTGTAGCCAAGCTCCAAACTCTCTACTAATGGTTCGAACCCTGGAGTGTTCTGAATCCCATTTCTCTTGACTTGTTCCTCAAGCCTGTCTTGCACATCATCACGTGTCCTTACTACACGCAGACCTTGTTGTTCTTGACGCTCTCGCTCCTTTGCCAATGCTGACATCAGACAAGCCACTGCTAACGGCACACCATGACACATTTCCACAATATGATGGCCATGGTCAAAACCTTCTCCAACCATGTCAGCATTCAGACCAATCATTTTATTAGTCAAGGCTGATCCATCCGGATAAAAATAATCACCACTATGATCAATTTTGTGGACCAAGGCATCGAAATCATCATGCAACTGGTCGGTTATAGCATTAACACGACTGGTCGTGACAATTCTACTGCCCAAATTATTATCTGGAAGAGACTTCTTGATGGTTTCCCATTCTCCGTGATGCCAGATGTCATCTATTATAACCAGGTACCTATACAAGTTCAAAAAGAGACAATATTGTTAAGTGCACTAGGTGGCAAAGACACTGTTTTAGAGATCCGGTGTACATCTTGTATTGGTCACTGCCTCGATCGCAGATAAGCACTTTCCAATAATGCAGTATAGCGGCGTTATTCAAAAAAAAAAAAAAAAAAAAAAAGAAAAATACTACAGTATAGCGTCACAAACCATACCTACTGTGTAGAGTCTTATTATATATATAAAACTTAGTTTAATTCCACTCCAATCCACTTCAACACTTGTGGATTGAGACGAATACATGTGTACCCAAATAAGGCCTTATAAGTCATTCTAATTTTTTTGAGAGTCAAATCATTTCAAGTTTTACCAAATTTATATAGTAAAATAATAACATTGATGATACGAAATAAATATCAATAGATTCTTTATTAATTATATTTTTATAATATATCTATTTGATATCATAAATCTTTATAATTCTCTCTATAATTTTGGTCAAACTTAAGATGTTTTGATTTTTCAAGAAAGTTGGGATGACTTATAATTTGGGACGGAGGGAGTATTTTACACACACGGGGGCAATGGGAGAAATATATTTTACACTAGATATATGCCCCGTGGCGTTGCACCGGGTCACCTAACTAGTGTTTAAACGTGCTTAAATCACATCAAAACAAATTGTTTAAATGTTTTTTTTACTCCTTTGGTTATTTAATTAATTGATTTTTCTTTAATACACTATTTAGGACATAAACTACATGTATACTCGCGGTTTAGTTTTTACACCCATGTAGATGACGATTTAAACGAGTTTAGGTGAACACCGGTATTAATAAAGGCTGGAAGAACTACGGATTCAAGCCACCATTTCCAAAAATATTGGGCACGCACAGACAAACGTGACATGTTGCAAGGAGAAAGCTCAGATCACAAAAGATGACGGGACCTCATCATATAACCATCGTACTATTAGTAACTGGGGCTCCAAAGACTCCTCCAGATTAATTTGATAGAACTCTAATCATCGTCATCAATGATCTTCCATGTTTTCTAAAAAAATTACCCAACTCTGCCGCTACGAAAATGCATAAAATAACTCATGTATTTGGATCTAATTTACCTACATAATTTATTACGAAAGATAATTAAACAGAACCTCCTAAATTTGCATCTAGTTTACCCACCTCTACCATTATGAAGATAATTAAATATAATTCCCTACATTTCCATCTAAATTACTCTAATTTTCCATTACAGAAGATAATGCAAAGCAACCCATAAGTTTGCATCTAAATTACTACTCCCTCTATCCCCAAATATAAGGCGCGATTTGACTTGGTGCGGTCTTCAAAAAACATATTTTGATCCATAATTTCTCTTATAATATATAATTTATAGGAACAAAAGTTTGATCATCAGAAAGTATTTCTAAATACAAATCTACATTTGTAATGCAAACTTTTCATATAATTTGACCAATTGTTAGTCAAAGATAATAAAGTTTGAATTCTGAAATACGTGCATGCCTTATATTTGGGGATGGACGGAGTAATGCTTAAGTAAAATCTTTATGTCTAAATTACCCATATCTAGACTTTAAAAACAAACTAAATTACCTCACATCAATGTATAAATACTAATGTAATCTATTATGAAAAATAATTTAATAACCATAAAGTATGCTATATACATTTTTAGATTACACATTTCTACCATGGTTAAATTTAAGAGTAAGCGTAATACTATGTGCTACCGTGTAGACCAAATAAAAGTGCATAAATTGGGATAATATTTTTTTAATATTATAAGCATAAAAAATGTTCCGTTAACAAACCAATACCAAACACATTGACAGCTAGCAAAGACATTGACAACTCACTTTAAATTATATTAATACTTGAAGGCAATAAGTTTCATAAGTTGTTACTCTAAATAATAAGTATATCACCAAAGACATACTGCCGGTTCTTGGCTCTGAAAACTAGGAAATAATAGTTGCTGTGACAGAATCGGCAGTGATGACATCTATCACTGCTGGTTTGTATCTCTAACCGGCAGTGGTTGGATGGGCATATATCACTGCTGGTTGAAGCCCGAACCGACAGTTATGAGGGTCGATTTGTGTCGGTTCCTGCCGGTTTGTATCTCTAACCGGCAGTGGTTGGATGGGCATATATCACTGCTGGTTGAAGCCAGGAACCGACAGTTATGAGGGGAAATCGATTTGTGTCGGTTCCTGGCTTGAACCGACAGATGATAAGTCGACAGCACAAAAAGGCTACAGATCGTTCTCTCCTTCCTACTCTGCTTCCATCCCGAGAATAGAGGCGCATGTTTGGGCCCTTCCCTCCATTGTTGCGGCTGCTCTTCACCGTGAAGCAATCACTTTTTGCTTTAAGGTTAGTAACAAGCATCCACTCCTTTGATTTTGTTGCCTAATTATCTTCGTTCGATGGCTACATTGCTTCATTCTTGTTCTTGCTCTTTCTACATTCTAGAGCCACGAGCTCCAATTGGACTTCATTTGTAAAAGGCTTCCAAGCAATTTGTGGAGAATCCATCATCCAAAAGGTTGGTGTGTCTATATATCATGAACACATTTGAATTTGTAGCTTAATTACCTTCGTTTTGATCATGATGATTGCTAGTATGTTCATGTGATGCTATAATTAGTTCTTGTTAGGATGAGAGTCAAGATTTTACAATTTTGGCGAGCAAAATAGTCCATGTGTCACCTACCAACCACATTGTTTGGAGCTAAATTGTTGTTCATGATCAAGTTTTCAATTTTAGTTTTTTTAAAAAATAAATAGTATCTCCATTTTTTAGTTGCATTGAGTAGAATAATTGTTTTTGAATAGTGTATATTAACACATTTTTTTAAAAAAATGCATAGTGTATCCACTTTTAGTTTTTCAAGAATTAGTGCCGGCTATTTTTTTCCTAAAATGGGGAGACTAAATTAAATAAGTGTAGAATCCTTATACGTTCGAGCTTTAATTGTTATTCATGAAGGTCCACTTGTTATTATTTTCTCTGTAATTACTAACTTAATAATTTTTGTGCAAAGATGGATCGAGAGTGGATGTTTCTGTCCCAAATGGACAAGCGGTACATGCATGGCATCAGCAACTTTCTAACTGTTGCCAAAGCTAATGCTGGGGATGGGAACCCGGTATTCTGCCCATGCAAAGATTGCAAGAATCAAAGGAGATGGGCTCGAACTGAGTCTATCCGGAACCACTTGATTATCAGGGGGTTCATGCCAAACTATAAGATATGGAGTGCGTATGGGTGGTTGGTGTGAATTTTCCACAGGAAAACAATAAAGATGTGGCCATGCCTGACATAGCCGTGCACGAGGTTGATGCTCGCAACTAACTCAGTGTCGATACGGAACGTATGGAGACTACCGTTATTGAGGTGCTTAGGAATACGCTAGCTGACGACACCGAGGAAGACGATGGCCTTTCTATGCTGCTACGTAATGTAGAGAGCGGATTTCTTAGTGATAGATAGCTGAGAAAGCTATAGAAAATGAACAAGGTGGCAAAATGCCATTGTATAAGGATTGCCCAGTGAGCAAACCGTTAGCCGACATCATGTTGTTAGAGTTCAAATCTATAAATGGGTTCAGCGATAAATCAGTTGTTAGCTATAATAAGGAAAATGCTCCCAGGAAAAAATGAGTTGCCAGAGAAGACATACCTGGGCAAGCAAATGTTCTGCCCCATCGGCCTCAAGGTTGAAAAACATCCACGCGTGTTCCAATGATTGCGTATTGTACCATGGAGAAATACAAAGACTTGGATACGTGCCCCAAGTGTAAAGCACCACGGTACAAGGAAGGGCTGTCAAATGAGGGTACCAAGACCAGAGGAGGTCCCGTAAAGGTCGTTTGGAATTTCCCTATAGCTCCCTAGGTGCATAGGTTGTTTGCATGTGCAAAGTCAGCCAAGCTGTTGCGCTGGCATGGCAAAAAGCGTAAGAAAAGATGCAATGATGAGGCATCCTGCCGATGGGCACAACTAGAGGACTGTCAATACTATGTTCTATATGAACATCGGCGGAGAGTAAGGCACCTTTGGTTTGCTTTGAGCACAGATGGGATGAATCCTTTCGACTAGGTTAGAAGCAATCATAGCACGTAGCCAGTAACACTTTGTATATACAACCTTCGCCTTGGCTTTGTATGAAGCATTCGTACTTCAAAATGCCATTACTTGATCCAAGGGCCAAGACAACACAGGAATGACAGAGATGTGTTTCGAAACCAGGTGATCGATGAACTAGTATAGATGTTCAATATGGGTGTGAAGGATATTTGGGACGAGTACAAAAGGAACATGTCACGATCAAGGCAGTACTTATCGCTACAATTACCGACTTGCCAGGGCAAGGATGCTTGTCTGGAGAAAAGACAAAAGGCTATACTGGATGCGTCAAGTGCTTGGATGACACCGATGCGGTACATCTACTATCACACTCGAAAATGGTTTAGATGGGACATCGTAGGTTCCTACCTAAGGATCACCCTTACCGGAGGAACAGAAAAGAATTTGATGGGACTATTGACAAACGCATGCCTCCAAAATATTTTGACAGGCATACAATACTTCGAGAAGTAAAACGACTAGATTCTGTCCTCGGGAAGGGGATGGGGCAGCTTGATTGCCCGAAGGGGAGTGTCCGGAAGAAAAAATCGGTTTTTTGGAAACTACCTTACTGGCCAGTGTTGACTATACGCCATTGTCTTGATCCCATGCACATTACTAAAAACATGTGCGGTAACACGCTTAACACCTTGATGAACACCGGGGGGACATCAGAGGATTCACTAGCCACACGCCTGGACATGCAGCACTTGGGAATCAGGAAGGAGTTGCATCTCGTGGAGCGAGAGAATGGCCAGTTTGAACTTCCGATTGCGTCATGGACCTTGAAGGGGGCAAAAAAGTATACGCTTATTTCCTTCTTCAATGAACTCAAAGTCCCGACGGCCTACTGTACAAACCCGAATAGGCTAGTGAACATGAGAGAACTGAAGTTCAACTATGGCTGCACGAAGGCCCATGATTGTCATGTCATTATGACTCAGCTGCTCCCTGTTGCCCTCCATGGTATCCTTCCCCCAAAGGTCAACGCCCCAATCGTAAAGTTGTGCTCGTTCTTCAAAGCGATCTCAAAAAAGGTCATTGATACGTTCACGCTGGACCAGCTGTAGCGGGACATAGCCGAAACACTATGCAGGCTTGAGATGCATTTCCCGCCGACTTACGTTGATATCTCGGTGCATCTGCTCATTCATCTTGTTGACCAAATGAGAGCCCTTGGGCCAATGTACCTGCATCAGATGTTCCCTTTCGAAAGGTTGATGAAAGTTTTTAGGAGGTGTGTCAGGAACAGGTTCAGACCAAAAGGGGGCATGGTTGAAGGATGGTCAACGGAGGAGACCATTGAGTTCTACACATATTATCTAGACATCAATAGGGTCGAAGTTCCGGAATCTCATCACGAGGGAAGACTAGGTGGCAAAGGAACGATCGGGGCTAAATCTGTTACCGTAAAAGACCATGTTTCTTTCAGAAAGACACAGTTTGATGTTCTACAGACAAGTCGAGGATGTGTTGCCATACATTGACTCGCATAGGCAAGCACTGCAAACTATGTATCCGAGCAGGTCACAAGTTTGGCTTGATAAAAACATAGGAGGAATTTGTCGATTGATTGCGACGCCGCTTGCTTGGAATAAAGTTGGGTAATCAACTGGATGCCCTCACCAAGGGACCTTCGAGTACATTTCTTAAGTACCACGGATATGAGATCAATGGAATCACATTTTACACAAAAAAGCAAGATGGAAAGAGCACATACCAAAATAGTGGTGTTTATTTCGATGCTCACGACGAAAACGACAACGCGCAGGTGACGTACTATGGTTTCATTGAGGAGATATGGGAGCTAGCCTATGGTCCGTTGAAGGCAGCTCTTTTTTCGCTGCTAGTGGGTTCGGCTCGAGGAAATCACCATTGACAGAGAAGGGTTCACTACCATTGATCTCACCAAGACCGCATATAGAGACGACCCCTTCGTCCTTGCATGTTTTCTGTGCAACGGACAACAAGACAAAAGGAAGGCTACAAGTAGTCCTAGATGGGAAAAGGAAGATTGTTGGTGTTGATGGAGTGACGGATAAAGAAAACTACAGGGGGTATCATGAAATGCCTGCATTCGGGGCTAACGTAGCCCTACCTATCCTTGAAGAGGGTGATGAACCTGCTTACGTACGGCTTGATCATGATGAGGCCATCATTGTTGAAGCACCTTAAGTTAGTTAGATTATTGTTAACTATATGTAATCATTATTTGGATGTTGTTCACCAACTATGTAATCTAATTTATATTATGTGCGCATCACCAACTGAACTTCATATCATATCGCAACGGTTAAGGCGCAACATTATTTTTATTTCTACAGAATTAAATTAACCTTACCTGAACCGATAAAAAAATAAACAAAACGATTCCTAACGTAAATTCTCAATTATTTTATTTTACTTTTTTAATACCCCCGCTGCCTCGGTTCGAATCCCAGGCGGTATAATTTTTTTTTTTTTAAATAAGGCCTAAGCACGCAGCAGGCAGTGGCTCCGCTTTTTTTAAAAAAGGTGAGCGCCTGTGGCAGCGATAGGCCTATCACTGTCGGTTTGAACCATAGAACCGACAATGATAGACATTATCACGGTCGGTGCTTGCAACCGGTACTAATAGGCGTTATCACTACCGGTTATTGAAGAAAAACCGGCAGTGATTTCTTGATTTGCTCGCGGGCTAACAGTGCTCCCGTTGAGCGCCACAGCAGGAGCACTGCTCCCACTTACCACGATTGCTCGCCTATAATTGGTGCCTGGCCGTTGGGAGCCTCTCAATGGCAAGTACCGGCAAATACTTGTGTGTAGTTTTGCAACTCCATCTGTTTGTTGTTTATCTTTCCCGTTCCTTCTCTCCTTGCCAGTTTCCACATACATGAGGTCTTTTTGGGGGAGAAAGCCCTCCACATACAAATATCAATAAGCGTTGTAGTCCGCCATGATGGTGCACACAAGAGGTGCTAGAAGAGTTCTACTGAAGATAGAGCAACGTCAAAGGTTGGAGACGCCACGAGGCCTGGTTCACGAAGGCATCACAAGAAGTTCACCACTAAGCCTGTGAGCTCTAGACTGTATGTCCAGAGAGACATGGCATCCTCTGGACCAGTGAACCCTGTGGGCTCTTCGCAGCCATAGGGCAGAGATAAGCCATCTGTTTAAATAGATGGCTTATCTCTGCTTGGGGCCCCAAGCAAAAGGCCCTGATGTCCTGTAAAGGCAAGCAGGTTGAGGAGTCAACCTTGCTTTGTCATCTCCAACCGGCGACGCTCATTTTGGTTGGCTCGGCATCTTCGACACTCGACGATTCTTTTGACGCTAGGATGGTAGAAGAGTCCTACTGAGGTGGTTAAATTAAAATGTGTTTGTACACTTTGATTGTAGCATTGACCTGTCAGGGGATAGATTGTTGTTATCGTATATTTAGTATTAATGTAAGGTCTTTGTTATCATATATGTAATCTAATTTATTTTATGTTGTATTTCTATTTGCTATCTATATAAATATATCATAGTTTTTGAATGGGCGAGGCAACCAAGATTTTTCGGTGTTGGTTTGATATTTTTTCAGTTAAATTGAATTTCTGTACCACGCCACCGAGTAATTATAGGTTGAACTGAGCATACCCCGAAAAAAGATCCGAATGGTGCTAAACTTTTCCATAGGATCTCATGTGCCCTAGGAGGCAAATTACTGTGGAGGTCGATGCACAATTCTTGTGCTTTCAAGATTTAATTAGCCATCTTTTGGCTCATTTAGCACGAAGAAAAATATAGTAATAAAAATATTGATCGGAAAAACCTAAGATCTTATGTGGGGGACATAATTTAGGTGTACATGATTGAAAAAAAAATTCAAGCCATTTCGACATAAGCAGATTACACATGCCTCGCAAAGGTCCATGATCCCTTTCGTCGAACTATGACTATACACATAGGTTCCTATGCTTTCTCGTGGGTTCATATGCATTCCAAGAATATTGGTCTCAAACTTTTTCTCGGACTTGCACATGCAATGGGCGAGGCAACCAAAAAAGTTTGAGATTTTTTAGAGTTGGTTTGGTACTTTTTTTCGGATAAATTGAATTTCTCGGCATACGTCACCGAGTAATTATAGATTGAATTGAGCGTACCCCAAAAAAAAACCGGAATGGTGCTAAACTTTTCCACGGGGGTTTCATCTCGCCCTATGAGGCAAATCACTATGGAGGTCGGTGCAAAATTAGGTGTGCTTTCAAGAAGTAATTAGCCATCTTTTGCCCCATTTAGCACGAAGAAAAAATATAATAATAAAAATATTAATTAGAAAAACCTAAGATCTTGTGTGGGGAAATATTTAGGGTGTACATGATTGAAAAAAAAAAAATATTTGGAGAAATATGGACATAGGAGTACACAAGCTTCTACTTATTCAATCTTTAAAAGGAAGAAATTATTATAGGTTTTCCTTCTTAACCGTCCGTAGCCCTCGCACCATCCTCATCCACGACGCCCGGACGTGCCACTCCTCCTCCATGCCTACATCTCTGGCCTACCCCTCGGGAGCGCGCGGACAGTTGCTAATACTCCCCCCAGAAGGTGAGTGCATCGGCATTGGCCCCTATGTGTTCGTTGAAACGTCTGTTAGGTTAGCAACAACTTGTTATTCTGTTTTTCTTTATATTTCATGCACAAATAGTTCAAAGTTCCATAGTAGTACCAACATTTACTGAAATGAGTTAGATGTTGGAATATAGTCTCCAACATTTCTGAATAACATAGTACTATCAACCTAATTTGGTTACATGTATAGGGAACCATGACATGGTATGTATATATATAATATGAACATACGGTATTAGTAGTTGTTCACAGCCAAAACTGACCACGTGTCACAGCCATGACTCGTCGTCACCGGTTAAACTGTCATCGAAGAACCGATAGGCAACAAGAAGCGGCTGATATCCTTGGGACGAGAGAGCCGCATCATCCAACAAATGGTGTCGGTGTAATTGAGGGCGGTGAGAACGAGCAGCCATGGAGCTCAAACACTTGTCTCGACCTGGATCAAGATGGCCAAGTTGAATAGGTAACTTAGGTACATGTGACTAGGTAGCTGAAAGGTCCTTGTTTGGTTTTGGTAATTGAGTGACAACATTAGGTGAACTACTATGTGTGATTGAGATAATACACATAAGATTAGTTCACATGTGATGAATGCAATGAAGGAGCTTATTGCATATGAGACATGACATGGAGTCATGTGACCAAGGTGGAGAAGATCAAGATGAGGCTTGGCTTGATGGACCGGTTGCAAGCGTGAAGGGCAAGTCAAGGCTTTGACATGATGGACCGTGAGGCAAAGTGAAGCTTGGGCAAGACTTGGTGCCGATGGACCGACGCAACGGTGAAGAGCAAGTGAGGTCAAGATCGATGTACCAATAAGGTCATGTGATGATATAAAATGGATCATATCATTCTTGATCGTGTTGATACATGCGTTGCATCGACACTTGGAGGAGAAGGAGCGGAATGGAAATGTGCAAGGCAAAGGTATAACCTAGGGCATTTCATTTCACCGGTCATAGGTGTGTAGAGAAGTTTATGACCGGGTTTAGGATAGATGGCCGTACTATCAAGAGGGGTAAACTTGTTTGCATATCGGTCATCTAGTGCCACTTGAGCGATCTAACATTATGATGTTGCTAGGATCGAGTGGCGTGGTGAGTTCAAGTGAAAATCCTTTGAAAATGATTGCTAAAATGCTAACACACATGCACAAGGAGTGGTACAATTGGTGGTGTTGGCACATTTGCAAAGGAGATGAATCTTGGCTTGAAAAGGAGAAGAGAGAGGCGCTGGACGCGCATCGGCTGCTGGATCGGACGCTGGGTCCGTGCATCCGATGTGGCGTGGCCTCTTGGTGCTGGTGCGTGGCTCGCATCGGACGCTAGCATCAGGTTGCACCTGACACGTCCGATGTCGAGGTCGACAGCACCCTTTGAGCAGGCTAGCTTAGAGCTGGTGAGCTGGCAGCATCGAACGCTGGGCGTGCGTCTGATGGGGAGTCACCTGACGCCCAATGCCGGTTTTGGGTCTCGGGACCCTTCTCGACGTCCATCGGGGCGTGGCCATCCGACGCAGGCGGTGGAGTGATGGCGCGTCCGATGTGGTGGTGAGCGATGCATGGCGGTCGGCCGTTGGCGCATCGGCGCGTCGGTGCGAGGCACCGAGTGTCCGATCGTCATTAACTTGCACGCGGGAAGTAGGCGTTGGAGCTGAATGGCTGAGGTTGAAAGGAGCAGGCACGTGGACGGCATCCGCGCACCGGACGCTCAGAGGAGCGCATCCAATGCATGCGTCCGATGCACCCGCGGGAGCTGGTTGCTTGCAACGACTCTATTTGATCCTTGGGCTATAAATACACCACATACTCGGCTTTGGCCAGGTGCTGAGCACACTCTAACCTTGATGTCTTGTGTTGTGGTGCTTGAGAGCCCTCCCACTCACTCATGCTTGATAGAGTTCATCCGATCGAGTGAGAAGAGCGATTCTAGTTGCAAGCCGGTGTGCTTGTTACTCTTGGAGGTTGCCACCTCCTAGATGGCTTGGTGGCAAGAGACTCCGTGAAGCATGCCGAGGGGATTGTGCGGTGCTCGAGGAGGAGGATTTGTGAGAGGTTTTGCTCACCTCGCGGGGATCGCAAAGAGTAACACAACAAGAGCATGTCATTGAGTACCGCACTTGCGAGTGGTGCCTTGGAGTGCCTTGAGAGGCCAGCTATGACAAGGGGACCGTCGTACCTAAGGACCATCGAGGTATTGGTAGACACAACGAGGAGTAGGGGAAAGTTGGCAAGCTTCCCGAGACCTCGGTAAAAATCACCGTGTCAACGTGTCTACTCTTCTCGGTGGTTTGCATTCTCTAAATCACAAGCTTTATATATATATATATATATATATATATATATATATATATATATATATATATATATATATATATATATTGTGCTTGTGCTTGTGAAGTAGCTCTTGCTATTAGAAGCTTGTGTAGCTCTCTAATTGGCTTCTTGCTTGTGTAGCTAGAAGTAGTGTTATTGCATCTATCTAGATTGTGTAGCTTGTTTAGTTGCTTTGCCTAGCTTGTGTGGCTAAGTAAATTGAGCCTTTGGGTTAGGCGTGTGTTGCCTTGTCAATTGTGCATCTAGTGAGCTTAGGTAGGCTTTGTGCTTTTGGTCATTAGAATTGTGTAGGAGCTCCCCGTGCTTGAAGTACTAGTGCATAGGTTTATGTGACCTTGCAATAGAATTGATTAAGAGCTCAAGCTAGGCTCGGCACCTCAATTGCTTTGTATAGGATCTTTTTAGAGGTGCTATAGAGTCATAGATGGAGGGGTGAAGTCTTGGCTAAGTTAATAGTTTCAATTCCGCATTAATATTCGTTTAGCCAGTGCAATTAGTTTTAGAAAGGACTATTCACCCCCCTCAAGTCCCCATCTCGACCCTTCAGCAGCCACACATGCTAATTAATTGAAAGGGCCTTAGCTTACTTGGTGTCTGTAGCAGGAGCTTCCATCGGCTGAGCAGTCAGAAGGTTAGGGAAGCAGGAAGCCCAGATCCAAGCGAGACTATAAAAGGCTTCCTATTGGTAGGGATGCACACTGGCACATCATGGAGTTCGATGAATTCGGGGATCCGGTCAAACTGCCTGTAGCTTTGTCCAAATACAAGATTATCCTCGGAGCACTTGTATGGGACTTCATCCTGATAAAAATACAGGGAGGTGGATTGAGAAGGAAAATGATCCATGGAGGGTTCCCAAAAGTGAGAATGATAACATATGGGACACCAAGATCCTAGAGTATTTCACTTTCCCAGCGGAGTATGACAGGGAGCTAGTCAAAGAAATCATGGGGTCATGCTTCAAGACTTTCAAGGGGACATTGCACAATAAATTTATCCTCCAAACCAAAGAGCCAGATTCTAATGGTGGAGAGTTCGACAAGCAGAGGGACTTCTGGCGGCAATTCAAGGAATACAGGCTAAGTGAGGAGTACATGGAATTGAGCAGGAAGAACAAGGAGAACTCACTGAAAAACGATAATCCTCATCATCTCGGCTCTCGTGGATACACCAAAAAGATGGTTGAATTTGAAGCAGAACTTAAAAAGATAGAACGCCTCACTACAAAAGGCATTGAGGTTGAGAATGACGAGGGGAGACCAGGTCGATACTATTCTGTATGGTGAGGGGAGTATGCCACGCCGAGGATGGGAGCTTTAGCTCCACAAATCCACCCATGAGCGACCTCATCTAGAGGATCTCCAATTTCACTGAGGAGGTGAAGCAAGGGACTCACACTTCTAATAGGGAGAATGACGTGCTCACCCAAGCACTCGGAAACAAGGAGCACCCTGGTCACACTAGAGGAACCGGTGTTGTTCCTTTGAAACTAGCATTCTCGAAAGAATCTAAAACTTACCGAGCTAGTCGAGGGGTAGAGTGGAACAGGAGGCGGCGAGTATTTGAGGCATTTGTAGGAGGTGGAAGACAGAATGGATGCTCGGATAGAAGCACGAGTCCAGCAACTTCTATTGTCCAGGGGATCGAAAGCACCACAAGACCCTACTACTGCTGCCTTTAGCCCACAGCTCAAAGGGCCCACGGCAGAGCGTGGATCGACCCGCTCAACAAAGACGATGTGAATGTGCGTCATCCGGTGGGCGACATCATCGAACCCGTCAATGTCGGGTTGGACATCCGTCGGACAACGAACAAAAGACAAGGTGGAGGTTGGCCAGGCCTAGCCTGCGGGAGATAGGACCATTAATGGCTGACCAATTCCACAGGGGTATGCTCGCGTCGCCATTGATAAAATACTTGATAAGAAGTATAACAAGATATGCATTGAGTACCCCCGCATTGGAAGATAGGCCAAAACTTGGTCAGAACACCAGCTCTCAAGTGGCCTGGCGCAAGCACTTCATTAAGCTTGACCACCAGTTGTCCTCGGATGATGAGGACGGCGGCGAGTCTACCCCTCCCCTCACCCCCCCCCCCCCACGAGGATCACTCACCACCTCCCAACAGAGATCACTCTACCTCCCACCTCATGATGTGCCATCAACCCCGACAAGACAAAGGCCTCCTTCTATTCCTCCTCCTCCTCCATCGTCATCAGCCCCTATAAAACAGAATCCTCCTCCACATCCTCCTCCCTCTTCAACAGCCCCTCCAAAATAGAGTTTTCATCATCCTCCTCCACCTCGGCCCAACACAAGATCAAAAGGCATCCTCGCAGTCATAGAAAAGGTCCTTGGCTTCGGTTGGTAATGCTACCAAAGTGGACCAATAGAAAAACAAAAGACCGTTCAGTGGTAGCGTTACAAACTTGATGACCGAAAATGGACAGCACACATCCCGAAGCAAGATTGTGTTTCTTTCTTCAATCTATTCGTGTCACTGCCTGATTGGAGAAGGCAGTCCGAATACAAAGGGCAAACACAGAAGCAGTCAAATGCAATAAGAGACGAGGAAATACTCAATGAAGATCTTAGAAATATACAGAAGATTGTCGAAGACAACCCCGAAATTAAAATGGATGATGCCGCAATCATCTATTATGAGTCGAAAGGGACGGCAACCCCATCAATGAAGTATGAAAGGGGCAATTTTTTGGTTGATGGTGACGAGGTGAATCATTTGAGCACATATATGCGTAATTTGCATGAATATTACCACGCTCAAACAACATAGACAAATTTATTTGGTTTTAAAGGTTACCATCCTTCCACCGCTTGTTTTTAATTATGCTGAAAAAGGGAAGATCTTTGTCGACTGGGAGTTCTTGTTCCAGCTATATCAAAAACGCAATCTTGATATGATGATGTGGACTATGTAAGTACCCGACTCGCACGACCTTATAATTAATTACTCTCGAGTCACAAATTGTTAACTTTTGGGCATTTCCCTTGATTTTATCCAGGTGTATAGCAAAATTTTGCCTAGCAACACCCAAATTCAATCACATAGGCTTCTTGGAACCCACGCGAGTCAATGTGAACACATGCACAAGCCACCATGGAGCAGACGTGCATGACCTTTAACGAAGATTGGTTGCAGTTTTCGATGAATTCGTGATGAACAATAAAACCCACAACTTTCTAGCCTACAACTGCTAGTATGTGCTCTCGGCTTTTATATTTATGCTTCTTTTTTTTCATTTAGATTATTCGATAATTAGGATTCTGTGATTGCAGCAACCATTTCATCTTCATGGTTGTCAATCTTGCTAAAACTAAAATCGAGGTGTGGGACTCGAAGAAACAACCATTTTCTCATCTAGGTCCACTAGTGGCAGTGCTGAATAGGTAGCGACCGTAATAACATATTATTTTGAAATCACACATAGCGCATTCTAATGTTTTCCCTTTTCACACTTTATAATGTGGCAAAGTGTCCGGAGATTCGGCTCAAGGCCTCATATGTCCCATTAAAGTTTGAGGAAATGGATTTGACGCACCTAGAGCAACCGATGGCAAACAATGAATGCGGTTTCTATGTAATGTGGGCAATGCTTCAATACGTCGGTGGAAAATCGACAAAAGCAGAAAAATTGGTGTGTATAATCCCCATTTCATTTGTATCTGTTAATAATTCAATAAAATGATCTAGTAATTCATCTTTTTTGAGCGACAACGCAAGAAATTGAATCACAACCGGTTCTTAGATTTGGAGATCGTCGCACTTTGCAAGGGAGCTGGCCAAGTTCATCCTAGACGAGATATTGTCAAAAAAAGGGAGCATTTTCTAGACGAGATATTGTCAAAAAGGGAGCGTTTTCCATTGCACGGTCCGAGGCTTACAAGGCTCGGTATGGGCCAGAGCAGATCGCTAGACTATTGTAATTTCTTGTTTATTTTGTGGGAGATAAGAACATTTGAATTGTAACCGTAACATTTTGTAATGTTTTGTTGATAAACCTGTCATTCTATGTTGCGTTTAGGGTTTAGAGCGAAACCGGATTCCACAAATTATAAAACAACAAAATGAGAACGAACTACTGCCGATTAGCATAAACCGACGGTGTTGCTCTAGCCATCACTGCCGGATTGATTAAAAATCGGTAGTGTTAGGGTTTAACAACACTTTCGGGCTGAGAGGTCCAAACGGGTAGTGTTGACAAAAACAACACTTGTCGGCTAGAGTCACGAACCGGCGGTGCTAAGAGCAACAACACTATCGGGTTGAGCCCCAAACCGACGGTGTTGTTTAGCTCAACACCGTTGGCTTAGACCTCCAACCGATAGTGTTATTTACGTCAACACCGCCGGTTTGGACCTCAAGCCAACAATGTTTGCTTCACATCACCGCCGGTTGGAAGCAATCGGCCGGTGATTTGAACTCCACATCACTGCTTGTTTGGTTCTGCCGGTTCAAAATCCGGCAGTGAAGGGAGTTTTTGAACCGGCATTGTTGTGCTACTCTGGGGTAGTGAAGGAGATGGTTGAGAAAAACACGTAACTGCGGTGAGTGGGCAAGACATCTTAACATGTAGTTTTACTTTCAGCTAATATTTTATGTATTAATAGTGTTAGAAATGGGTTTTCATAAACAAATATGTACATACTCTATGTCTATTTTTTTCATGATAGTTGATGTTGGTAATTTAAGTAGTAAATGCGAGGGGATATTTTAGTTTATTTTTAATAGCATACATGGTTGTTTGTTGCAACAGGATGCACAACTTGTCGCTGGTCAGCTAGACACTTGCGGCTTAAGATTTATCAACGATTATGCCACATATTTCAATTTGTCTTGGATTTGAACTCTAGACTATGCCTGAACGTGTGTGCTCTAACTCGTATGGGTACCAGAAGGTTAGAGATTTATCAATGATTGTGACATGCGTTCAAATCATTTTTGGGATAGGATTCCGCATATGCTTAATCACCATGCTCTAACTCATACATAAATGAGAGGGAGTGGTAGACCATAGAAACACTCTGTATTCCAACTCATTTTAAAATTGGACTCCACACCATGCTAGGACATGCCACTCTAAGTCGGAGCATGAGAGCGACTGGGTCTGTTAATTAGATCTCCCGTTGGACTGTTATGACTTATGAGTGATATCGGATCAAGAAACCTTTCTCCCTTTAATATTATGTAGAGATAATAGTAAAGGTGTGTACAAATAAATGCAAATTGAAGTGGTTATTTAGATTATTATTATAATTTGTAATGGACAATTGGATAATTTAGAAGCAATTTCACATATTTCATAATGGTACAGGTGTGTAATTTATAGGCAAATTTATGGGTTTAGCTAGGGTTTTTTAATAATGGCACATAAGTGTGTAATTTAGACATAAAAACTAGAGGTTACTTATTATTATTATTATTATTATTATTATTATTATTATTATTATTATTATTATTATTATTATTATTGTGTTGTTGGCAAATATGGACTTTTTAGAAACCTCATTAGTAGATCCAATGGCTATATATAGCGATCAAAGTCTACCAAATTGATGGCTTAATGCTTCATTTTTTTTTTTGTGATTATTTCTAGGTTTGTTTCCAATTAGTTATAGCAAGATATAGCTAGGACAAATCGTATTTGTGGATGTAGATATTGGAGTGAAGACGGTGAACATGCGCACCTTTTATCCTTGAGGAAATTCGATATGATGCCGATGAGATGTTTATTCTTGGTCGATGCTTTGGTGCCAGCAAGTAGTACATCAGTACTATCAGCTGTCACTTGTTGGAGAGTGCTGACCAGAAGCTCCGTCATGTTACGACTTGAAGTGACCGACACGAAAGCCCGAGCCTGGAACTGATCTTGAATCGCTTCATACACATGCGGGCAAGGGTCGTTTTACCCATCCCGGCAGCTCCAACGATGCATGCCATCTTGAGCTGCGGTGTGTTCTCCTCTTCTCCTACCAGGTGATCGATGAGCTTATGCCTCGGTTCTTCCATCGCCACGAGCTCTGAGATGCCCTTGTGGACATACGGATCAACGACTCGATGCGCTTGCCAAGACCAGCTGAGTCGCCGACGGTGGTTTTTCTCCTTGAAAATAAGCTCGAGATGGTGGTGTGGGCAGTCTCCATCTTCCACTTGTTGCGGCACCTCTCCGACACATCGTCGGCTCTTCTCTTGAGATCCTGGAAAGGCCTTGGCTGGGTCTGGTCCTCCATGAAGCGCCTGCCGTCGTTGCTGCGGCCCTTCATGCTGAGGATGAAGTCGTCGATGGCGTCGTTCATGTCGTCGGCGAGGCGCCACGCTTCCATCCTCAGCTCCTTGCCTGCTGCATCAAGATCCTCCCTCTCCCATATCACCCAAAGGATTGAGTGGATGGACTTGAGCTTGGATCTGATGCGCTTGATGTCCTTACGTGTACCTCGCCGAAGCTTGTACTCGCCGTGCCACCGCAGCAAAGTTCTCAGCTCTGCTACGACGGGCCCCAGGGGCTCCGTGGCTGCGGTCACAACCACAGGGAGCCTCCTCCATGATGCCTCCAGGGGGATCGGCGAAGAACAGATCCCCGCGGTCGAGCCCGTGAGTTAGTTGTGTCTGAGTCTGAGTTGGTGGATAGTGGAGGTGGAGGTGGATTTCCAAATCAACACTTCCCGCCGGTGGCGCCGTCTATCTTCTGCAATATAATGTTGCACCACCAATCCGAGATTACGAAGGCCATAGGGTTATCCTTGTCAGTGGTGGGTTTTATTTGGTTGTTTTCAAGAACATATAATGCAATGAAATATGGATGAAATCACTCCTCTCAATGCATAGTTTCATTCTTTTGTCTCACAGATATTTAATTTTATTTCTTCTTAAAAATGAAACTGACTTCTTCTCTTTCATCTTAAAAATATTGCCACATCATCAAAAACGCTTATGTGACAATTTATTACATACAAATTGTTGGGGGTGTGCCCTGCCTATGGGCACCCTGCGTCGTTCGAACATCGTCCTGCCTTCTCACGGAAGCGGAATAATGGGAGTTGGGCTCTGGTGCATTCGACATTTCGCTATAATAACAGGCGAGAGGGCTGACCATGTGCGAAGAGAAGGACGTGTCGAGCCCCCTTCTTGCCGTAGCAAGGCAAGGGCGGCGCTTGCCGTCCCATTCTTAGAATTCCCCTCTCGCTATGGCGAAAGGGTGGACTCTGCGGCCGGGATCAGGTTCCACCATGGGAGAGCGCGCAGTCGGTCCCGCCAAAGGAGGGCGCGCAGGCGGTCTCAGCTATTCGCTCAGGCGAATAGCTATTAACGGTTTGGTCGATAGTTTCTGTAGGTTTCGCCAAAGGAGGAACCGCCCGCCTACGCACGGCCAATAGCTTTTGTCGCCAGGGCCCCCACGGTCGGTTGGGCGGGCGACATAAGGTGGAGCAGGTCGGGCCTCCTCGGGCCGGCGTTATCCAAGGAAGGCGGGCACTCCAAATGGCGAACAAGCCCAAAGCTGCGCAGAATATTCCCCGAATTTGTAGTAGTTGAGAGGGCATTTACATCCTATGAGAAGCCTACGGACATGCATAAATAGTCCCCGTTGAGGGATTGTAAGGGGGGAGAAGCAAGTTCAATGAAATCGTTCATCTTGTTTCGCTCAAGTCTGATTTATCCACTTCGCGCGCCTGATTCCGCTTGAGTGGCAACCGGTGTTCGAAGGCCGTGGCCTAGAACAAGATCAAGCACTTACGATTTCATTGAACCGATCCACAACATCAAGCACTTACAATTTCTTTTTGACAAGCAAGATTTTACATTTACTTTCTTTAGCCATTTTTATGAAGAGCTTCATAGCTTTGTTTCCAAAAATATAGAATGCAATGAAAAAATCGCTTTCGATGTATAGTTTTATTCTTTTATTTTATAGACATTTAATTCATGACTCATCTAGAGTTGGAAATTGAACCAACTCCCTATAAAACTCACTTCTCTTTTTAAAAACATTGTCATATCATCTAAAATGCTTGTGTCAACTATTAAATGTAGATGAAACTCACACTGATATTGGTCTTACGTCTGTTGACACGCAGAAATGTGCCAACATAGAATGCGGGTTAGACCATCAAGTTTCTGACATCAAGAACGTGTCGGAAAATATTTGGGACAACATAATTCGAAGCACCAAGTCAAAAAGGCGGAAAACGGAAGAATATGGTGCTGCCACGGCCAAACCAGCCTGCGCGGTTGCCAAACTAGCCTGGCTTGTTCCACTGCCCCCAGACCCGTCAGAAACTAAAACATGACATTGCTGAAATTGTATTCTTTCTTAGACGGAAGGAGTATTTCAAAAATAGCTCCAGTTCTGACTTCATTGAAGAAGCGGTCTCTAAGGAGTTGAAGCTCTTTAAAAACACTTGGCAAAACAGTTTCTTTTTTTTTTCTGAAATGAAAAAAAGATGTTGAATGTTGATAGTGCCCCTGTCTATTTGTCCTAATTATTTGACTACAATAGTAACTTCAGTTTAATCATAGTGCTGGGACTAAGAATACTGTCATGTTTTTAGGAGAAAAAACCTACTAGTACTACACTACTGCCTTATCCATTCGTCCGACATATGAGAGTGTCATCCAACCCCTTCGGCTCTTCCTTTCTCCGTTCTCTCTTCTTCGATTTTCAGTACGATGAGGGCAAAGAGTGGCGGAGGCGGGGCACGCCCAGGTGGAGAGGCACACGAGCCAAGTGGTCGCGGCAGCCCCGACCTCTGCAGCTGCCCCAGGCAGCCCTGTCCTCACGGCCACTCACCGGCGGGCCCATGCCCCGGCGACTCCTCGTCGTCTCCTTCCTGGCGTGCTGAGCTTTGTGAGGGGTGGATTTCCAAAATGAATACGCGTTGGTGCACAAAGGGAAACCGACCGAACCCACAAGCTGCACCCCGGCGTTCAAAAAATCGACGCCTGGGGGTGCACCACGGCGCCGCCCGCAGGTTTACCGATAAATAAACCAAACATCCCAAGGCGCGGGATAGGTAACAGGTGGCATTGAATGCATTTTTTTTTTTTTTTTTTTTTGTGAATATGGTGGCATTGAATGCTAGGGCAGGTAACTAGTCTCCTCCTCAGTGGGTGGATTTCACGCATTGGTGTACTCCCTCCGTCTTAAAATAGCTTGTCTTTTTTGACTTTTAGATTTTATGTTTGACCGTTGGTCTTATTCAAAAAAAATTTATACAAATGATAAAGTAGCTAAATTATTATTAAAATATCTCTAATGGTAGATTAAGTCATAACAAAAATAAATAATATTTGTACAGAATTTTTGAATAAGATGAACGGTCAAACATAAAATCTGAAAGTCAAAAAGACAAGTTATTTTAAGACGGAGGGAGTACATTTCAGCCGACAACTAAAGGCTCGGACAGATAATAGGGTGGGCATTGAATGTGAGGGACAGGCAACAGGTCCGCTCTCTGGTGGGCCCTTTGGTTGTGGCAACAGTTAGGCGAGATCGATAATAGCAAGTATTTGGTTTATAAGTCAAAGTTATATAAAGATCAAGTTATACAATAGTCGTCTCCTATTTATCTGTAAAAAAATTATATGAATAGATTTATTTTAAAAAATACTTTCATAAAAGTATATATATATATCACATTTCGATAAATATTTTTATAATAACAAGAGATCAAAGTTGTGTTTTTGGAGACCGTGTGTCGTTGTCTTAAACGACTTCTTTTACCAATACAGAGAGAGTATTTGGCTATAAGTCAAGTTATATAAGTGCCAAGTTATACAATAGTCGTCTCCTATTTATCTCATTAAAAAAATTCCCTTTCCTATTCCTTCTCATATTTGGGCCCACCACTACATATGCATTCGTGCCCCCACTTATTGCTTGCATGAGAGCCAAGCTCTCATCTCTCTTCTCTCTTTTTCTCCTCCACGTCGGCATTAACTTGCCTATGAATCCATTATAGGATGACGCTATGGGAAGCGTGTAAGTCAAACTTTCTCAATTTTGACTAGGTTTGTAGAAAATACGTACAACATTTATATCTCTAAATAAATTTATTAAAAAACTAGACTTAAAGATCTTTCCGATGATACTAATTACTTAGTATAAATATTTATATATTTTAATATATAATTACCGGCAGCTTAAAAACATTGACTTCTCGAAAGCGAGAATTACATCTATTTTGGTACGGAGGGTACCTTTCTCAATCATTAACAGCTAACAGCTATTGATGAGAGAGCATCTTCATTAACTGCCTGATTGGTCAGTTTGGCCTACCGCCGGCTGGGTCCTCTCCATACACTAAATTATGCATAGTGTACTTGAAAGGGAAACGAGTAGAGGTTGAACCACTTGTGTTGCTTTCACAGTACCTTCGTGATAACCTGATTGCCAAATCACACTTTCACAGCTGTATAATCACGCTTCACTGCTTTATCCGTTCGTACGGCATGAGGGTATTATCCATCCCCTTCGGCCCTTCCTTTCTCTGTTATCTATTCCTTCGCTTCGGTACGACGAGGGCAAAGAGTGCCGGAGGCAGAGCACGTCCAGGCGGAGAGGCACACGAGCGGAGTAGTTGTGGCAGCCTCGCCCTGTGCAGCGGCACCCAGGCTGTGCCTGAACTCCTCACGCGGCCGCTCACCGACGGGCCCGTGCCCCGGCGACTCTGCGTGGCAAGCCGACCGAACTTTAAAGGCACGGGACAGGTAATTGGTGGCATTGAATGCTAGGACAGGTAACAGGTCCGCTGCAACCATGGTCCATGAAGGGGAGAGATGCATGTTTTTTTTTTTTTTTTTTGAAAAGCATACCTGTATTATATATCATAGAACGTATACAAAAACATACAAGTACACCGTATGTGGTTAGAAAGGACAGCTATGCAGCCAAACTTTGCAGAAAGGCCCTGAAGAAAAAAGGAAATTACAAACTGATCCCTAGAACCTTTCCCCTTCCATCTCCGTCGTCGGAGAGCGCTGACTCCAACCGCCGCCGCCGAAGTCAAGGCCAGATGGAACTTCATCACTTTCGAAGGCGATGAGGTAGACCGCCGCAGTCGCTCGTACTCGCATGAGAGGCGAAGTTGTTGAACGCCCGTCGGTCAGGTCCACGCTGCAAGCTCCATCGACCTTGAATCGAAGGTCGCCGTCGACGACGACCACCGCCGCAGGAAGTCGAGCCCAATCCGTCCTCCAGACATCCGCAGAACCCACAGCTGCTCCTCCCCACAGTAAAAGACGCCACCATCTCCGCCACCCGGCTCATTTGCGAACACCGGCCGCCCGGCACAAGCGGGGGAAACAGAGGCGCCGGACTCCTTACACGGCCATCGCAGAAGGACAGCCCACCCTCACAGGCCCTTGCCGGCGCCGAGCGGACGCCGCCAAGACGAGAAACGGGGCCGGAGGGACTTATTCCTCGGCAAAGAACGGGCGCCGCCGCCTCACCGCCGCCACCCGACACCATAACCTAGACCTAAGCCCTAGACTACCTCGCCGACGGAACCGGCGGTCTCCCCGCCCGACGACGCCGGAGCGGTCGTCGGAGGCGGAAGACCGCCCGTCTCCAGCACCGCCGCCCACACCTGATTCGCCCTCTATTAGCGAGGTAAACTATGCGATGGTGATTTCTTATTGGTTCATAAGAGCAACTTCAGCGGGCCCCTACTTGAGCTCCTAAGCTAAATATAGGGGGCTCGGATAAAAATCGTGCTTCAAAACTCCATATTTAGTTGGGATCCTAAATCCTCGGTCCAAACCTAGCTACTGTTCACCCAATAGCCCGGCCCCCATCCATCGGTTGCGTCGCTTTTCTTCGCCGCGCGCAACACGGAACCGCCACGGCGGCTACTCGCGCCCGCCCTCCGCTACGCAGCGCGCTGCCCCGCCACGCCGCCTACTCGCCCCCGCCCTCCCTCGTGGGCGTGCTGCCTCCGCGCCGGCGCTGCGCCCTGCTACAGCGAGTGTGCCGGTGCTCTACGCTCCACTTCACCGTGGCGACCACGACTTATGCTACTTCGGCACCTCCTTCCTCGGCAACAGGCGCTCCCCGGGAGGAGGGCGCCTAGCTCTCGCCCCCTCGCCATGCGCTCGTGCTCGCGCAGAAGCACACCTCATGCAGCGCCCGCCAGCCAGGCAAGCACCGGTGCGCGGCTTCCTTTCTCCCTCCCCGCCCGCGGCAGCGCTCTGGCGCGGTGACGTCGTGGAACGCTTTCCCCCCCCGGCGAGGCTCCCTCTCCCCACAAAGCCGGATCTATGGCGCGCTCCCTCCCATGGGTGCAAGGTGCCGCCATGCCGTACTCCGTCGCGCCAAGCTCCGTCATAGGCTGCATCTCCCCCGCCAAGTTGTTGCGCTCCGCAGCGGGATCTGTAGAGCGAGGAATAACAAGGAGAGAATGATGAGTGGGGCCCCCTTGTCATAGACGGCTGGAATGGATTTTAGGCCCTCTGTTTTGGGGGCGCTGTAGGAGTGAAAAGAAAATATTAGGCCAACAATTGGGGAGAGCACCCAAATCAGAAATGGAGGCCTTTGATTTGGGTGCTCCTGCTGAAGTTACTCTAAGAAACCTTTTAATTGGTAGTTTACCCATGTCTCATCTTCTCTTTTCTAATCCTCATATTCTCCTAGGATATGGATCCACCACTGCATATGCATTTGTTGCTTGCATAAGAGCCAAGCTCTTCTCTTTGTTTTCTCCTTAATATTAGGATTCGCTTGGCTATGAGGCTGGTCTTAGTGGAAGTTCTAAGAGTTTTATTTGCATTTGACAGTCAGTCACATTTTGATGACATAGCAATGTTAAATGTTGAAATGAAAGAGAGAGATAAAAATTACTCCCTCTATCATTTTTGTTTTGTAAGGCGTAAGTAAGCAGTGTTTTCATTTTTGATGCAATGTTAGGCGCAAGGTAACTCCCGAGGCAGGGAGTCCAACAGCAGCGTCAGCATTTACTGAACCGGTGAAACGTTCATTGTGCTTGATTGGCTTATTTCACTTGAGCTTTGAAAGGTCTGCATGTATGCATCCATATACACGGCACACAATCCTCAACAGCTCAGTGTCATTAAATGCTCGACCTTGTTATTAGAGATTCCTTGGTATTGGTAAAACTAGCTTCCGCGCCTAACAAAAGATGATGGATGGAGGGAGTAAGTTTCATGGGGATAAAACTTGCTTGGCACGATTACCAACTCTTTATGAGTCTTAAAATTAAATAATATATCTATTAAACCATAAAATGGAACTCTCTACTGAAATTAGTCTGGCCAATTATTGTACTTGTTCCGAGGCGTTACGCCTTGTACCTTTCTCAATCATTAACAACTAGTAATAGCTATTCATGATGAGAGAGCATCTTCATTAACTAAGATTCAAAAAAAAAAAAAGCATCTTCATTAACTACCTGATTGGTTAGTTTGGCCTACCGCCGGCCGGGTCCTCTCGATACCGGAATATGCATACTGTAGTACTTGAAAGGGAAATGAATAGAGGTTAGACCACTTATTTTGCTTTCACATTACCTTCGTGGTTATCAATGCTTGATTGCCAAATCACACTTCAGCAGTATAATATAATATTAATAACATCATCTGAATGTTCGTTGATGATACGGTATGTATTGTCTTGTGCTAATATCAGTCTTAACGGGGTTTCATTAGAGTTTTATAGACATTACAAATACTGATGGCACGTATTGATAAAGAGAGATGATGAAAGTTTCGCAGGAGTAGAGAGGGGAATGAAACTCCTATGTACTATTTTTAAAATATTAATGTGTTAGAAACTAGATCATGAAACCCCAATTGAGACTGGCCTAAGAGTAAACTTACTATCCATCGGACATTCGATTCACAATATACTAGTATCATAAGTATTTGTTAAAAACTACTATCTCCGGTCCATTTTATTTGGCACACATGCATATCAAGATTCAAACTTTAAAAACTTTGACCAATTATTAGGTTAATAACTTTTAACTATATATAAACTTTATATGATTAGATTTCTAAGGAATTATACTATCCAATGATTATAACTTTATAAGTATAAATAATGTAATATAAAACATATGAATGTTTAAAGTGTAATTTAGAAGACATTGTCATTCTAACTTGTGCCTGAAAAATTGGACCAAAGGGAGTACTATCGAGGGGGGGGGGCTGGTTGGGTTTGGGGCAGGTCGTCTACCTTAATTCTGTGCCTGTGTAAATCACGATTTACATACACGAGCATGGAGTTCTCTCCACTTCGGAAACCTATGAGTGGAGAGAATATTTGACAAACTTTACTTATATTGGGATCTTTTACCGAACAATTGGAGAAGACTTTTTTCTTCTTGCTAAAAGAATCAAAACATGAAAAAAAAGATGATCTAACGTTATTTGATATACTCCCTCTGTCCCAAAAATAGATGTCATTCATATTTCCCGAGAAGTCAAACACTTTTAACTTTAACCAAATATATATATATAAATATATTAATATATAATTAGTATCATTAAGTAGATCATTAAATATACTTTTGTAGTAAACTTGTTTAAAAATATAAATATTACATATATTTTCTACAAACATAGTCAAAGTTTGAAAAGTGTTGTTCTAGGCCTAAACCTTAGAACCCCCGAGCCAAGACTCGAACAACCGAATATGTAGAATAACCGAAAACAATTACGAAATGGATGGATATGAAATGTATAAATCCAATCTCCCCGAAACTCGGGGATTCCTCCTTTACAACCCCCTTGGGGCAATATTTATAAACGCCCGTGGACTTTTACATGACCGTTCTACTCTTCCAACTACCGCTTATTCTAGGAATATTCTCCCAATGATGAGGGTAGTGCCGCCTTTGTGCCTTTATGCTTCCTGGTCTCGCACCAACCGACCAGGTGGGTCCCGCCAATTTGGCATCTACCCGTCGGGTGAAGACAACGAATGTCGACGACAAAAGTCCACCGACGGCGCGAATGCCGGCTGGGTGAGGTCCAACAATGAATGCCGATGACGAAAAGCACGCCGACGGCGCGCACGAATCTTTGAAGGGTAAAGTCTCGACGATGAATGTCGATGACGAAAAGCCCACCGACGAAAAAGCGTAATGCCGAAGGGTAGAATCCGACGGCGAATGTCGATGACGAAAAGCCCGCGGGCGAAGGTAGAATGCCGAAGGTTAAGGTCCGACGACGAATGTCGATGACGAAAGCCCGCCGACGGCGGCGCGTAATGCCGAAGGGTAAGGCCGGACGACGAATGTCGATGATGAAATGGTGTTCATTGCAAACTCATCCCAAATAGGCCTTTAGCCGGCCGTGTGGCTTTAGACAAGTGACGAATGCGGGGAACAGGGTGCCTACTTCCCCGCGCCCCCGAAAGGTCCTTGTTGGTTTTTCGTAATTGAGTGACAACATTAGGTGGACTAATAATGTGTGATTGAGATAATACACAGGAGATTAGTTCACATGTGATGATGCAATGAAGGAGCTTTATTACATATGAGACATGACATGGGGTCATGTGACCAAAGTGGAGAAGATCAAGATGAGGCTTGGCTTGATGGACCGGTTGCAAGTGTGAAGGGCAAGTCGAGGCTTTGAAGTGATTGACCGCGAGGCGGTGAAGCTTGGACAAGACTTGGCGCCGATGGACGGACGCAACGGTGAAGAGCAAGTGAGGTCAAGATCGATGTACCAATAGGGTCATGTGATGATATAAAATGGATCATATCATTCTTGATCGTGTTGATGCATGCGTTGCATCGGCACTTAGAGGAGATGAAGCGGAATGAAAATACGCAAGGCAAAGGTATAACCTAGGGCATTTCATTTCACCGGTCATAGGTGCTTAGAGAAGTTTATGACTGGGTTTAGGATAGATGGCAGTACTATGAAGAGGGGCAAACTTGTTTGCATATCGATCATCTAGTGACACCTGAGCGATCTAACATTGCGACATGCTAAGATCGAGTGGCATGGTGAGCTCAAAAGAAAATCCTTTGAAAATGATTGAGAAAATGCTAACACACATGCACAATGAGTGGTACATTTGTTAGTGTTGGCACATTAGAAAAGGAGATAAATCAAAAAGGAGAAGAAAGAGGCATCAGACGTGCATCGGACGCCGGGTCCGTCGTCCCAATGTGGCATGGCCTCTTAGCACCGATGCTTGGCTTGCATCGGACGCTCGGGGTGCGAGCATCCGACGCGTCCCCGAGCGAACGCCGGTTAGGTCACGGGCTGAGCGGCAAAGCTAGCCGTTGGAGCATCCGACGCTACGCTGCAAGCCCCGAGCCTCCCGGTACCGCCGTCGTCCCGATGGGCGAAAAAGGGTTTTGACCCCTGCTGGACTGCCGGCGGACGCATGGCGAGGGCATCGCCCTGCGTCCCACCGGGTGCGTCCCGAGGGTCATCGACTTGGCAATGACCGCTGGAGCTCCTCGGCGCGTCCGGACGCGAGGCATCCGCACGCTTCGATGTGAACTCAACGGGTAGGGCTGAATATAGCCGTTGGAGATGAACGGCTGTGGGTTGAAAGGAGCGGGGACACGGACGACATCCATGCATCGGGACGCCGGAGGAGCGTCCCGATCCTCGTGTCCGATGCTCCCACACCGGGTGGTTGCAAAGGTGCAACGCTAGTTTTGTTGTTGGGGCTATAAATATACCACATACTCGGGGGTTGGCTGAGTCCGAAAGCACACTCTAGCCTTGGTGGCTTGTGTTGTGGTGCTTGTGAGCCCCTCTACTCACTAGTTCTTGAGAATGCACTTCAAGTTGAGTGAGTGAGCGATTCTAGTGCGTTGCGTTGAGAGATCGCATTCGTGGCACTAGGTGATCGAGTTATAAGCCGGTGTGCTTGTTACTCTTGGAGGTTGCCACCTCCTAGATGGCTTGGTGGCAAGAGACTCCGTGAAGCACGTCGAGAGCATTGTGCGGTGCTCCGGAGGAGGATTTATGAGAGGTTGTGCTCACCGCGAAGAGTAACACCACAATAGCGTGTCATTGAGTACCACACTTGTGAGTGGTGTCTTAGAGAGCCCGAGGGGCCAACTAGCGAGTGTACCGCCTAGTCCAAGAACCATTAATGTGTTGGTCGACACAACGAGGAGTAGGAGGAAGTTGGCGAGCTTCCTGATCCCTCGGTAAAAAATCACCGTGTCAACGTGTCTACTCTTCTCGGTGGTTTGCATTCTCCAAATCACAAGCTTTGTATTTACTTTCATATATATAGGCGCCCGCCACGGTAAATGAGGATTTTACGTGGCAGGCACGTTAAGGAGCCCGCCACGGTTAATCCCCGAGCAAAGATAAATACCAACAGCCAGCCCCCCTCTTCTTCTCCACGGGTCTTCACCTTCCAACTTGTGGGGGAGGTTTTGCCCTAAAAATTGACCAAATTTTTAAATTGGGAGTTTGAGCTTGGATTTGGGGGAGGAAAACACACCAAATGGTACTTAAAGGCTCCCTCATCCACCCTAATATCTTTTTTCATCTTTTTGATCCCCTCTAGATCTAGATCTAGATCTAGATCCATTTTCATGGAGGAGAGAGAAAACTTGTATCTCTCTACTCCCATCCTCTTCCTCTCTTTTTTTTTCACTTTGAGTACTATATCTAACATTTCGAGTGCTATTTGGTATGGAGAGCAGGCAGCAGGGATGATGGAGAGTCGCCGAGCCAAATGGATGTACGGGATGAAGAGGGCGGATGACGAATACATAGCTGAAGTGAGAAAGTTTGTTGCCCTGGCGAAAAGACACAGTGAGATAAATCAACAGAGGATGATTATATGTCCTTGCTCTCGCTGCAAGAACTTCAAAGCTGACACTCACCAGAATGTGCAATCTCACTTAATTATCCATGGATTTGTCAAGGACTATACGGTTTGGATTTTTCACGGGAAGAGGTTCCACCAAGACATGCACCCGGAGATCCACCCGCCCGATCCAAAGAGCGCGGCCGGTATTGTGGATGGCGGTGGTGATGATATATTCGAAAGCACGGCCGACGCCGGCGACGATGATGGTGGTGGTGGAGGGGATGGTGAGCGGGAGGTTCCTTTGATGGAGCCCGAGGATGTCCAAATTTTTCAGATTTCGTGAACCGCCTCAAGACGCCATTTTGTTTGGGTGCCCAAAGTGGTTGGAAAGTTTCAAATAGATGAAGCAGACGGCAATGGATCCGCTTTACAAAGACAGTCCTAAGGGTTGCATGGCGCTCAGTTTCAACCTTCATTTGCTGATGATGAAGGCTCGCCATGGCTGGTCTGACACTAGCTTCAATGAGCTCGTAAGTTACCTTGCTACCACGTATCCAACGCCTAACAAGGTTCCTGCCAATACGTATCGTGCTAAGAAGTTGATCCGGCCAGTGGCGATGAAACTCCAAAAGATCAATGCCTGCCCTAACCACTGCATCCTATATCGGGGCGATCAGTATGGGAATTTGACCAATTATCCACACTGGGCGCGAGTCGATACAAGAGGAATGCCGGATGTTGCGCGGATGAGCTTGATGAGGTAACCTTGGGAGGACGGCCATTAAAAAAGAAGAAAGGGGCCAAGAAAACCAGTGCGGCGGATAAGAAGATCATGTCAACACAGGACGAGGAAGAAGAAGGTTACATGCAGAGGAAACGTCCAGCGCTGTCGATGTGGTACCTTCCTGTCACTTATCACTTGCGGGCTATTTTTGGGAACCCTGAGGATGCTAAGCACATGGCCTGGCATGCATCTAGCGATCGTGTAAAGGATTACGGGAAGCTGCGACACCCTTCCGATGCTAAGCAGTGGAAAGATTTCGACGCCGCCTTCCCTGAGTTTGCAAAGGAGCCCAGGAATGTTAGGTTTGTAGTGAGTACCGATGGGATGAACCCATTCGGTGAACTTAGCAGCTCACACAAAGACGCGTGGCCGGTCGTCCTCACCATGTACAACCTACCTCCACACCCGTGTCAAAAGCACGGGTATGTTTTGTGACCATGCTCATTTCTAGACCGGGCAGCCCGACAACGATATAGATGTGTTCCTGGAGCCGTTCATGTAGGAGATGCAGGTACTATTTGATGATGGGGTCAAAATGGTGGATGCGTTTGAGTTCACTCTTAAAGCCATCATCTTTGTCACAATCACTGATTAGCCTGGAGGGTTTTCATTATCGGGGCAGATCAAAGGGAAGACCGCCTGTGTAGCTTGCATAGATGGTACCTGCTACACTTACCTTAAAGGATCCAACAAAACGGTATACATGGAGCACAGACGCTTCCTCTGCAAAAAGCATAGGTACAGAGAAGCTAAAATGAATAAATACTTTGACAACAAGAGCGAGCCGCAACTTAATGAACCGACACCGACTAGTTATGGTCCAAAGGTGTTTGACATGGTGAAGGACTTGGAGTGCGAGTTTGGAAAGAAGAAGTTAGAGGAAGATGGCACCACCAAGACAATGAAGAGAAAGAGGGATAAATTGGAGGAAGAAGCGCCTCCTCCCGTTCCTTTCAAGAAGAAGTCAATTTTCTTCAAGTATCTAAAGTACTGGAAGACACTGAATACACCCCATGCAATTGACTCTATGCACCTTGGGAAAAATGTCTTTGAAAGCACGATCGGTCTCCTGATGGATATCAAGGGCAAGACGAAGGATGGTATCAAGTCACGTACAGATCTTGTTAACATGGACATCCGACCGGAAATCCACCCTACAAAGTCTTAGAACGGTAAAGTCGAACTCCCAGGTGCGGCCTACAACCTAAGAAGAGACGAGAAGGTGGCTATGTGTCGGTGGATTAGGGGTATCAAGGTACCGACCGGTTTCTCTTCCAACATCAAGAGTCTGGTATCCATGAAAGACCTCACAATTAAGAACTACAATGCACACGATGCTCACATCATGTTGACGGTTTTCCTTCCAATTGTGATCGGGTTATTCGGCCCAAGGTACGTGAAGATGGTGATCACAAGGATGTCATACTTCTTTAACCAAATCACCCAAAAGGTCATTAAAGAAGTCGATCTGCCTGCGCTAAAACAATTCATCGCGGAAACAATTTGCCAGCTAGAGATGTGCTTCCCACCGTCATTCTTTGATATTATGCCATACCTGATGATGCACATGGTTGATTAGATACAACAGCTAGGACCCGCGTACCTACAGGTGATGTGGACCACCGAGCGATTAATGTCCACCCTCAATCGATTCGTTCATAACCGTGCTTACCTGCAGGGCTCTATGATCGAGGCATACACAAGCGAGGAGGCCGTGAATTGGTGCCTGAAGTACATAAAAGATGGGAGGGCTATTGGGCTTCCAAACCATCAAAGACGGGGCGTAACCTCGGGGATGGGGTGCACCGGGCCGAAAAGCACGCACCGATGTACCAAAGCAAAAGGTGTTAGAAGCTCACTACAGCATCCTTCATCGTGCGATCATGGACACATATGTTAAAAAGCACGAAAAAAGATCCGCGCCGCAAATGGGCCGGCCACGGACGAATGGGTCGAGAAGGAACACAAGAACGCTTCCTCAAGTGGCTCGAAAAGCAAGACATTCCCCCGGGAGATGGAGCGGAATTAGTAAAGAAGTTTGTGTCAGGCCTGTCCAGTCAGATCAACACCTGGCAAGGGTATGTCGTCAACGGGTATAGGTTCCGCACAAAAGAGAAGGACAAGAAGAGCGCAAAGACGTAATAGTGGTGTTCGATATGAGGGCATCGACGCCCGTGACGGGCCGGAAGGAAGTCGTACTTTGGACAAATCGAAGAAATATGGGAACTTGACTATAGCGGTAACCCCGCAGATAACCGTTTTTTGTTGCCGGTGGGTCAAGCCGAGGCGCTTGGAGTGGACGATTATGGGCTAACCACCGTGAACCTTAAAAGAGTCACCTACAAAGATGATCGGTGGGTACTAGCAACCGATGTCGCACAAGTAGCCTACTATATGAACACGAGAGGACATAAACAAACACGTGGTTGTATCAGAAAAGCAGCGGATCGTGGGAGCTGATGGGGTCTAGAGTCCAGAAAAATACAACAACTATGATGAGTTCCATCTCTTTACCAATCATCCAAAGAAGATGAAGGCCCTTGAGAAGAAAATCGATCCCGAGAAGACCAAGATGATGCCTTGGACCCGCCCCGATGGCGAAAGAAGACCGCCAAAGAACCTCAGAGCAAAATGATATGTAATAATGTAGTGACATGTTAATGAGATATTTGCAAAGAAAATGTTTATGTAATAATGAGGTGTAGAACCAATATTCGAATGTTCGCTGCTTTTTGAACTACACATTCGTAACACTTTCTCATATGCAAAAATGACCTATATATCACTTGTAGATCTTGACGAGTTATGAACTTTTGGTATTCATGACTTTTTGAATCTAGGCGCCTGGGGCTTCAAATCTCGTCCGAAGGTGTAAAAATTTAAATTTCAAAATTCGAGGCGTAAAAAATTCAAAAAATGAAAAGTTGACCCTAATACCAAATGTAGATCTTGGAGAGCTTAACAATAGTGGTATTCATGACTTTTCGAATCGAGGCCGTCTAGGGCTTCTAAAAACTAGAGTTTTAAAAGTCAAAAGTTTGACTTGGTCAAACCTTGGTCAAACGGAGAACTAAACGACCTCAAATCAAAAAAAATTTGAATACAAGGGTGTTAGAACTCATCAAGATCTACACTTTTTATATAGGTCATTTTTGCATTTAAGAAAGTGTTAGAAAACAGTAGTTGTAAAATCATATATCTCACACAGAGTTTCGAAACTACCGAGACTAGTGCTTTTTGAACTACACGTTCGTAACACTTTCTCATATGCAAAAATGACCTATATATCAATTGTAGATCTTGATGAGTTATGAACTTTTGGTATTCATGACTTTTCAAATCTAGGCCGTTTGGGGCTTTGAAATCTCGTCCGAAGGTGTAAAAAATTCAAATTTCAAAATTCGAGGCGTCAAAAATTCAAAAAATGAAAAGTTGACCCTAATACCAAATGTAGATTTTGAAGAGCTTAACAATAGTGGTATTCATGACTTTTCGAATCGAGGCCGTCTAGGGCTTCGAAAAACTACGCTTTTAAAGTCAAAAGTTTGACTTGGTCAAACCTTGGTCATATGGAGCACTAAACGACCTCAAATCAAAAAAATTTTGTCCCTAGGGTGTTAGAGCAATTTTATGAATTTTTTTCAATTTAGAACCATTTTTTGAATTTTATCTCATTTAAAATCGAATTATTCTATTTTAAAATATTTTTGTACATTTTTTTTCTTATACGTGGCGGGCGCTTTATGTTGCCCGCCACAATTAATTTTGCATCGCAAAATATTAACCATGGCGGGCAACATAAAATGCCCGCCACGTAAAATATTAACGATGGCGGGCGCGTAAGGGTGCCCGCCACGCAAAATCCCCACCCTATATATGCAAAGTCTCCCTCCCAGAAAACCTAATCTCTTCGCGGGTTTCATTCCTCCCGGCTGGCCGGCCACCGCCGCCCGCCGCCGCCGCCGTGGCGTAGTTCCGCCCGCCGTCGCACTCCTCTCGCCTCCGCGGCTGACCCCGCCCTCGCCCGCCCGGCGCTCGTGCCCTAGATCCGCCGCCCCGCCTTTGCTCCCCGCCGCCGCGGCCGCCACCGCCATCGCCACCGCCACCTCCCTCCGTCCGCGCCACCGTCCTCCTCCGTCGCGAGCGCCACACCTTCCTCGCCCCGTCCTCCTCCTCCGACCGATAGCCGTGGCCGGCATGCGGTACCCTAACTCCGGCCGCCGCCGCCATCATCGCCGGTTTCCTGCTCCCCGTCCCCCGTTGTCTTCCAGCCTATGTACGTGGCTCCGACGGCCGTCGTCTTCAGCTGTGTGTACGTGGTCTCTGCCGGCCGGTTGCAGGTTCCTCTCTGTCCTGCCTGTGATACGAGGTTTTGAATTCTATCTCTGCGCTGCCTATGATGTCGATCTCTGCCTGTTATGGCCATCAAGCTCTGCCTGTGATTTCTATCTCTGCCAGATAATTGTGACAAGCAATGTGATGTGACACAGCTAGCTAGCCAGATAATTGTTTCAAGCATTGTGATGCTGTGATTAACTTTTGCTCGAGGAAAAGAAAACCGATGTAGTGAGACAATTGTGACAGCCTGTGTGATTGCAATCTGCTAGTTTCTATAGCTTGGGTGTGATTGCAATCTGCTAGTTTCTATAACTTTTTTGCTCGATGATGAAAACTGGTGTAGTGAGACAATTGTGACAGCCTGTGATTGCAATCTGCTAGTTTCTATAACTTGGGTGTGATTTCTGAAATGGTGTGATTTCTGAACAACCAGCGTTGGAAGGCTACTTATTGCAGCAACCCGCTATTTTGAGAGCAATTTATTTATACACCAAAATGTTCAATTATGTGTTCAATCTGTCTTCTTATTGCTACCTGTTGTCCAGTACATATTCGCATATAACCTGTGTTCTTATTGCTATTGGTAATTAACTCGGGCTGTCATAGTTTGTCGATGATCAGTGATCACCAACCAGCGTTGGAAGGCTGCTTATTGCAGCAACCCGCCATTTATACACCAAAATGTTCAATTATGTGTTCAATCTGTCTTCTTATTGCTACTTGTTGTCCAGTACATATTCTTATTGCTATTCTTAGGCACTTAAGCAGAAAAGCTCTTGTATGTTTGTAGCTTGAAATGGATAATCAACCGCCGCTTGATTTAAAGGTCTTGTATGGGAATCGCCTAGCTCCAGCTCGAGTTCTACCTCTAACGCTAGCGGTGCGTCGTATTCCCGACGAGGACTAAAAGGAAAACGTCTGAGAGGAGGAAGATGACCCGAATTACAACCCGAGGGATGAAGCACGAAGCCCAAAGGTGCCTCGGGCTTTGGAATTCCTGCAGGAGCACGAAACAGAGCAACAACCCCCGCTACCTCCACGGCCACGTCTTCAAGCAATCAAAGGGTTGACAAGCCGAAGCCGAGAAGGGGAGAACATGGGAGGCACAAGAAGACCAGTGATGTCCATGTCATTCTTGAGTTGGGGCCGCAGGGAGAGCCATTGCTGCCCATTGAGGTCATCGCGAAGTATAGCGGTCGGTGCTCGGTTCTAGTGAAAGAGAAGGTCTCCATACTTCATGAAGACTGGAAACAAAAAGCCTGATAGTGACAAGTTTTGGGTGTGGCAAGAGATGAAGAAACGGTTCAGGTATCCTAATAACGCCAAACTGAGAAGGTAGAGGAGCATGTCTATGTCCTCGAGGAAGATGCACCTAACTAAAGTACACCATGAAGGATTGGCCGATGAAAGGGAAGTCAACCCGTTACACCATGATATCTGATGTATGGGAAGAAAAAAAAACACGCCCGAAAAAGGCAAAGAGCGAGAAGTTCTCAACCCTCGCAAAGAGGAACCAACTCCCCCACCACATGGGCAATATTGGGTACGCCGACACATGCCGGGGTGGCGGGCCCAAGAAAGGGCTAGAAAGGAAACCGGGAGCCGATCCGCACGGGGGTCGCGATGGAAGGACATAGAACTACCTCGTATGGCCACCAGCCCAAGAAGCCGAGCGGGCAATACAACTAAGATCAAGGAACTAGAGAAGGCCGTCATCGAGGCCATCATGGCCCGAGCGGCCTCAAAATTCGCCGGGCACGATGCGCCGGGCTCGCCTTGGGAAACCCCGACCATAGCGGCCGCGTGCGTCGGGTATAAGCTCGAGGAAGAGTTGGGCGACGGTGGAGTCATGGCGGTCGGATGCTGCCTCGTATCATTCGAGGCAGAGGTACAAGGAAGGCTTGAGACAGGAAGGTCATGATGAGGCCTTGAAAGAAATGATCAGCAAATCCATAGCAGACGCTTTCACGAGCAATGACCCCAAGATGGTTGAGCTCAGGAACCAGATGTTTCGCCAGGTTGGCGTGCCGGTGCCACCAGCGCAGAGGCAGTTGGCCCCAAGGTACCCAGTCGATGATATCACTGAACTGACAGAGTGAACACTCTTGGTGCCCTTCCGCGGGGGGGGGAAGAAGGTTGTGGCCCACGCGTTTGCACACCCTCGCGGGAATAGCAGAGAGTACGAAGACCATGAGATCCCTCCCGACTATGCCATCATCACCTTAGGGTACGTGGAGTCGGGGTTTGAAGACCACGAACTTGAGTTCCAAGCTCCTAGCGGGGGCAGGCACCTTGGGGATGCTATGTATTTTGAGGTGCTGTGGAATAAGGAGGACATTCATCTTGGGGACTTGACGTCACCGACAGGGATCACAAACGTCCGATCACAAAATGATCATCAACCGACAAACAACAGCCTAGAGTGACCCCGGGTTCTCCGCCGAACCCGATGATAGTGGCTATGATGACGATGATGCCGGTGGGGGACGACCCCCTCCACGCTCGAACACTCCGCCTACTCACAATCCACCTCGATCCCCTACATAACGAGGAGCCGGCACCGCCGGGACAAGGCACCGGAGGCAAAGACTGGGCGAGAAGCCACCGGAGGCGCCGTAATCTCGAGGAGACAGAGAGAGACCGACCGGACAAGACATTGGAGGCAAAGACTGCCAAGACGCCACTGGAGGTGCCAGAACCTGAGGAGGATACAGTAGGGAACAAGATACCCGTTTACACTCAAGGCCTCAAACCGCTGACACCTAGGACACCAGGCAAGGAGAAAGCAGCTGAGCATAGGACACGCTCTAATGGACGCCCCCGACTTTGAAAGGTATGCTAACAACGAGCATATAGGACAAACTCCAATATGTTACTATCTACTTATTTTCACAACCTAACATTTGTAGCCCCGCTTTTCCGGCCAAAATCCCCTATGCATTTGTTTCCTATCTCGGACGAATGCCCCGGCCACTACGAGTTTGGGAAGTACATGATACCTAAGGCCCAAAATTTCATCGATGAAGAGTCTTGGGAGGCTCGGAGATTCCATCTATGGTATATAGAGTGCGCAAAACGCGGCATGCAAAACTTCTCTGTCCATATTCCAGCGGAGTACTTCCACTTGGAGAGAGATGCATGGATGGCCATAGAGTTCCACGACATGGCTAGACTACTGCGGCGAGAGGACCTTGACATCGCCCAAGTAACCTTGTTTGCTCTGTAAGTGAAATACGACTTCCACATGTCCCTTGCATCCTTATAGATTATTTGTGAAGAGTACTTATGCCACGACCACATGTCCTTGTAGGTTGTCGTCCCATGTAAGCTTGAAGGTTGGCCTAGGTATTGTTTATCTCTCTCCAATGCTTATTTGTGAGCAAAGCAGATTGTGGGTCGGGCGAAAACCAAATGACCATCCGATATGGTGGACTTGACAAAGCAAGGGAGAGAGACAAGATATGGAAAAAGGAGCTCGACGACAACAAGTTGGAATGCTCGGAAGTACATACTAGCAGCAATGAAAAAAGGTGAAAGGAAATGGGTGTATCCCTGGCGGCTTACCACTACGGAAAAATCATATGGGGACACCGGATTTGTTTTGTAATAATCTATCCTTAGGACGGCAGGGCATGCGTCTTTGACTCACTCCGGGGCTCAAACCCAAAAGGCTACAAGCACTTTGAAAGCTGCTTGAAATTGTAAGTTATGAAATGTTTATTCAATTACTAGCTAGAGTCGAATATCATCGTTGACAATAATGCTTTTCGTATAGCGCTTACAAGGAGTACTTGAAGGATCCGAACTGCTATGATCAAAGATCCGAGAAGGGTAAGAGGAATAATGCAAATAGAATCAAAATCAGGCGAGATTTCCCGGTACGTATATCAAAACTAATTCTTTGTACTACTACTGTCTATTGCTTCTATAGTACTACTAACATTGCTTTATTGTGTGCAGTGCATCAAGCAACCATTTGGCACAAACTTGTGTGGTTTCTTCGTCTGTGAGTACCTGAGGGCATGCAAACAGTACAAAGACAGCTGCCGACAGCTCAAGCGTGGACTCAAGCATTGGCACGGGATTGTGGAAAGGGCAACTGATGAGTACAGATTCAGACAAACAGTAGCAGACATATGTAAGTTCCTCCTAGACCAATGCGTGCATGAAGGGCAACCTTTCTTTTTGAAGGACAGTGCGTTGGGGATGCTCCCGGAGTACGAGCCGCTAAGGAAATGGAGCAAGATGCTAGAACCTAAGGACTACCTTCATCCAGTTCAATTTTAGCTCGAAACTGATGTAAGGATCGATGTGTGTGTGTGTGTGTGTGTGTGTGTGTGTTTGTATATATATATATATATATATATATATATATATATATATATATATATATATATATATATATAGAAGTGTTGCTCTATAGCTAGCCACGTAATATGTATATATATAGTATCGTGCTTGTGTTTGTGGAGTGCTCTTGCAATTATAAGCTTGTGTGGCTTTATAATTGTCTTCTTGCTTGTGTAGCTAAAAGTAGTGTTATTGCATCTATATGGCTTGTGTAGCTTGTTTAGTTGCTTTGCTTAGCTTGTGTAGCTAAGTAATTTGAGCCTTTGGGTTAGGCGTGTGTTGCATTGTCCATTGTGCATCTAGTGAACTTAGGTAGCTTTTGTGCTTTTGCTCATTAGAAATGTGTAGGAGCTCCTCATTGCTTGAAGTACTAGTGAATAGGTTTGTGTGACATTGCAATAGAATTGATTTGGAGCTCAAGCTAGGCTCGGCACCTCTATTGCTTTGTGTAGGATCATTTGAGAGGTGTTTTAGAGTTATAGACAGAGGGGTGAAGTCTTGGTTAAGCGAATAGTTTTTATTCCGCATTATATTCGGTTAACCGGGGCAATTAGTTTTAGAAAGGTCTATTCACCCCCCTCTAGTCCCCATCTCGACCCTTCACCCCCAACAAGAGCCCCTCGGCAAATGACCGTATTTGATGCTTTTCGCAATTTCGGCACGCCGAAAACAAGTGTCACTTGCCACACGCCGTCCCCGTAAGGACAAAAATCTTTTTCTTGTCCCCTTGTCCCCTTTTTTATTATTATTATTATTTTATTAAATTTATTATTATTATTATTATTATTATTATTATTGTTATTATTATTATTATTATTATTATTATTATTATTATTATTATTATTATTATTATTATTATTATTATTATTTATTCTTCTTCTTCTTGTTCTCTCTTCTTTTTTCTCGAATTTTAAAAACTTGGTTTGGCCCTTAGGCCTTTTCGCCTCCGTCTTTTTCGGGTGATGAATACTTGTTTTGGACCGTGAGCTTGAGGTGCGTGCAACCTTTGTATATCGTTTAGTGACGCCGTCGAATATCCAAAGCTAAAACCCTTTATTTTCGACGATGATGAATGAAGTGATGTGGGAAAAAGCTCAATGTGAAATTGAATCTCCTTGATTTAATTTCCTAATTTGTTGCCGTCGGTTTTACGCACATTCGGCTAGTGGTGGTTACTCAAGGTTTTCGCCCTTCACGCTAATTTCATTTGGTAAGTTTCTTTTCTTTATTTTGCATTTCCTTATGTTGTGTGACATAGATAGAAAGCGTCGTCCCCCAACCTTTTAGGCCGAGGGGATTAGAGAAGTTTTTCCTAGCCCCACAAAAGTTTAGTTTTTGGCTGAATAGGAGTATTTTTTATGAATAATTAGAAAATGTCGTCCCCCAACCTTTTAGGCCGAGGGGATTAGAAATATTTTTCCTTAGCCCCTCGGCCCCATTTTTTCTCGGCCGAATAGGCGTATTTTTTACTTAATAGTTAGAAAACGCCGTCCCCCAACCTTTTAGGCCGAGGGGATTAGAAACATTTTTCCTTAGCCCCTCGGCCCTATTTTTAGGCCGAATAGGCGTATTTTTTTACAAATAGTTAGAAAACGTTGTCCCCCAACCTTTTAGGTTGAGGGGATTAGAAACATTTTTCCTTAGCCCCTCGCCCTATTTTTCGGCCGAATAGGCGTATTTTTTACGAGTAGTTAGAAAACACCGTCCCCCCAACCTTCTAGGCTGAGGGGATTAGAAACATTTTTCCTTAGCCCCTCAGCCTTAGTTTTTAGCCGAAAGGGGCATATTTTTGACAAAAAGATAGAAAATTTTCCTAGACCCTCGATCTTATTTTTTAGCCGAAAGGGCATATTGTTTAAGAAAAGTTAGAAAATTTTCCTTATCCCTCGGCCTTATTTTTTAGCCAAAAAGGGTATATTTTTGGCAAAAAGTTAGAAAATTTTTACTTAGCCCCTTAGCCTTATTTTTTAGCCTAAAGGGTGTATTTTTTTGACGAAAGGTTGGAAAATTTTTCCTTAACCCCTCGGCCTTATTTTTTAGCCGAAAGGGTATATTTTTGGTGAAAAGTTAAAAAATTTTCCTTAGCCCCTCGGCCTTATTTTTTAGCCGAAAGGGTATATTTTTGACGAAAGGTTAGAAAATTTTCCTTAGCCCCTCGGCCTTATTTTTTAGCCGAAAGGGTATATTTTTGGCGAAAAGTTAGAAAATTTTCCTTAGCCCCTCGGCCTTATTTTTTAGCCGAAAGGGTATATTTTTGGCGAAAAGTTAGAAAATTTTCCTTAGCCCCTTGGCCTTATTTTTTAGCCGAAAGGGTATATTTTTATGAATAGTTGGAAAACGCCGTCCCCTAACCTTTTAGGCTGAGGGGATTAGAAATATTTTTCGTTTTGGTATGGTTGTGTACATAGAGATCATAAAGGATGCATGCGACGATTTGCGGATGCTGATTGGTTGATCTCATTCAGTATATTTTGCCGATATTGGGGACCTTACGACGATGAGGCGCCCCTTTCTCCTCAGACGATGATGTCACGATGTATATGGTGGATGTATTCACACATAAAGGTAATGGGAAAGTGTTCTTATTTAACTTTGCTGTTGTGAATCAAAGGCTTGAGCCCTTAGGCTTTACTTCCTTCGACCTCTCACCTTTTCGGAGAGTCGACATCTTGAGCCCTTAAACTTTTTGTTTTAGCTTCGCCCCTCACATTTTTAGAGGGGCCAATAATTTTAGCCCTTAGGCTTTTTGTTTGCTTCGCCTTCTCTAGAGAGTCGGAGTCTTAAGCCCTTAGACTTTTGTTTGCTTCGCCCTCTCTAGAGGGTCGAAGTCTTAAGCCCTTAGGCTTTTCATTCATGCATATAATGAAAGCATTTATATGAAATGAAGTTGTAAAACTGAAAATTTGACAAATAGCCGTGAAATGAAGTTCTTGGTTGCGAAAATAACACATTGAAACTGAGACTGCTATAGCTTTGGCTGCGAGATAAAAATATGAAAGCCGATGACAATAAAGAGTCATGGTGCCATGATTTCACTAGAAAACCAGAGATAATGCCCGGGAATATGACCCATCCGAAGCCCCACGTGACTGGCCGAGACATTGTTTCGAAGTTCCATTTGAAAAACCCAAGAATATATCCGAGGCGTCCACCAATCTCATCTTTATATGATGCCGGTAGTAAGTGAACCACATCCGAAATGTCCACACAGTCTTGTCCGAGAATTAAGATAGCTGTAAAAATTGATGAACAGTGTGAAGAGCGAATAATCAATGTCATAGATAAGTAGCGAAATGAATGTGAATATTTGGCGGGCATGAGTAAAGTGATGACTACATAAAACTTATTGTATAAAAAAGGAGTAAATTATCAAACAGCTGTACTTACCTTTTTGCTGGAAAGTAAACATGTTAAAGAATGTAAAATTAGTGCAGAAATAATTTTAATGCTAAGGTTGTCCTGTGACGTGTGGGAGCTGTAAAGTTTTACTGCCCTCTGGGCTTTATCTTGGCGAAATCATTAGGTCTGTCTCATCAACACTTGATCATTTCGCCATGCCGAAAAGGCAACACAGCCCCACTAGAGTGAAAAGATGTCAGGCTTCTCTCGGTTGCCCATGGAATGGCGTTTTGGTGCCATCGGTATATAGAGAGAACTACTGAATATATGTATATATACACACCGGGTAAACATGGGGTGAAATATACAGTTGCTTGTATTGGACCTGGCTCCTCTCGCATGCATGCACATGCTGAGGTATGATTCGACTTTCTTTTGGGGTTGTCCATATATACTTGCCGAAACGTTGCAGTGAGATAATGCACAAATGGTTTTAGTGCAAAAAGTACTTGTGCTATGCCGAAACTACCATGTTGTAAATGTTAGCGATCGAAACGCATATATATGTGTATATATACAATTTACTTATTATTAAAACTAGAAAATATGCCCGTGCGTTGCTACGGGTGCACAGGTAAAAGATATATATTTTTTTCTTCCTCGGTCATTTTCTCTAACGGACAAAATGAATTTTACTATTTATTGATTTTTTGTTATATATATGTTGTGTTTTGAGTGTTTAATATGCTATCGTTCAATAATAAATACACGAAATCTGAAAGTTCACTATGTCCACCTATAATAATTTAGGGGTCACATCAGGTGTCACATAATATGTCATACTGAGTGTTCGAATACATCAGTAATCGGTGATACATATTTATTAAGCATAATTAATCTATCATTAAGAGCATGTCTAAAAGTTTGCCAAATTCTAGTTGGCAAATCTTGTGATTTGCCAAGTCATAAAAATATATGGCAAGTGAAAAAAATAGTTGTTCTCCAATAGTTTTACAAATTTGACTTGGCAAAAACCAAATTGGAGGACCCAGACGGAAAGCGGACTCCAGGTCGAGCGCGAGGGGAGAAGGTTTCTCGCGGTTTTTTTTTTTTCTAGCGGCATCGTAGTAGTGGCGGCGCAGTCCAGGTCACCGCCAATTCCTCGGCAGGTCGCGGCAATTCCAGGCCGGCGACATTGCCTGATCGCGAGGTCCTGCTACTCCACGATATCAAGGTTGCCGCCAATTCTAGACGAGCTCCTTCCCTGGTTCGGCAACAGCAGCAGAAAATCTTCTCTGCCGGCAGGAACAGGACGTCCAGGCAGCACAAATCGCGTGTGCCACCGTGCCGGCAAGGAATTGGACGTCCAGGCAGCACAATTATCAACAGCGGCAGTGATCTGATCTCAATCGAGACAAGCAGTCCCATCATCACAACAGGAACAAGACGTCCAGGATGTGCAGCGAATGAAATCAAACATGGACAGGACGTGCAGGCAGGATGTGCCGGCCACCAGGATGAACAGAACGTCCAGCATGAATGAACATCGGCCGGGCGTCCATGGATTTTTCCCTTTGGTCGCCGCGCGTGGAAGGTAGGATCGCGGGAAATTCCGTCGCGCGCGTGGAAGGCCTACGATGCCAAGTCGCGCGATCCGCACATATACGCACGCTGAGGGAACGACAGCGACCGATCGATGCTGCCGGCTGCCGGCCGCGTGTGGGGCTGATCGTGCACCGGAAAACCGTCCATGTCTAATAACAAGCTCAATTAAGGCCCATATAGCGGCAGGCAGAAAAAAAGGTGAACAAAAAAGGTGAACGGGAAATTTTCTCTCTTTATTAGTAGGTATAGATATAGATGCCGCCTTTTGAGGGAAGGCGGAAGACTAGATAATTATACGGTTATTTCGTTCTAGGCGGACACTTCGTCATTGAATTTGGCCTTTGCAATGAAAAGTACGCTCGAGAGAGCCGAACACGGCACCCGGATGCCGAAAGGCAATTTCGGCGCCAGCGACCCCGCTTCGGCGGTCGGACCCTCCGTCGGATGACATAAGGGCTTCACCAACGCGGGCAGCAGTTGGTGTTAGCCTCATCTAAAAGCTGAAGCGCACGTAGATAAAAAAAGAGTTAAATGCATTGTAGGTCCATGAACTTGCATAGCTATACCAAATAGGTCCATCAACTAGAAAACCAGATATCTGGCCCCTCAAACTTGTGAACCCGTTCACTCCAGGTCCAAATGCCAAAACCAGCCCGGTTTTTGGACCTTGTAACACCCGGTTTTAAGAACAAAACCAGATGAAGCCATATGTGAGCCCTGGAAGTCAAATCTCACACATAGTTTACAAATGAATGGTAGTATCAATTCACAATGCTTAAAATATATCGAACATAAAATACAAGAAAATAACCTCAGCCTAGCGTACAAATGGAAAGACACTCCGATCTTCTGGTGTAGACTCCACAGGGACCGACTGACTGGTTGATCACAAGCCTAACTTCCTCCGGAGGTGGGGTGAAATAGCAAGGGTGAGTCCATGTCGAACTCCGCAAGCATAGCCGGGGGTTTAATGAGGCTTAAGAGGTCGACACTAGTTTGATCATGTTGCTTTTAGTGTAGATCAAGTTTTAAGCTTAAGCATCAAGGAATCCCATTATCCCATATTCACAAGATTAAACATATATGAACAACAAGTATCTCATGATCAATGAAGTAAACATATATAACAACATCTCCAACATAAAGTAAATCCTTCCCTCGGTTTTCCAGGCCGCTCATAACCACGAAACACGGCCGATATATCGCTTTTTACTCACAAGCAGAGGTATACACTTTCACTACGGGTTATGGTTTTCAGGGGCCAATCAAAACCATATAAAGCCTTTCAAAGGTTCCCCTAAAAATATTAGTGGCCAACAGAGCTACAACCCCGTTTCTCCCACCTTACGCAAACCACCAACAAAGATAGGCAAAGCCCTTGAACGACTAGAGCCAGAGCCACGTAGCCCCCATAGCTGTACGGTAAATCCCGGATTTTGCCAAAGGATAAGTCCTTATGGAGAGCTAAGAGCATCATAAATAATTAAACACAAGCTCTTTCGCCCTATGAACCATGTTGTCAACAACTTCATATAACTTATCTTCTTTGCATTTATCATTATTCAACATTAGTATGGTTGAGCGCTAGCAAGATTCTACCCAATGCATAAACCCATAGGTGTCAAGGAACAAGTATTCAAGGGCTAGGAAAATCCTTAAGGGCAATCAAGGAGGACACATGCATCATGAATTATTAATTAAGGTGAATAGGACAACAAGGATGGTCCCAAGCTATACTTGCCTTAAAATAGAAATCCTTCTTCACTTCCAAACCTTCAAGATAACTCCTTGATCCGATCATCAACGTAAAGCTCAACTTGATTCCAATCAACAACACAAAACATATAGAGCCAATCATGCATAACAAACAAAGCTACAATTAGAACAATACACCAACATTGGAGAAACAAGTTGAAAAGTTTGTAAAGCTAATCTACACGCCACTAAGGTCACGCAAACGCCGAAGATTCACCAAAAATGGAGCTATAACGGCGGTTACAAGCTAAACAAGATTTTCTTTAGTAAAATAATAGATTAGAATTTATCTCGAACTTTAAAAGTTGGAAACATGATTAACAGTAAGATGAACATTTGAGAACACCTAACGGGATTTAAGATATGATGGGAATAAGATAATTGTCAATGGCGAGCATATACAACTACACCTGAGCAGCTCCACGATGTATATGAATGATACAATTTCTTGGTTGAGGTAATAGAGAATGATAATTTATTATGCATGAATGACAACTCATGACATTAGCACAATATTTGATCAATAAAATAATATGATAAAGGACTAATCTCGCCGCTGACCTTCTGTTAATCCTCGTGCCCGTTTGCATGCTGAACGAGTTAGCATGCTTCAGTAGCATGGACAGGACGATCTAACCTGCAGCTGCTGCAGCCGAGATACTTCATGCTAGCAAACATGGAAGCAGATCGATGATGAACTGGTGCACGGCCAAAGATGATATAGGGCAAATTGAAGATCGTTTAGAGTCATTAGAATGACAAGATGAATAAAATAATAAGCAAAGGATTAGCTCTAGTTAGCTTCCTTGATGATGATGTGTACGTAGTGGATGTACGTACCACGTATGGCGTCTGCTCTCTTGGCTCTTGTTTGCATGGACATGATGATCAGTTCGATCTGAACTGTGAAACCTTCTTGCCGAGCAACAGCAACAACAGCAGAGAAGACAAGGCGACGTAGTATCAAGACACAGGAACTCAGATCGACGTTGCGGGTTGAAACGACAATGTCGACCAATCTGATCTGCAAAATCAACAAGGACGGGGCAAGCACAAGCTAGCATAGGGCAAAGGAGATGATGATTGATTAGCTTCAATGGCAAGGCGAAGGGAATCCATGGTGACTTACCCCCTGCAGGATTCATAATGCAGCTCGCACGACATAAAGTAATGTCGACACGGCAGGATGGCGTAGATAAGAACCGTGATGGAGACGACAGCCGGCCGGCGATACATAGATGGCAACCAGCGGCGGCGGATGTTCCAGAGCTTGATGATTCTCTCCAATGGCAGCAGGGCTGTGGTACAGAAACACTTCGATCGCCGACGGCGGTGCGTGGCTCTGGCCAGAATCAGACGAGACGGCGCTGACGCCATTTACTAGGCACGGGCGGCGTTGATAGATTGCTCGTGGAGAAACAAGGAACCAACGCAGCAGCTCATTGCTATTTATAGGTGGAGAGTAGCTTGGATTTTAGATGGATACGGAAACATGCAGACCACGAGAAGACAGGTTCGGCGGCGGCCTTCGTTATGGAAATAATAAACCAAAGCTGACCTGTGACTAGGCAACCAGACCAAGGAGAGCAACAGGCCGACGGCCAGCTGGGCTGAACTGAGATAAAGGAAGAGAGAGAAAAAGCAATTCCTTTTCTTTTTTTTAATTGAAACAGATTTTCGAAAGGAAATTTCAAATCATTTTCAAAAGCAATTTAAATCAGTTTGGGTTTTGAATCAAAGCCACTCAACTCAATAAACAATATGCACCAGCATGAATGCACCAACAATGTTGCTACTCCTATGATAAATTTTATTTTAATGAAAAATATTATTTTTTTCCTATATTTCATGAGCACAAAATTCAAAATAAATCTTTTTTCTCCTCTATTTTTAAAAATGCAAAAATTTAGGGTGTTACAATTCTACCCCCTTAAGATGAATCTCGTCCCGAGATTCGAAAGCTGATGATCAGATTGATAGAGATATTCCAAGATTTTGATAGGCACTCAAAACAACTCTCAAGTAATCTTCAACTGTTAGTCCACTTATCTTGTGCTAGCTTACTTTTCACACTGAGGCTCTTTATGATTCTCTTAATGACCATTTTGAGATCAATGGTATGATAATTCCTTGTCCTCAACGATTCTGAACTACAACGCTATAAATCCCAACATGTTCTCTATATCACTTTCTAATCCATACTGTCCCATCTCCTACTTCATACATTCACCTCTAGTCCCTATCATTTAGTGGTCAACACCATTAGCATCAAGGATAGATGATCATGTACAAAACCAACTTAGTGAAGAAGTCCTTTGTGAATCTTTTATTCCAAAATAGTGTATTCATCCAACTTCAAAACACTAGGTGCTCAAACCACTTAGTAATTCTATAAATTCTTACAATCCACGTAGACATCATTCTTATAAATTATGTAACTACCTCATTGGTGACCAATAAATTAATACCTCCATATCCATATGCTTTATAGTTGACTTGTCATCCAACCACACTTAATATCTTCTGTTGTAGAAACATCTTGAGAGACTTGGGCAATCCTTCTTTCAACCTCCAATTAGTCATCAACATCCAAAAGACTCTCTAAGTCAATCCTACATCTTTAGTTGAGTCCTATATTACCAATCTTTTCTTGACCTCTTTTTAAACCACTAGAGATAAGTTATCCAATTTAGAGAAATTCCTTCACATAGATGATAGCACACTTCTAAGTCATACACCAAGATTAGTTCCATCTAACAATGATAGCTCAAACTCAAAACTTCATGAAGACATCCTTAAGATTCTTATGTCCCACCATTAGAGACATTGTAATCTAAAGAGAACTTACTACCAGGTTTGTATAAGTGCCGAGGTTCTCCGATTCATCATAGAACTAAGTGTAGAGAAGTCCAGTCCAAATACGTTCCTATGTCATCAATGCTAACTTGTCTTGATTTATAAGTGGAACTCCAAACTGATGTGATAGCTCAAAAATAAATCCAATCATTATGACACACAAACTCCTTCTAGATATTCCAACAATTATAAAACTTGAGTGAAGGATGCTTGTGCTTGATGTTGACCTCTAATCCATAAGATAACTAATGCTTCTGGGTGAAGAACTAGAATGTATGAAATCTTCATCATGCAACTTCTTTAATGTGGCTACCCCCTTAAGAAAGGATTAAATAGGGGATCAACAAGGGGTAGCATAAATGTTCTCTGTATGTGAGTTAATCCATCTTAGTGATCTTATGTTATCCAAGAAAAACTCACGGGCATACGCAAGACCAAGTATTCTGAAATTCCTCATGAGTACAAAAAATAGCAGCACAGTAAATCACCTCTAACTCCCATTCTGTAAATCCTATGAAGTTGTAGTTTATATCGTTGGAAAGCTTATGAAATCCTCTACAACTTTGTTATACCACTCTTTTCCAGATTAGACACTTAAATTGGTCGAAAAAGCAAGGCACAAATGTAAATCTATTCCAGATCTCGAGACACCACAAAAGATCATCTTGTGATTTTGTAGCTCTCAAACCATAAAAGATATTTTGGTGATTCTTGTGCTCATAGAAAGATATGGAAATATTCTTTTGTATAAAATTATTCCATGATTTTTTATGGTCCAAGGATAAAGGTACCAACTGAGGAAGACAGACCGCTCCGAAAAAGACAGAAAATGATAGATATAAGAAAACCATCCCGACTATTTATTCCATTAGTCCTTATACCTTAAACCTATAAACTAAATGAAATTGTGGATATACCAACAAGATCATTGCACTCAATACAAAGATCCAACACAAACATATGCATAATGACAATTAAACTTAACACTAAATGCCCATACTTCAAACATTGACTAAATTTTGATACTATCGTTCTCAACACATTATGGGCAAGGATCCTAAAGCTCTTATTCAGATGTCGCCGAAAGTCGTAAAGATAAGATTCTAAAAGCATATCAAGGCAAGGAGTGAAGATGGGAACAAAGACCTTTTCTTTTACAAGCATCAAGGTGGAGACGAATATGTCAAGGTAGGAATATAGCAGAGAAGAAAATATCAAGGTTCATAGGACAAGGTGTTATAACAATTTCAAGACCTTAAGACGACCATTTTCTAACTAGGCTTGCGTCCTACAGTCAGCACGGAGCTGATACCACTTTGTAACACCCGGTTTTAAGAACAAAACCAGATGAAGCCATATGTGAGCCCTGGAAGTCAAATCTCACATATAGTTTACAAATGAATGGTAGTATCAATTCACAATGCTTAAAATATATCGAACATAAAATACAAGAAAATAACCTCAGCTAGCAGACAGCGGAAAGACACTCCGATCTTCTGGTGTAGACTCCACAGGGACCGACTGACTAGTTGATCACAAGCCTAACTTCCTCCTGAGGTGGGGTGAAATAGCAAGGGTGAGTCCATGTCAAACTCCGCAAGCATAGCAAGGTATTTGGCCCCTCAAACTTCGCGAACCCGTTCACTCCGCATCCAAAACCGGGCTGGTTTTGGCATTTGGACCTGGAGTGAACGGGTTCGTAAGTTTGAGGGGCCAGATATCTGGTTTTCTAGTTGATGGACCTATTTGGCATAGCTGTGCAAGTTCATGGACCTACGGTGCATTTAACTCATAAAAAAATGTTTAGGCAACTATTCCTTCAATGCAAGCATATATACAGCCATGTAGGCGATTTATCACCATGCAGGCGATTCCAATGTTGCATATCTAGGTCCCCAGAACTTGGTAGTTGGGCCACAAAAGGTCTAAATTACTATCTAAATTACCATTGTGATAAATTGCCTACATGGTTGTTGACCGTGCACTTGTCACGTGGGTCCCACATTTCATCGCGCTCTTTAATATCCTTCCATGCTCTCTCCTACGGTGTATGTCGTTGCCGCTGCTACTCTGTCTTGTGCTGCCAAAGCATGAGCACTGGCGCCACCAACAGTTGTAGCACCTTCGAGTAGCAGAGCTGGAAAGGAGATGAGAGAAAGGGATGACATGTAGGCCCACATGCCAGGTCCCTAGTAGCAGCCACACATGCAGTTTATCGCAAAACAATGGTAATTTGGATCACTTGTGGCACGATTAACAAGTTTAGGGGACCTACATCTGCAATTTTTTATGGTAGGGATCTATATGACACCGTCGTGTAAGTTTTAGGTATCTCGTGTGGCTCGATTAGCACTCTAGGAATCGATTTATTGAGGATCAGATAGTATACTTTTTTTCCCTAGTTTGAAATCAGGTATCATAGTAGTGGTTGTGTTGATGTCTTAAAAATATCACACGTATTGTGAATCCGATCAGTGGCGAGGCTAAATACATGATTGTGGGTGCAGATACATCTACCATTGAGTAGATCGATTTTTCACCATGGTTACAGCTCAAGTTTACACATCTATAAGGCCGACGCACCATCCTCTAATTCGCTCTAGCTTCACCACTAAGTCCGATGGATTATATGTTTACCCTTAGCACAAGACAATATATATCGTATCATCAACCAACATTCAAATGACAGAATTATACAGCTGAAGTATGATTTGGCAATCAGGTATTGATAGCCACGAAGGTACTGTGAAAGCAACACATGTTGTCCAACCTCTATTCGTTTCCCTTTCAAGTACTATGCATCATGATTCCGGTATAGAGACGACCCGGCCGGTGGTAGGCCAAAGTGACCAATCAGGCAATTAATGAAAACGGTCTCTCATCGATAGTTATTATTGATTGAAGAGCAGGTACAACATGGCCCTATTCATTTTGCTGAAATATTGCTGATACTGATGCTGATGCCGATTTGTTGAGAGAGAGAGAAAACGCTATTTCTTTGTTGAAAAGTACTGCTAAAGTAGTGCTGAAAAATAGGATGATTATCTTATAGCCAAGCTAGTCAGCATTTTTACTGAATGAGAGAAGAAAGCTTGGCTCTCATACAAGCAACAAGTTGGGCACGGAAGTATAGACAGTAGTGGGATCCAATAAAGATGTATATGAGGAAGAAATAGGATATTTAATAATAAAAGGTTTATTGACAAATAAGAGACTAACTATTGTATAGTTTAGCTCTAATAATTTGACTTATAGTCATATACTTAGCTTTAATCTTGATAGACACCTCACTATTACCGCAACCGAAGATTGGTAACATGCATCTGTCCCTTCAAATCATGGACCATGGTTGATAGACACTGGGGCAGGGCTGCCGAGGCATGGGCCCACCTGGGAGCGTACTTGTTACTTGTCCTAGCATTCAATGCCACCAACTAAATTTTAGTTGGCTAAATTTAGCCGCTAGCGATCCAAACGGTTCAGCTAAAAGATCAGCTAAAATGTAGCTGAGTTTAGCTATTTCAACCCAAATTAAGCTCAGCCTAAAATTTAGCTAAGTCTATTCGCCCAAGAATCTAAACACCCCAGCTAAAGTTCAGCTACAGGAACTTTTAGCTCGTTAAAGTTTGAAATTTTATCTGGCTAAAGTTTAATGGGTGGACCAAACATGCCCTTACGCGTATTTATTTGGAAATCCACCCACCGGCAGCGGACCGGTTTACCTGTCTAGCATTCAATGCCACCTGTTACTTGTCCCACGCCTTTAGTTCAGTCGGCTTCCGTGTGTATACCAAAGTGTATTCATTTGGAAATCCACAAAGCTCGGCCCGGCCAGGAAGCAGACCCACGAGGAGTCGCTGGGGCAAGGGCCCGCCGGTGACGGGAATGTTAGGGTCCGACCAGGTCGGACGCAAAGCGACGTCCGACCACCCCTGGCGAGTCGCCCATGCAGCCACATGGCCCATGCAGGGCAGCAAACAGACGACGGCAACCGACGGACATGGCGACTAGCGGCGGCTAGGTTCGGTGCAGCCGGGCGATGAAGCGGCGGTTAGGGTTCCGGCGCAGGCCGACGACGACGAAGCTTTCGGGTTCGGCTGGTCGACGAAGCTCGCCTTTCTTCTCCAACGCCGGTTACTATAGATGTCGGCCGCCGAGGGAGGAAGGTCGCCCGGTGGAAATGGGCGCCATAGCGGGCGCTTGCGCGTTGGTCGCTGTGGTGGCGGCCGGGCCAGGTCGGGCGGGGGCGCCGCCATGGCCGGAGCTCGGAGCTCGGCTGGAGAAGAGAGGGGAGGGGAAGAAGCGAGGGGGAGGGGAGAAGGCGGACGTCGCGGCGCCCTAGGGTCGCCGAGGGTGCCTTTTTTTTTTTGGGGCAGCAGCGGGGCGCCGGGCATCGTGAGGAAGGAAGGGGGGCGCCGGGGCCGTTAGGTAGGCCGCCGCCGCCCAAGGGTCAGCTGGTTGGACCGGACCCCCCCGGGTCACAGCCTGGAGGACAGGCACAGCCTGGGTGCCGCTGCAGGCGAGGCTGCCACAACTACTCCGCTCGTGTGCCTCTCCGCCTGGACGTGCTCTGCCTCCGGCACTCTTTGCCTTCGTCGTACCGAAGCGAAGGAATAGATAACAGAGAAAGGAAGGGCCGAAGGGGATGGATAATACTCTCATGCCGTACGAACGGATAAAGCAGTGAAGTGTGATTATACAGCTGTGAAGTGTGATTTGGCAATCAGGTTATCACGAAGGTACTGTGAAAGCAACACAAGTGGTCCAACCTCTACTCGTTTCCCTTTCAAGTACACTATGCATAATTTAGTGTATGGAGAGGACCCAGCCGGCGGTTAGGCCAAACTGACCAATCAGGCAGTTAATGAAGATGCTCTCTCATCAATAGCTGTTAGCTGTTAATGATTGAGAAAGGTACCCTCCGTACCAAAATAGATGTCATTCTCGTTTTCCGAGAAGTCAACGTTTTTAAGCTGCCGGCAATTATATATTAAAATATATAAATATTTATGCTAAGTAATTAGAATCATCGGAAAGATCTTTAAGTCTAGTTTTTTTAATAAATTTATTTGAAGATATAAATGTTGTACGTATTTTCTACAAACCTAGTCAAAATTGAGAAAGTTTGACTTGCACGCTCCCATAGCGTCATCGTATAATGGATTCATAGGCAAGTTAATGCTGACGTGGAGGAGAAAAGAGGAGAGATGAGAGCTTGGCTCTCATGCAAGCAATAAGCTGGGGCACGAATGCATATGTAGTGGTGGGCCCAAATATGAGAAGGAATAGGAAAGGGAATTTTTTTTAACAGATAAATAGGAGACGACTATTGTATAACTTGGCTCTTATATAACTTGACTTATAGCCAAATACTCCCTCCGTATTGGTAAAAGAAGTCGTTTAAGACAACGACACGGTCTCCAAAACACAACTTTGACCTCTTGTTATTATAAAAATATTTATAGAAATGTGATATATGTATACTTTTATGAAAATATTTTTTAAGATAAATCTATTCATATAATTTTTTTTTTGTATAAATAGGAGATGACTATTGTATAACTTGATCTTTATATAACTTGACTTATAAACCAAATACTTGGCTCTATTATCGATCTCGCCTAACTGTTGCCACAACCAAAGGGCCCACCAGAGAGCGGACCTATTGCCTGTCCCTCACATTCAATGCCACCTGTTATCTGTCCAGAGCCTTTAGTGTTTTTTTTTGACAAGTACCACTCATATATTATATTAAAGCAGCATTCTTACAGGTAGGTTCTTAACAAAGGAGCCCATTACATCAAGGTCCCTAATGGACACAGTTCCTGAATCGCCACTAGAGCGCAGGTCGCCGGCGGACGGCTGCAGAGGCGTCACAGACGCATGGTGCCGTTGGTGCGGAAGAGCCTCGCCAAGCGTAGGCTTGAGAAGGTTGAGGGCGGCTTCATATAGATGTATCGCCAGCGAACCAAAGATGTTGTTGAAGAGCCTTTAGTTGGGTCGGCTGGAATGTACACCAACGCGTGAAATCCACCCACTGAGGAGCAGACTGGTTACCTGCCCTAGCATTCAACGCCACCATATTCACAAAAAAAAGCATTCAATGCCACCTGTTACCTACCCCGCGCCTTGGGATGTTTGGTTTATTTACTGGTAAACCTGCCTGGCGCCGTGGTGCACCCCCAGGCGTCTGATTTTTGAACGCCTGGGGTGCAGCTTGGGTGGGTTCGGGTCGGTTTCCCTTTGTGCACCAACGCGTATTCATTTTGGAAATCCACCCCCTCACAAAGCTCGACACGCCGAGGGAAGGAGACGCACGAGGAGTCGCCGGGGCATGGGCCCGCCGGTGAGTGGCCGTGTGAGGACAGGGCTGCCTGGGTGCAGCTGCAGAGGTCGGGGCTGCCGCGACCACTTGGCTCGTGTGCCTCCCACCTGACGTGCGTGCCCCGCCTCCGCCACTCTTTGCCCTCATCGTACTGAAAATCGAAGAAGAGAGAACGGAGAAAGGAAGAGCCGAAGGGGTTGGATGACACTCTCATATGTCGGACGAATGGATAAGGCAGTAGTGTAGTACTAGTAGGTTTTTTTCTCCTAAAAACATAACAGTATTCTTAGTCCCAGCACTATGATTAAACTGAAGTTACTATTGTAGTCAAATAATTAGGACAAATAGACAGGGGCACTATCAACATTCAACATCTTTTTTTTCATTTCAGAAAAATAAAAGAAACTGTTTTGCCAAGTGTTTTTAAAGAGCTTCAACTCCTTAGAGACCGCTTCTTCAAAGAAGTCAGAACTGGAGCTATTTTTGAAATACTCCCCCGTCTAAGAAAAGAATACAATTTTAGCAATGTCATGTTTTAGTTTCTGACGGGTTTGGGGGCAGTGGAACAAGCCAGGCTAGTTTGGCAACCGCGCAGGCTGGTTTGGCCGTGGCAGCACCATATTCTTCCGTTTTCCGCCTTTTTGACTTGGTGCTTCAAATTATGTTGTCCCAAATATTTTCCGACACGTTCTTGATGTCAGAAACTTGATGGTCTAACCCGCATTCTATGTTGGCACATTTCTGCGTGTCAACAGACGTAAGACCAATATCAGTGTGAGTTTCATCTACATTTAATAGTTGACACAAGCATTTTAGATGATATGACAATGTTTTTAAAAAGAGTAGTGAGTTTTATAGGGAGTTGGTTCGATTTCCAACTCTAGATGAGTCATGAATTAAATGTCGATAAAATAAAAGAATAAAACTATACATCGAAAGCGATTTTTTCATTGCATTCTATATTTTTGGAAACAAAGCTATGAAGCTCTTCATTAAAAATGGCTAAAGAAAGTAAATGTAAAATCTTGCTCGTCAAAAGAAGTTGTAAGTGCCGCGTGCACGTGCCCGTCGGTGAGCGGCCGCGTGAGGAGGACAGGGCTGCCTGGGTGCAGCTGCACAGGGCGAGGCTGCCACTACTACTCCGCTCGTGTGCCTCTCCGCCTGGACGTGCTCTGCCTCCGGCACTCTTTGCCCTCGTCGTACCGAAGCGAAGGAATAGATAACAGAGAGAGGAAGGGCCGAAGGGGATGGATAATACTCTCATGCCGTACGAACGGATAAAGCAGCAACGTAGTACTTGTCGGCTTTTTCTCCTACAATAATATAACAGTATTCTTTAGTCACAGCACTATGATTAAACTCAAATTACAAGTCAAACAATTAGGACAAATAGACAGGGGCGCGTCAGAACAAACCAGGCACACGTGGATGATGGGAACCGCATGGACTGAGTTGGTTTGAGCCATAAAATATTTTTTTACAGAGCAGGCAGCGCTGCGTCTACTTGCTCCGCTCCCAGAATTCTGGGTAGCACTCAAACTTGGCTCCACTAGCCACAGTGTGCAGGAGTCACTCCTCAACCATCTCTCTCCAAATTTGACACCACTCAACACATAGTACATTGCAGAAGGCCTTAGGAGGAACTTAAGTTATGGGCTAGAACTAAAAATTAGAGGACCTAAAACTAATTAAGAAATTATTTTAAAGGTTATTATTGTACTTTCATGTCTCACGGATTATTCGATTTGGCCCAACATTGGTGATGCCACATAGGCCAAAAGCCAGATCCTGAACCGTTATAGACCTAAGTGACACACTTGAATAATGTTAGGGTGCTAGAAATGCATTTTGAGAGATTGTGGACCGAAATGGCACAATTGAACAATATTAGGGTGTCATAAATGTGGTTTGAGAGTTTATGGAGCTATAAGAGCAAGTATAATAAGAGACCGTAAGCAGGCTGAATGCTGATGTGGATGAGAGAAAAAAGAGAGAACCATGCTATAAGCTTAGAGCAAGTATAATAACAGGCTGTAACGTAGCTAAATGCTGACATGGAGGAGAGGAGAGGAGAGTGCGGGCTGTAAATTTACAGCCGGCTTAGACACAAGAACCAAAAAACTCTATGAGAGAAATAAATAGACCATGTATTAATAGTGAAGAGCTAATCACTGTATGGGTGAGCTGAGGGAAGGCTGCAACCAAACCTTGGACGCGGATTCGGTAACTTGCCTCTGGCAAGTCACGGCGTACCTTGCGGCCATGTATCCACCATTAAAATCGAATCCATCGGCTCACAGCCAATTCAAGCATAAAGTATTAATATTTTATTATTTAGGCAAGGAGACAGCAAAGGCTCCAGTCTCCGCACGGTAAGGCGGTGCTCCTCGGCGCTGGTTCATGCGCCGCCGCACCGCTCCCGTGCGGCTTGCCCGTGCCGGCCTCGCACAATGCCGTGATGTCCCCGACAGGTCTCGCCTAGGCCCTGCACTCCCATGCGGCTTGCCCGCTCCGGTCAGTGATCACACACGCACGCCGCCGAGGCTTGTATGTGCCCTTCGCCTCCGCCCCGCCGCTGCACCGCGGCGCTGCAAGAGGGAGGCCCACGCCACACCAGCTTGGCATGGCGCACCGTAGCAGCACCAGGAGGAACTTCACCCCCACAACCGCCGTCTTTGCCAACCGCCGCTGTACCCGCCGTCGCGTGCTACCGTCCGCGCCGGGCGGTGCTTCTACGTCGACCTCATCATTGTTTGCTGCGGCTGCGCTGGAGGATCCTGCCAGGCAATTCAATCCTCTGCGCATCGCGCCGCGGCGCGCCCAGCTTGCCTCGTCGTGCATCAGAGTTAATCCATGGCCCGAGCTCTGTCTTTCGTGGTCAGCGCGAGCTCCAACTTCTCCCGGCCGGCGACTACCGGTCCCTCTGAGGAAGTGCCAAAGGCTGCAGCGGCGCGGGATGGTGAGTTTGCCGCCGAGCGGCGGCAGTGTGACCGCTGTGAGCACCGGGAGGGCTGGCGGGGGCACGAGAGCGGGAGGAGCTTTGGTGGCGCCAGGCGCAGGAGGGCAACAACAGCGCTGGACCAGCTGGGCGGCGCGTGGCGTGCTTCGCTGGAGTGCGGCGGCGGGCGGCGGCGCTGCGCGAGCACGGGAGCTTGGTCCTGTGGCCCAGCCCGTGAAGACTTACGATGAGAGATGGGGATTTTTGTGTGAGCCGATGGATTCGATTTGAATGGTGGATAGATAGCCGCAAGGTACGCTGTGACTTGCCAGAGGTAAGTTACTGAATCCGCGTCCCCAAACCTTAAAGCCAGCGGCTGGCTCTATTATTATCCTTGCTTTTATAGCCGGTTTAGACATAAAAACTGAAAAACTTTGTTTGAGAAATAAGTAGGCTATGTATTAATAATGAAGATTCAATTACTATATGGATCGGATGGGCTGAGAGGTAGGCTACGAGAATTTATGCAGCCAGTAGCCAACTGTATTAGCGTTGCTCTAAGTGGCATATTTAAGAGTATGTGGACTGGTATCCCAGATCTCCTCCCCGGCACGCCTAATCCAACGCTGACACTGGCGCCGCTGCCACAGTCTTCTTTCCGTGCAAACAAACAAAAACGATCTACGGATCTGAACCTCCCATCGGCCTTCAGTTCGTCTGCACCGCCCGCTGACGCCATGGACGGCGGCCACCGTGGCCACCAATGCCTGTCAAGCCCTCCTCGGTAGGTTCGTTTTCATATCTTCCGCCTATGCCCTCTCCCTGTTAGTTCTTCTTCCGTTTTGTTATCTGGTAGCTTATTGTAATTTCCTTGCCGTGGCAGTTGATTGTTCAAAACCTGCGGGGATCGTCGCAGCAGACTGAGAGAGGCCAAGGTTTAATTCGCACCTTGACTCAAATAAAATGTGTAAATTGGAGAACACCGTTCAATTGGACTTGTTCTAGTATTGTTTGGTTGTTGATATTAGAGCTCGACTTTGTGTTTCTTTCATTGGCATATTTGCAGTGGTTCTTTGATTGGGGGAAATTTAACATTCACAAGAATTGTTTCATGTCCTGATTAGACATGTAGTTGTTCTTTCCTTTTAATAATATATAGATAGACTAACTACTGCTGGGAAGGCAGTGGATGTTTATCCGTGTTCTGTGCTCGCTCTGAGCTTTCAGCCACCACTCATACTTCGCTGCACTTGCAACAGCAGGAAAGAGATTTCAGTATTGAAGAGCCCAGAGGAGGCGAAGATGGAGCTTGTGGTGGGTGCTTCGGATGCCACCATGAAATCTCTCCTGGGCAAACTGGGAGGCCTCCTTGCCCAGGAGTACACCCTGATCCGTGGCGTCCGAGGTGACATTCAGTACATCACCGACGAGCTTGCCACCATGCAGGCATTCCTTGGTGACCTAGGCTCGACCCAGGAAGACCATGATCGCCGGCTCAAGAACTGGACGAAGCAGATCCGTGACATGGCATATGACATGGAAGACTGCATCGACGACTTCACCCACCGCCTCCCCCACGATCCCCTCAGCGATGCAAGATGCTCCTTCATAGTGACACTATTCTACGACCTGTGGACATTTTGGCCTCGCCGTGAAATTGCTTCCAAGATTGCTGAGCTCAAGGTCAGGGCGCAACAGATCGCTGAGCGGCGTGGCAGATATGGAGTGGTCAACCTAAACCCAAAAAGTGTTAGCAGCTCTGGAACCCATGCCATTACTTATGGCATTGCTGAGCATTTGATGGCAGACCGTCAGCTCATCCACACGCCAAAGCCTGTGGGAGTGGAGGAGGACATGAAGAAGCTTCGGCCTTGGCTAACAAAAGAATCTCATCGAGCTGCTGTTATTTCCATAGTTGGGGAAAGACCACCATTGCCACCAAACTGTATGGAGATTTCGGCAACGAATTCGTCTGCCGAGCGTCAGTCACGGTGTCGCAGAGCTATGATGAAGATCAAGTCCTCAGGGATATCCTGAGTCAAATCAAGCCACGGGACAGAGAGCAAGAGCAACAAGAACAAAACACAGCCATACCAGAGAAGAAACTAGCTGTTCGCATGAAAGGCTTTGCAAAGCTTGTTGTGCCTGTGACACTCTGTGGTCACTGCATCAGGAAGCAAGGCAATGATGGCAACACTCGTTGGACACAGAGCAAGATAGAAACAATGAGCCACGACCAACTTATTCAAGAGCTGCAATCGCGCCTGAAAGGAAGGAGGTACATCTACATTATTGCTTTACTTTTTGTAGCAGCTATATTGAAGACTGTGCAGCGTATATACTCACAAAGTCACTGAACATTGTGATATTTTAACTTGTCAACACTTAAAATCTTATATGACGCTCCGATTACTATCATCAGGCAAGAACTTAGGGCCAAGAGTTATTGACACCGACACGAAATACAAAATAAATAACATCAATAATTGTAGTAAGTGTATTGATTCTCACAATAATTAGAAACATATACTTGGTATACTCTAATCGTCGCGGTCAATCATTCTGGGCGTTCGGGTTACCCGATCCGATCGGGTCGGGTAGTTCAGGTAATGAGAAGTTCGGGTAATTGAAACTGTTGCCCGATGACAGCCCCGAAATTGTACTACCCGCAATTTCGGGTACCCGTAATTTCGGGTTCGGGTATACCTATTTTACCCGAAATATGTAAATTGACAGAAAACCTTCAAACATCATATAATTTTTCAGCAACATAAACTGGACAAAATAATTGATATAAAGTTGAAGTTTTCAACCACATCTCAGTATCTCATCACAAACATGCAAGTACTAGTAGTAGTACTGTACGGCACAACAAATGCAAATCCAACTGGAAAGTTTACAAGTAGTAGTAGTAAAGTACTGCACAGCAGCACAAGCACAAGCACATATTCAAAAGAACAACTCAGTTCAGTTCTTCTTCAAGTTAGTTCTCCTTCAACTTCAAAAGTTCGAGTAATTCGGGTAGTTCGGGTACCGCGACTTACTACCCAAATTACCCAATAAAAGTTCGGGTAATTCGATTTGCTATCCGAACTCAAACCCGAAATTGCGGGTTCGGGTAGTTCGGGTTTGGATCCGGGTAGTTCGGGTTTGGGTAACGGGTAGCGGGTAATATGCCCAGGGTGAGCGGTCAATAATATGCATTAGATCTACTATTTCCAAAAAAAAGATGCCCGCCATCCCCAATCCAGAAGAGTGCTCTACAAAGCAATAAAATTGCACCGAAATCAATAGATTCATTAGGAGGCCGGTCCCGCTGGCGCCCACGCCGCCGGGCGGCTAGGGTTGCCGCGCCATCAACGACCACGCCACCCCCGGCGCTGCCGAGGGAGTAGCCAGAGGCCCGTGCGCCCCAAAGACGGCGGCGGCGAGGCTCTCGTCCGGGGTGTGAGTGCCTCGTTGCGGGAAGGAGCTCGGCGACCGGGGCAGCGGAGGCTCATCGGGCGCCCGGCGATTGGGGCTCGAAGGTGCCGAATCCGGGTCCTCCGGTGGCCAAATCCGGTCCCCTCTGGCTGGATCCGCGCACGCAGGGTGGATGGCGGCGCCGTGGGTGGACGACTCCGATGACGACGGGAGGCCGAGCCGCCGGGCGGGCTATGGGGCGAAGCGCCATCACCGAGGCGGGACGCAAGTGGTGCGGTGGTGCAGCGGGTAACGTGGGGGTGCAACGCCCGGCGTCTTCTCTTCCCGCGCGATGACGGTCCGCGCCGTCCGATGGGATGGGGCGGCGGGTGTTGTGGTGGTGGCGGCGGCTCGGGGACGCGATGGGATGGCCTGTGGGCGGCTCACGGCACATGGAGACGTTGTTGGTGGCGTGGAGGCGACGGTGGGGCTGGTGGTGTCAACGGCCGTCGATAGCGCTTGGCACCTATGCCAGCCTGTGGTTGCGGTCGACGAGTTGGGCACCAAGTTGAGGATTGGAGGTCAGTGTCAATGGCTTCTGAAGGTGGCCAGAAGGTGGACGTTCGCGTAACTATTGGAGGGCTTGGCATCTACTTGGTGGAGGGCGATGGTCTTGGAGGGATCGTGCGCTAGTTGCGCCCACAAAGATGGTAAGCAGGCCGGCATGGGTGGCACCCATGAAGTTGGAGAGGAGGACGGTGTGGGACATGGTGGCAGCAGTGCTTTGTCGAGGTAACTTGTGTGGTTTGGTGGCGGGTGGTCCCACTCTACGGCAGCCATTTCGGCATAAGGAGGTTCTTCCTTGACTGGCTGGTGGAGGATCCATGGAGCACATCTATCTACGGTGAGGCAGCTAGGTGGTTGGAAGCTGCAGCGTATGCGCCTGGATAGCGGTGGACGGGATCGGATTGGTATATGCTAGAGGTAGCTTCACACGCATTGGTTTGGCAGCTTGCAGCGGACTTCGGCGGCTATCCCTGCTTATAGTGGTTAGTCCGGTGTGGTGCAAGCGGATCCGGTGGCGGGAGGGCTACGCGGCTTGCAGCGATCCATGGTGGCTAGCCCTGCTTGGCAGCATGTTAGCTCGATGTGGGTCATCATCGTTGTGATGGCGCGAGTGGTGACAATGGCATTTTCACCCTGACATCCTTTTCATCTAGTGTTTTGGTAGTGCAGTGTGGTGACCGACCTGCAGGTTGGAGTTGGTGGTGGTTTCCTTTTTGAGTTGTACTTCAGCTTGGTGCGGTCCATGTCGAGTCCCAATCCGACCGTCGTGAGTTATTCTTTCTTTTTCCCTTTTTGATGAGCTGTTTGTTGGTCGTTGTTGTATCGTTGCGCCCATTTTGGGCTTCCTTCTTTTTAATATAATCTCCTGCCTGGTTTGTTTAAAAAAGATTAGGAGGCCAATAGACAAGGTACATATATAGCCTATAGGCAAGGCAGGCCCTAGGCTAGTTTAAAGAAGTATGGCCACACTGAGGGATCTCCTTGCCGGATATAACATTAATCATTAATCGATCTATAAGTAGCTATAAGGGTTCAATGGCCTACGTGCCTGTTTTAACGGATATATAATTCAGTTTGGTTTCTTCAGCTCTTGAAAGCGGATCAATAGAAATTTCTCAAAGGATCTATCTATAGAAAGATCTAGATCTCTATCATCATTTATCTCTATATCTAAATATGGAAGAACCCTCCAAGCCTGTCCCCGACGACGATGCCCTCTGGGCGAAAGGAAAGGGGGCCGCCATTCTCTTTCTTTCCTCAATCGTTCCGATCATTTCTCTCATTCCCTTTTGTTTGTTTGGGGCCCCGGGTTGGTTCGTTTCCTCCTCCTATCTATGCAATTCTCTGTCTTCGTTCGTGATCATCTTAGGCGAAAGGATAGGTATAAATTTAGTGGAGGGGCGGGTGCGTGAAAGGGCGATTCCCCTTTTCCATTGAAGAAGGGAAGGGGTGATTGATCTTTTGAATCAGGCCCACTGGGCCAAGTGGTGGTATAAGCTTCATTGCGGATGAAAAGAAGTCCTTAGGAGTGGAGCTACAAAAGGAAGTTCAAGCTCAAGAAATCCTCTCAATAGGGATTGGGCAAGCAAGCTGTTTCTTAGGTGGGTCCCGCGAGTAGTTTGCCTTGTTTTCAGTCCGTAGAAGAAGAGACTTTCAATGAGAAACCGAGCAGTTGTTGGTGTTGCCTTTCTTCGGTTCTGTTTTTAGTTGAACCGAACAAACGTTCAAATTGGACCAGAACTCCTGAAAGACCGTCAAATCCTTGATGAAGATGTCCGTATACTAGGATGACATCAACACGTGGAGGACGTGGACAACACTAATCGCAACATGCACCCGAGCAAAGTGAAGGTCAATCTCAATGTAGACTGTGCTGATGTTGTCGTAGTACAACAAGGGAGCCTTGCCGGGTGGGGACCGGAGCTAGCTCACATAGAAGTTGCCACACCAGAAGCCTCGACCATGATACTCAGCGTCGTGGGCTAGACCTAGAGACAGCGTTCTAGCATTTGGAAGACCAGGAGATGAGGCTATCCTCGAGGAACACAGAATAGCTTGAGGTGGATTTGGGGGTGTCGAGCTAGCAAGCGTAGTCAGCGTTGGAGTAGACAACCAGACCGAACTATGATGAGGGTCCAAGAAGTGATTTAGAGTGGCAAGGTGAGGCTCTCAAGGATCGTGCATGTGGAGGCAGACCTACTAGATGGCGTAGGAGATCGATGTCCGGACGGGTGGAGGTGAGGTATTGCAGAGCACTAGCCATACAACGAAAATCTATGGCATCACTAATGGCACACCAGCCCTGCATTGAAATCTTGGGAGAGAAATCCACTAGAGCGGTGCTGGGCTTCCACTTAGCCATGCTCGCACGGTCGAGGATCTCTTGCATGTACTGGTGCTGCAAGAGAAAGTGGCCATTGGGCCGTCGCTGAACCTACATCTCGAGGAAGTGATGGAAAATGCCCAAGCCGTCCATCGACAACTCCTAATATAGGGCAACAATGGTGCAATGCTGGAGCACGATCAACGATGTAGTAAGGACGATGTCATCCACATAGAGCATGCAATACGTAGATGTGGTTGGCACCGTATTGAAAGTTGAAACCATGGCGGGATCTGAATAAAAAGGCTAGGCCGATAACAAATTGGAAAAGCCCAAACTAGCCCATTAACTGAGTCCTTGTATATATATACATACAAACCCTAATCTCTCACTTCCCCATCTCCCACACTCAATCGCCCATCCCCTCTCCTCCAAACCAGTCATACCTCCCCTCCCCTCCCATCTCCCGCAGACAACCCATCACTCTCCCCACTTGTCTCTCCCTCTCCTCCAAGAAGCACCCACACCTCTTCCCCAAATACCGGCGGCGCATAGGGCGGCGGGCATGGTGGCACGGTGTAGTGGCGCGTGCGGGATGTCGGAGCGCAGGGCGCCACACATGTGGGCTAGCGGTGCGCGGGGCTAGCCATACATCTCAACGGCCTAGGGCACGGCGGAGCGGCGCGCGCGGGACTTCGGCGCACATGGCGGCGCGGCGAAGCAGCACAGCGGGGAAGGTGATGGGGACGGCGCGCATGTCGGATCCAGTGTATGGCCTCATGCTCTCTCCCCTCCCCTCCGCTCTATCTCTAAAATCCAGCTAGGGCTGCCCCTCACCTCTCCTCTCTTAGATACGCAGCGAGTGGACGGGCCTAGTGGCGGCGGCACGACAAGACGAGATGGCCCGATTAAATCCAGGCTCCGGGGCACCCCGGCGGCAGATCTAGGGCACTAGTGTGGATTCCGGTAGTGGCGGCGCGCGGGGGCAGCGTGGATCCTGGCGGCAGCTAAGCCCAGATCTAGGCCCATTTTTATGCGGTTTTTAGATTAACCATGGCGGTTTTTGTAATAAAACCGCCATGGTTAATATTAACGGTGGTGGTTTTGGGGGGTAAGAAAACCGTTAACTGTGGCCTTCCGTTCATGGCGGTTACAAAAACCACGACGGTAACTGAAAAAAAAAACGCCACCGTAAAGATTTTCAGTAGTGGTAGGTGGTTTAGAAAAGGAGTGAGTCGGTGGAGGTGGAGTTGTGGCAGGAGTTAAAGGTGGCGTGATTAAAATAGGAGAAGGCATGGAGGTATCATCACTAGATGAAAAACAAGGAAAACACAAAAAGGTGATGGACTCTGTGCTGGAATACGAGGGCTTATTGGATGGGTTATAATAGAAAGGATGATGCTCAACAAAATTATTCGTGAGAGATCTGGATGCGGCGGGAAGAAGGGTCATAGCATCGATAACCTTTATCCTCCTTGTACTGATTCGTCTCTATAGACACTTCTAGAACCTTGTAGAGCTTTCATATGTGCTGTAGTTTCGATTTGTGAGTGAATCCGATCATGGGTTGTGATAGTCGCCTAGCGCATTGGCAGTAGTTGGTGATGGAGAGATCACCCTGAATGAAGTTGTGGAAGGCCGCGTCGAGGTAGAACACCCACTGCTCGCGGTTGCCGGTAAACTAATGTTCCATGGCGATTGAGATGGAGCGAGCAGTGGCAGGGTCTTCCTAGACAATCTCATCGAGATTAGGAGAGATGGTGCCGAGGAGCCACGTCATGACGACGCACTACATGCGCTCCCAGTCGGGGTAGGTGTGGTCGGCGGCGTTAGTGAGAACATGGCACTAGAGGGAGAACTTCTCGAGAACCGTAAGCAGCTGGTGGCGCCAGCGGTGTAGTTGTTGGACTCCATGTCGTGGGCAGCGGAACGAGGGGCGCTGATGTTATAGACATTTATGGCCTAGGTGTGGAGATTGATGATGGGTGACGAGGACCACTGGCCATTGTCAACATCGCTGGTAGAGGAGGCTCCGGCACACTTGGTGGCGTTAGCGCGGGCATGCTGAGCTTCGGTAGCTAGGGCGTGCTCGGCCTCACGGGTAGAGTTCATTTGAGTCCATTCGAGTCCCAAATATGTGTTTTAAATTTATAGATTTTCAAATTCAAGAACTCGAATGTTCACATAGTTAATACCAAAATTTGTAGTAGCCAACCTGAGCTACATGTTTACTATTGATAAGTTTATATTTAAAGTTGTTTAGAGCCTCATATATTTTTTTTAATTCGCATATATTTAAATCTTGGATGGAGAGACATCCTATACCAAAGTTGTTTAAAGTTGTTTGAGTTTTCAAGCAACCTTGGATGGAGAGACATCCTATACCAAAAAGCTGTAGTGCTTGACAAGATTTAAATCTTTGTAGGTAATTTTTCATTTTAATTCATTATGTAGCCAAAATATTGAATATAAGATTACAAAATGTTTATATAAAAAGATAGCTTATTATATAGTGTTCAAAGGTAGGTTACGGGTTGGATTCTCTAAAGTTGCAATGCATAGTATATCCAAGACACCAATGAGGTATTACTCACAATAACAGTCCAGTCATTTGTATATCTCATTAGGTTTAAAAAAAAGGAAATTCATGAGGACATATGCATTCTATGAGTAAAGCAGACATAATAACAATTGGACAGATCAATTTATCTGCTCACAACGTCTCATGCAACAGACAAATGAACTAGCACCTTTTTTTCTCACTTTGTAATTTATTTCATTTTTGTTCGCAGGTATATCTTTTGATTGATGACATATGGTCTGTAGAAACATGGGAGAATATTAGAAATTGGTTGCCACATGAAAAAGACAGTAAAGTAATTGTGACCACTAGATTTCAAGCTGTTGGTGCGGCGTGCATAGAAACAGATGGGACTGGTTATCTGCATACTGTGAATGTTCTTGATGATGCTATGTCCAAAAGTCTATTTAACCGTGGTATTTCTGAATCCCAAAGCAGCAAACATAGCGTAAGTGGGAATGCAAGATCTCAAGCTGCTGGTATGGAGTTCACCGAAGGCGAGGGAACTGATAATCCACATTCAGCCAATATTTCTAGTGATGCCAATGCCAATGTTAATGCCAATGAACCACTTACTGATCATGTTTCTGATTCACAAAGAAGCAATGGCAGCGAGAAAGAAAAGGTCCATGAGGAGATATGGAAGTATTGTGGGGGCTGCCTTTTGGCCATAGTAAGCATGGCTGGCCTTGTTGCCTGCAACCCAACAAAAAAGAGTGACCATTGGAGTACAGTTTGCAAGTCATTATTTCCAGAGCAGGTGGCTCCCCTTACCCTCGATGGGGTCACAAGGATACTTGAATATTGCTACAATGATTTGCCACCAGATCTGAAGACCTGCTCATTGTACTTGAGCATATTTCCCAAGGGTTCAAAAATTAGTAAGAAGCGTCTGACGAGACGATGGATATCTGAATGTTTTGTTATGGAGAAGCAAGGGCTAAGTGCAGAGGAAGTTGCAGAAACATACTTTAATCAGCTCATAAGTAGGAAAGATAATACGCCCAGAGGAACACAGCAGCAATGGAAAGATAAAATCCTTTAAAGTTCATGACATGATTCTTGAGTATATTGTGTCCAAATCAAGTGAAGAGAACTTTATTACTGTTGTTGGTGGCCATTGGCTGATGCCAACTCCTAGCAACAAAAAAGTCCGTCGACTGTCCATGCAAAGCAGTGGTTCCAAACATGGGAATTCTACAAAAGGCATGAACTTATCCCAAGTGCGATCATTGACTGTGTTTGGAAGCCAAAACCGTCGACTTCCTTTCCATTCATTCAATAATGGAATAATTCAAGTACTGGATCTTGAGGGTTGGAAGGGCATGACAGATAGCTATCTGAATGACATATGTAAAAATGCTTGTGCTCAAGTATTTGAGCCTCCGGCGAACAGAGGTTGCTAATATCCCATCAATGATAGGAAAGCTTGAGTATCTGGAAACTCTTGACATAAGGGAGACGAGAGTTGAGGTGCTTCCAAAAGCTTTTGGTCAGCTCAAACGTCTTCGTAGCATGCTTGGAGGGAGTAAAAACCCAAAGAAGGCATTGAAGTTGCCACATGAGAAGCATAAGGAGCCAATGAAAGCACTTCGTTTATTGTCAGGGATTGAGATCAATAAGGACTCAACAGCTGTGGCAAGCCTTCATCAGATGACAGGGCTAAAAGCTTGCCATTTACAAGCTCAATATACAGGAGGGTGATAAGATCTTCAAACAATTACTTTCCGCTATTGAATATCTCTAGTTGTGGTCTTCAGACTCTAGCAATCAATGATGAGGGCTCTGAGTTTATCAACTCACTGGACTCCATGTCCACTCCTCCAAGGTACCTCATTGGGCTGGAGCTATCTGGCAAGATGGAGAACCTCCCAAAGTGGATCCAAGATCTCAGTAATCTCTACAAGCTGACACTTTCAGTAACAGTTCTTCGGACCGATAGTTTCAAGATCATCCAAAACCTACCTAAATTATTCAGTCTCACCTTTACACTCACTGCAGACAAGGATGATCGGGACATAGTGGACATCCTTGAGGAAAATAAACTGCTTACCGATAGGGAGATCATTGTTCCACCTGGAGGATTCAAGAGTCTAAAGCTGCTTCGCTTCTTTGCAACTCTAGTGCCAAGGCTGAGCTTTGCAGTTACAGGAGAAGACGTAATGCCAGCACTCGAGAGGATTGATATGCGGTTTGAAGACTTTGAAGGGATTTATGGCATTGAGACTCTTAAAAGTCTCCAAGAGTTGCATCTCAGTGTTGGTAATCAAGCAAATGAAGTAACTAAGTTCTTGGTAGAAGAATTGAAGCACAACGCAAACCTCAACTATTTAGATGGGAAATATGCAACAAAGTGGCCAAAAATAATCAGTGATTGAAGATATTTGAGGTTGCCATTCTCTTCCGTTCAGGTGCATCATCTGGTACTGTATTCTTATGTTGAGGCTATTTCTGATGATCTACTCCAGCAGTTCACCATCACCATCGTTTCTGAGTTTCAGAGCCTGTCAATTTGTCTTTTCCTTACAGTTTCAGAGCTTCAGTTTCAGAGTCTGTCTGTCTTTCCCTTTCAGTTTCAGAGTTTCAGTTTCGTCGAGTTCTTGTAAGCCTGAGTGCCGAGTCCTTCGCGGCTCTTGCGTGGTCGTGGGATGGCATGATCATAGTGACGCTCATCCTGCACAATCAGGAGAATGTCTCCTTGTAAGTTTCCTTTATATTGCAATATAAACAACAGAAAATGCTGCCTGTTGACAGCACCAAAAACACCCGAGTTCATCGACCTCTTCTGAGTGCGTTGTTTCCGGTTCGTCGGCGGTAATAAGTCCCCGGCGAGCCTCAACAATTGTCATCAAAGCGGTTACCTTTCTTGGCTGATCACGATGTCCTCCCACTCATTCCGATCAGCGCTGATCTGAGGCGGGCCAGACCGCAGGCAGCGGCTGATCAGAACGCCAGGCTGTGGAACGTCCTCCTATCAGTGGGTTCTGCTCTGTTTTCTCGTTCCTGATGCACTATCCTGCCAATTGTTTATGCTTCAAATAGAATGCTTGGCATATGGCTTAATATAGGGCTGCAACTGCAACACAACTGATTTGGAGCTCGTGGCAGCGCAACAAGTCCTGTGATCCTACTATTGAGGGAGCCAAGCTCACGTCGGTAGAGTTCTGACTTAATTTATTGGCGGCAGATCGACAATCCATCCAGTGTCCAAACAAACACACCGAAACG